>CM074719.1:21032972-21112972 GCA_037306005.1 Rhinophrynus dorsalis
ATCTTTTAATAAGGTAATAATTCTGGCAACTAGCACTACTAAGCAGCTAGTCGCCAGATGGGGAGTTATTTAAGATAAACTTGTTATTTGGTGGTAGTTCCGCTTTAAGATACCTTTTTAATGGATAATTTCCCACCAATATCTACGTTCCCCTCTGGGGAAGAAAAGAGATCAAATTAGTATCTTCCAACACCTGGGGGGGATTCACTAAGCTTTGATAAAGAGGTGATAAAGTGTTGATGACTTCTCCAGTTTATCACTTCACCGGATTCTATGGAGCCTATTCACTCAGATCACCAAAGCTGGAGAAATCTTAGTGCATAGGCTCCATATAATAACATAGGAATTGGAGAAGCGATCATTTATCACCTCTTTATCACCGCTTAGTGAATCTCATCGCCCGGACTTCCAAATCTGGCCATCATTTCAATCCTCCAGAACTCAACTGCATGATGGAAAAGGAAAATATGATACCATACCACCCAACATTTTAAATTGAGAAAGAGGGATACTTGTGTATTAGGGGGTGTTGCTGGGGGTGTGGCTGGTGGGTGGGGCATTACGAGGAATTTTTAGGCTATTTCATGACCTACTGACACCTCCTTGTGTAACCTAATAAATGACTTATAACAAGACCAAAGTATTTTATTTAAACACACTAATTTATAAACACATATACTGATACAATAATGTGAGTTTTATTGCTGTAGATCAATGTGATACACTTATATACACACCACACAAGTCTGATTTCCTAAAAAGAGGGACATCAGGGTGGGAAAGAGGGACAGAGGGATTTGGGTCCAAAAGAGGGACTGTCCCTCCTAAAGAGGGACACTTGGGAGTTATGTGATATTAAAATTAATAAGCTGGGAAAAAAAACTTGTATGAATATAATATATCCTATGGATATCATTCTGGCAATTATTAATCCGTGGATCAGTTGTTTGATGAAATGTATGTATTTTACACCTTCTCCAACACCAATGGAATAAGTCCTTGAGAATTATAACACAGGAAAACTGGGGAGGGGGGTCTACCCAAGAGAGCAATACTAAATACTTAAATCCCCAGTAATACAGTCACACGCTTGTGAAAGCCAGTTTCTAAGAGAGTGAGAACAGGCCAAGACAGCATGCAGGACATTAATCCCGTCCTGTTCGGGAAAGCTGTCTGGTGCTGCAAAGGTTTCTTGTGCAGTTATACAGTGGTGACACTCAGTATCAACAGATATATATTTAATACAATTTAAAAAGCAATATATATTAAAATATCCGCTCCAAGCATTTCTTGGATACATTGCATTTAATCAGTAGCAATAAGAGGCCAAACAGCTATCAAACACTCGTCATCTCTTCTACATCCCTCCTGATCTCAAATGGCCAATCACAACGCTCACAAACATCTGCCTACAGGTGCACCCACAGAGGGGCGCCTGCCACTGGAATCAATATATATATATATATATATATATATATATATATATATAATTTTTTTTTTTTTTTTTTTTTAAGTGCAGTGCCGCGCCGCCCGCCGCTTGGTAAGGTCTGTGCCTTCTTCGGCACAGACCTGTAGCTGCTGGGCTCCCCCGGCTCTTTAGTAATGCAGAGCACTGCTGCAGGTCTGTGCAGAAGCACAGATCTCTCCTGCCGCTGGACCACCAGGGACGTAGGAAACGGATGGGGGGGGGGATGTGAGGCTTAATGTGGAGATGATGGGGGCAAGGTGAGGGCAATATGGGGATGATGGGGGAAAGATGGAGCTCATGGGGGCAATGTGAGCGCAATGTAGAGATGATGGGGGCAATGTGAGGGCAATATGGAGCTGATGGAGGAAATGTTGAGATGATGGGGCAATGTGAGGGTAATATGGAGCTGATGGGGGCAATGTGAGGGCGATATGAAGCTCATGGGGCAATGTGGAGCTGATGGGGGCAATATGGAGCTGATGGGGGCAATGTGGAGCTGATGGGGCAATGTTGAGGTGATGGGGGCAATGTGAGGGCAGTATGGAGATGGGGGGTAATGTGGAGATTTGGAGCATTGTGGAAATGGCCAATGAGGGGGCACTTCAGATTTCTGTGCCTACAGGCTCCTGAGATGTAAATCTGGCCCTGCTCACAAAGCAGTAGCAGTGAACAGTGTAGTAAATGACTCAACAAGAATGAACAAGGGAGTACTGATGCACATACACATAGAAACCCTATTGGAATACTCTTAGCACAGTCAGCTGATTAGATCACAGTGCCATACTGATGGATTACTATGTACCTTAAATTGGACCTATCACCTTAATAGAAGTTTCATGAGTTTTAAAACAACCTGTATGTTTACTAGTTATTTATTTGTAATATAAATCATTTTTAAAAAATGCTATGAATGAACATAGGAAGTGGGAACATTTCTAATAGCATGGCCAGCGGTAAAATTAGCCTCAAAAGAAATAATTAGCAATGAATTACACACCACGCTGGTCCTTAAAGGAGCAGTACAATTTTATGAAACACATATACTGTAAGATTTTATCCATTGAGTAAAAGAAAAGTACTCACACTGCTTGGAGATGCATTTTCCAGAGTTATTACAATTCAAAGAGTTTATTTTTACTTATTTATTTATTACTTATTTCTTTTTGTTTGCTTTAAAATAACATTGCCCTCTAGTGGTCAGATTTCAGATAGTGATTCTGTTGCATCTATGGGAGAGGTGACACACTGACAACAGTTCTCATAGAACGTGATAGTAACTGCTGAGTCACTTCCTGTTGGGTTGAACTTTCAGGAAGTAAGCTCCCTGGATCTCTTTGTTCAGAGAATATAACATCTTTGAAATGTTACAACTTTTCATTAAAGGGATAGTAATGTTTAATAATATGTAATGAATAAATAATATGTAATAAAAGCAGCTCTAATTAATCATTATAGTATTTGGACTTTGGAGAGTGCTATTTCAATTCTGTCAGAGTTGTAGTTCAAGAGTAATTCAGTGACAAAATATTCCCCTCCCGCCCCTTTTATTGATGTAACACTGCTCAGCCAGAGCAGAAGAGAGGTGCCCAGGTAGACTGCAGAGAGGGACAATTTTCAATTAAGATAGGGGAAAACCTCATAAACTTGTCAAGGGGGGCAGGTTCTTCATTGTTCTCATAGGAAGAAGATTGTCCCCTGTTGTTATCTGTCTGGTCTATGGACTGCATTCCACATCTGAGAAGAGATGGCTTACACTAGGTAAAAGGGGCGGGAGGGGAAACTTTGCTTGTGAATATCTCTCAAACCATAAAGGTTTGAGAGATAATACTTATATCGTTCTTCATGTTTTTTTAATGCCTACAAAATAAAATAAAGATAAAACAAAGTATTACTATCCCTTTAAGGACCACAGAACCTTTTTTTTTTTATCCAGTTCAGGGCTTCTCGAATGGTGTCCGACCCATGACGTGCCAGGACCATCATGGGTCCTTAAGGGGTTAATGATGTCTTTGAGAGTGTGTGTGTTTTTTGTTTTCTCTCTCCCGTCCCTATGTCTGTGTCCGCCAGGAGAAGGTTCATTTTAGCCATCCTCCCAACTTAAAATAAAAGGCTTGCAGATAATAAATGGGAATGAAAGCTGTACTTAGGCCTGCCAAGCCAATGTCACTTTAATCAACTTTTGAGATGAAAAAAAAAAAAAAAACCTTCTAACTTGCCCATTTCCAACTGTTTCATTTTAGGTACTTAAATGATTTGATGAACCCATAATGTCAAGGTTAAACTCGGCCTGCAATCTGTTTAAATTCCACGGCTCGAGTGCAGAGCTTGGGTTTTGGTTTCCGAGCCAATAGCAGTGCTCAGATTTAATAAAACGCTGATTAGAGTGGGCTTGTTATGCTGTATGTCCTACTTACTATGTGGCTGGAACGAGAAAGGAAACCTCTCTCTTTATCTCCTTCAAGGAGAGACAGCAGTGAAGGATAACAGAGGGAAGTCATATAAAGAAGGAATATATTAACTCTTTGGATGCCTGATAGGTCTAAAACACATGAAGAAGGACTGGGGATAGTCCATCACAAAAAAAAAGACACGGACACAAATTCTATCTTGGGTATGAACAGACGGTTTATTAAACATTACATTTTACTTAAAACCTTTTGTTTAAAACTCCTATTTAACGTCACAATTTTCTTTATCGTTAAACCTGTAAAACAATCATAACCCCTCGTTTGCATGGCCAATTTAACCGGGCTCATGCTTAACACTTGACTTTCCCATCACTCAACACCAATCTTTTTTAACCAATTACCCCAGTTGGGCCATTCCACACTCGGCTCCACCGAGTAACGTCACCTCCCGCGACAAAGTCCGGGGCAACTTTTCCATTGTTTTCTCCCCTTACGGAAGCATCATCCTTTCTTTTCTCCCATCTAAAACTTAATTATCCCAATAACAGCAAAATCTCCCCCGGCCTCACAACCTAAAGGGAGGGTGGGCGGGAGCTTCTTTCCTAACTCTGCCCCTCACCTAAACTGCCCTAACTTCCTTTTCCTACGGTAGTCCCCCAACTCTTACTCCTCCCCCTAACCTACCTCATTTCCTACCCTCCCCTTCTTCATGCCTCCCCTTCCCTATTGTCCGGGGAGTTTCTTTGCTGAAAAGGGCCCCTTACAGTTACTGGAATACTCACTGTCACACAACACAGTTTAAAGGGGAATTGTCACATTCCAACAAACAGGTGATTTTGAAATATCGTTGAAAACCATCTATATTTACGTTTGGTTTATTTTTCATTCAAACAGTAGTTTATGAGTTATTTAATTGTATTTATTTGATGATTTATGTAAATGAGCTAGCACTGGCTGGCAGGGTGTGGAGACTGGGATCGGAAGCAGCTTGGCCTGTTAATATCTGGTAGGCAGGGAGTGGCAGGAGCTAGAGACAGCAGTGTGGAACGTTAGAAATTGGAGAGCAGGGAGTGGCAGTTGGGATGGGGAGCAGCTTGTAGGAAGAGTCAGTTGGTAATGCAGAGCAGTGTGGATTGTTAATATCTGGCTGGCAGAGAGTGGCAGTTGGTAATATAGAGCAGTGTGGAATGTTAGTATCTACTAGGTAGGAAGTGGCAGTTGGTAATATAGACAGTGCGGAATGTTGATATGTGGCTGGCAGGGGGTGGCAGTTGGTAATGTAAGTGAAGTGTGAAATGTTAGTATCTGGTTGGCAAGGAGTTGCAGTTGGTAATGTAGAGCAGTGTGGACTGTTAGTATCTGTCTGGTAGGAAGTGGCAGTTGGTAATGCAGAGCAGTGTGTAATATTAGTGACTGGCTGGCAGGGAGTGTCAGTCGGTGATGTAGAACAGTGTGGAAAGTTAGTGTCTGGTTGGCAGTGAGTTGCAGATGCTAATGTAGAGCAGTGTGGGCTGTTAATGTCTGGCTGGCAGGGAGTGTCAGTTGGTAATGTAGAACAGTGTGGAATGTTAGTGTCTGGCTGGCAGGAAGTGGCAGTTGGCAATGTAAGAGTAGTGTGTAATGTTAGCATCTGGTTGGCATGGAGTGTCTGGTAATGTAAGAGCAGTGTGGAATGCTAGTATCTGATTTGCAGGGAGTGGCAGATGGTAATGTAGAGTAGTGTGTAATGTCAGTATCTGGCTGGTAGGAGGTATCAGTTGGTGATGTAGAGAAGTGTGGAATATTAATATCTGGCTGGCAGGGAGTTTCTGGTAATGTAAGAGCAGTGTGGAATGCTAGTATCTGATTTGCAGGGAGTGGCAGATGGTAATGTAGAGTAGTGTGTAATGTCAGTATCTGGCTGGTAGGAGGTATCAGTTGGTGATGTAGAGAAGTGTGGAATATTAATATCTGGCTGGCAGGGAGTGGCAGTTAGTAATGTACGAGCAGTGTGGATTGTTAGTATCTGTCTGGTAGGAAGTGGCAGTTGGTAATGTACAAGAGTGTGGAATATTAATATCTGGCTGGTAGAGAGTAGCAGTTGGTAATGTGGAGTAGCGTGGAATGTTAGTATCTGAGTATCTGACAGGCAGGAAGTGGCAGTTGGTAATGTAGAGCAGTGTGGGGTGTTTAGTATCTGGCTGGTAGGAAGTGGCATTTGGAAATGTAGAGCAGTGTGGAATGTTTGAGTCTGGCTGGCAGGGGCTGGCAGGTGGGATAGGGAACAGTGTAGGTTGTTTGTATCTGTCTGGTGTGAAGTGGCAACTTGTAATGTAGAGCAGTGTGAAATGATAGTATCTGGCTAGCAGAGAGTGGAAGGGATAACCCTGATGGACCTCCGACATCAAAGTAAGTGTTATGAATTGTGTAAGCATGTGCATGAACGAATTAACAAAATGAAGGAATGGATTTGAATGAAAAGTGAGTATGCCGTTTTTGTGAAATCGCATGATCCTTTCCATTCGATTGTCAATTAGATCCGAATGTCCAAAATACTCAATTTTTGCTAAATGTTTTATTCTGTCTGAAATAAATGCTGACAATGTAGGGCTGCATGAAATGTTAGTATCTGGCTGGAAATGTGTAGCAGGAAGTTGCAGAAGGTAAATCAGAGAGTGTAAAATGTTAGTATCTTCTAGGCAGGAAGTGGCAGTTGGTAATGTAGACAGTATGGAATGTTAATATCTGCTGGTGGGAAGTAAAAGTTGGTAATGTGGAACAGTGTGGAATGTTATTATCTGTCTGATAGGCTGTGGCAGTTGGCAATGTAAAGCAGTGTGGAATGTTAGTATATACTAGGTAGGAAGTGGCAGTTGGTAATATAGACAGTGCGGAATGTTGGTAACTGGGTGGCAGGAAGTAGAAGTCGGTAATGTAGAGCAGTGCAGAATGTTATTATCTGTCTTATAGGATGTGGCAGCTGGCAATAGGATAGGGCAGTGTTGAATGTTAGTATCTATTAGGCAGGAAGTGGCAGTTGGTAATGTAGAGCAGTGTGGAATGTTAGTATCTGTCTGGTTAGAAGTGCCAGGTGAAATATTAATATCTGGCTGGCAGAGAGGGGAAGTTGGTAATGTAGAGGATTGTAGAATGTTAGTATCTGGCTGGCCAGAAGTGACAGTTGGTAATGTAGAGAAGTGTAATAAGAGTGTTTGTCTGGTAGGAAGTGGCAGATGGGATGGGGAGCCATGTGGATTATTAGTATCTGGCTGGCGTGCTTGACAGTTTTGCATTCATCTTTTGAGTGCCAGAAATATCTCCACCATGTTGCAATGCAATGTGTTGCATACTTCTTTGGCAGATAAATATATTATGAAAAAATTAAATAGTAAAAACTTTTGAATGAAAAACTTGTCAGCAGAGGCAGTGCCCTTGTTCAGTTTGCTGGTAAAGTCCTTTAACAATCTTTTTTTTTTTTTTTTTTATTCATAAAAAACTAGAACGCCCCTTTAATTTAAACACAAAATTGTGTGAAGCTACTATAAGCCCGAGTCCTACCTTTGTTCTGTGTGTTATTTAACCCTTTGAGTGCCAGAGTGGTACAGAATGCCTTGCAAAGCTCTGGTACTCAAAGAGTTAACCCCTTGGATGATAGAGAGGTCAACAATGCATTTGAGAAGAAGTTAGACAGAGACCTCAAGAGCATTGAAGTGTTTAATGGGAGCTTCTTTAGTGGCTAGAAGTGATTTAATGCTGGGTTCTCATGGGTGACAATATCTCTGCATTATAAAAAGCAGGTTGTTTTACCATTGATCCGCATGGTGACATTCACACACAAGTTTATTCCCATGCAGAATGCAGCATGCTGCAAATTGAGTGCCTCCAGACCAGAACATGAAGAAGGATAAGGGTATAAGGAATAACCACATTCTCCCATTTAAAGTGCCATTAAAGGGATAGTAATACTTTGTTTTAACTTTATTTTATTTTGTAGGCATTAAAAAAACATGAAGAACGATATAAGTCTTATGTCTCAAACCTTTATGGATTGAGAGATATTCACAAGCAAAGTTTCCCCTCCTGCCCCTTTTACCTAGTGTAAGCCATCTCTTCTCAGATGTGGAATCCAGTCCATAGACCAGATAGATAACAGCAGGGGAAAATCTTATTCTTATGAAAACAATGAAATCCCTGCCCCCCTTGACAAGCTTTTCAGGTTTTTCCCTTATCTTAATTGAAGATTGTCCCTCTCTGCAGTCTACCTGGCTCCTCCCTTCTGCTCAGGCTGAGCAGTGTTACATCAGTAAAAGGGGAGGGAGGGGGAAACTTTGCTTGTGAATATCTCATAAACCATATAGGTTTGAGAGATAAGACTTATATCATTCTTCATGTTTTTTTAATGCCTACAAAATAAAATAAAGTTAAAACAAAGTATTACTATCCCTTTAACCAGTTACCCCAATTGTACCAGACCCAGCCAGCCACGATTGGGTAATGTAACCTCCCACGGCATCTACCCGGTGTTAACCTCCCTAGCGTTACCTCCCTAAGGATCCATCCTGAATTTGTTTTCCACAACTCAACATACCCCATCTGAGGCAAGGACACCACCGCACACCACATACAAACACCAAAACAGGGCGAGTGGGCGGGCTTGCTTCTCCACACGCTCAATATCCACTTCCTGTCTGCCTACCTATCCCACAATCCCCTAACTACTTCCTGTAACCCTCCCCTTCTGCATGTTCCCCCTTCTGATAGGGTTCTGGGGGACTTCCCATCCAATAAGCAGAATGTCAGTCTACGGGTTGCCATGCAAATAGTTTGTATGGGTTCTACTGGAAGTTGCAATGCCCTTCACAACCTGGAACATTCAGCTGGCAAGGCCACGCCTCACTATATTTATATTGTTGTACTTTAGCAGAACTACCGCCTATAACTACCCTCATTTGTATAACGATGCTGATTTGTGGATTGCAGTGGAGGAAGGCAGGACTTTGTGCTTTTAAAGCGGAACTCACACCGCTAAGAAACTTTGTTTGTAATAATTCCCTATCTGGCGACTAGCTGCTTAGTAGCGCTAGTCGCCAGAATTATTAGCTCTTTATGGAGAAACTAGTGTAAAAGCCCTTGTACACAGGCCAAGGTCCGGGTGATGTTAAGAGGCTGGTCCTGCTCTGCATCCTGCCGCCAATGCAGTCATGCCTCCCGAAAGCACAGAATGCTCCCAGCACAGAACTCCCAGCATTCCTACACCTCCCAGCATTCCCTTCTCCCAGTATTTCTACACCTCCCAACATTCCATGCTCCCAGCATTCCTACACCTCCCAGCATTCTGTGTGTTTGGGCAGTCTCTACTGCACATGACGGCTTCTGACAAACATCCTAGCGAATTATTATATATGATGATATGCAGTCATTCTCGGCTGACAGGCAGGATGGAGAGCGGACATCTTGCTGAAGTGATGTCCGCGCGCCTGCTCTGTCAGTCCCAGACGGCTGTCAAGAGGCGTTGCTAGGAGCCATTCGGCTCCGGAAGAGACTGACAGCGCAGGCGCGTGGACGCCACTAGGGCAAGATGTCCGTGCTCCGTCCTGCCTGTCAGCCGAGGATGACTGCATATTTCTCCATAAAGAGCTAATAATTCTGGCGACTAGCGCTACTAAGCAGCTAGTCGCCAGATAGGGAATTATTACAAACAAAGTTTCTTAGCGGTGTTAGTTCCGCTTTAAATGGCTGTGGTTCACATTGTGTGTTCATACCTGATGAAGGGCTGCATTGGACCCCGGAAACGTTGTATGTTTCCTTGCATATAATAAAAACAGCGTAAGCTGATTTATGTAAATCTCCATGCGTGTGTTTTCCTACTCTGTTCCTACAAAGCCGTGCCTTTGACATTCAAATGGTTAAGTAGTGAAAGCACCAACATGACAAACAGGTGAGCGATGTTGGCATCCTCCATAGCCTATGCTCTACCGCAGTCACGTTAGCACGTTGCTCTTTACAAGTGACCCTTCTGACATCCCAGCTATAGGAAATAAATGTACTCCATTTCCACTAACAGCTGGAAGTGCCACCGGCATATAAAGTAGCTCTGAACAGTCCCTAATGTTTATCCGGAGTGTGGGGAGGAAGCATGACGGGATGGAAAACTAATCAAGTTGTGGGGCATCCCCCAATGATTTCCCTCTGCTATGTGGAGTGGGGAATTTCCAGTATCGCACTTGCAATGCACAAGGGGAATCGCAGCTATAATTTACCTTGCAAGACTATATTATACCAATCATAGTGTGATTCAATACAGTTAGAGCCACAAGGTCACAAACATTCAGTGGCGTAACTATAAGGGTCGTAGGGGTCACACCTGTGACCGGGCACGTGCACTCCAGAGACCCGGTCTCCCTCTGCGACCCCTCTGCCTGGGCCCGCAATCTCCCGCCAGCGCTCTAGTAATGCAGAGCGACATCATCTCCATACCTCCCAACATTTCAGATGGCCAAAGAGGGACACTTGTGTTTTAGGGGGTGTGGCTGGGGGCGTGGCTAGTAGGCGGGGCATTACTGAGTATTTTTAGGTTATTTTGTGACCTATTGACAGCTCTTTGTGTAACTGAATAAATGATTTAGAACAGGACCAAAGTGTTTTAATCACACAGACTAATTTAAATAGACATATACTGAAGTATATAAAAACATATATATCAGTTTTATTGCTGTGGAGCAATTGAATACACTAACATACACACCACACTGTCTGATCTCCTAAAAAGAGGGACACCAGGGTGGGAAAGAGGGACAGAGGGATTTGGTTTAAAAAGAAGGACTGTCCCTCCTAAAGAGGGACACTTGGGAGGTATGCATCTCCCAGCGCTTTGCATTACTAAGAGGACCGCACGGGGGTTCCAGGTAGGAGATGGGGGCATTGTGGAGGGGGTCAATGTGGTCAGGGGGGCCAATGTGGTGGTGGTGGGGGGCCTGTGGCACTTTTTGTACCAGGGCCCACAGGCTTCTAGTTACCCCTCTGCAAACATTCTTCCCTGTAAAAGTAACAGTGACGTTTATGTATAAAGGGAAAGTAGAGGTAATTGTGGTGCTTGAAACTGAGTTACAAGGAAAAAAAATAAAAATTATTCATTGATTTAAAGGGACACTAATGCCCCATAAGAAAATCTTCTACTTTTATAGAGCTTAAACAAATAAACTATGTCCCACATCCTATCTCTCAAACCAATGTGGTTTGAGAGATATTCACACTGAAAGTCTCCCCCCTCCCTCCCCTTCTCCTGATGTCAGCGTCTAGCTGACAGCAGGAGATCCTAGTCTGGGGACCAGCCTGCGGCTCTGCAGCAGAGCAGAAATCATGTTATTTCAAAAGAATTACTTCATTGGAAAGGTCTACAAAGTGTGCCTGGTTTTCAAGCACACTTTGTAGACCTTTCCAATGTCAGAGTTCGTTTTAAATAATACGATTTCGGCTCTGCTGAAGAGCCTCCTTGTGTTGGCCGACACGGAACTCCTGCTGTCAGCTTTACAGCTAGGGTCAGGAGAAGGGAAACTTTCAGTGTGAATATCTCTCAAACCATAGCGGTTTGAGAGATAGGATTTGTGAGACATAGTTTATTTTTTTACGCTCTATAAAAGTAGAAGATTTTTCATGGGAAATTACTGTCCCTTTACACAGGGATTTTGACTCTCTGAATGCTAGAAAAGATTCCAAGGCATTGTTTTGCAGTGTGTTGGAGACCTCTCTGACACTCCAGGATTAAAAGACTAATTTAATCATTTATTTGCAGTATTTACTCAGACGTTGGCATTTCCTCCACAAATGGGCGATGTATCCAATGTAACTGTTACACCTGCAGCAAGTCTCCTTTCCATTAGAAGTATACAGAGTAATTGCAGAGTTTCATACCGCCTGGTTCTATATTGTAGTTCATCTCAGCGACTACACGGTTTCTTGAGGCCCAAAGCATATGTTTTTCAAATTCGATTCTGAGTCACTAATTGCAATGCTCAGTTCACTTCTCCAGTTAAAAATCTAATAGATTAGCTCTATAAAAGAGCTGCACAATCTGATTTTGTGTTTTATTTAGGAGCTGATTAGCGCCAGGGTTTATACATTTGCAGGAAGACCTTTCCATGTGTTCTGTGTATGTTACCTTTAGACTAGGCTGACCATATTTCCTTGAGACAAAAACGGGACGGGGTGTGGGACAGACGGACAGTGGGACTCCGTCACTCCGAGTCCGATTGTAGTAAGCTGCAAGCAGCGGGAACGCTTTTGCCATACCTCCCAACATTTCAAATTTCCAAAGAGGGACACTTGTGTTTTAGGGGGTGTTGCTGGGGGCGTGGCTGGTGGGCGGGGCATTACCAATAATTTTCAGGCTATTTAATAACCTATTGACACCTCCTTGTGTAATGTAATAAATGACTTATAACAAGACCAAAGTATTTTATTTACACACACTAATTTATAAACACATATACTGACATTTAAACAAACAATAATGTGAGTGTTATTGCTGTAGAGCAATATGATACACTTATATACACACCATGCAATCTGATCTCCTAAAAAGAGGGACATCAGGGTGCGAAAGTGGACAGAGGGATTTGGGTCTAAAAGAGGGACTGTCCCTCTTAAAGAGGGAAACTTGGGAGGTATGCTTTTGCTCCGTCTCTTACTAGCGGTGTTCTCTCTCTGTTTGGCCAAAAAGCCTGTCCCTGAAGTAAATCAGAACTTCTTCTCTTCATCACTCACATTAGTGGTTTTACTGTGTTTACTGTACGCATTGATTACCATAGAGTCTTATGACTCGTCGTCATATCACTGTCTAAGAGACTCTATGGTAATTTACCATAGACTCCAGAGTCTTAGACAGGTCTGAGTCACTCGAGTCATAAGACTCTATGGTAATCAATGTCTATAGTAAAATCACAGTAAAACCACTGGTGTGACAATAGGAAGTTCTGATTTACTTTATCTTATGAGGAAATAAAAAAGCCGCATTCAGTTTTTTACAAAAAAATTTAAAAATTATATATGTAAATGATATTAAAAATGGGACAAAACTGGCATTTATATTAAAAAGAAGGGACAGTTTGGAAATATGAAAAAAACGGTACTGTGCCTTTTAAAACGGTACGTATGATCAGCCTATTTTAGACCTGACTAGCAGCTGCTTCCTGTTCCTACAGTCAAACGTCATGTTATTACACTGTGGACTGGGTATAACAATGTTATATTTGGGTGCAGGAACAAGCTGCAGCTACTAGTCAGGTGTGAAGATGAGATGTGCAGGGAAATGTCTTCCTACACAGGATATAAGAGCTGGCACAATTCATTTCTTAAAGAAGCAGTAAACTTTTTTTAATAAAAATGTTATAGCAGTTTTCCTGCTGAATAAAACAAGGCCTCCCACCACTGTCAGTTGTTTTATTTGAAAGTTATAAAAGTTCACACAATCAGTAAGTGAATTTACCGTGTATTTACTTCCTGATAGTTCTAACTGACAGGAAGTGACTCAGCAGTTTGTATCCCATTCTATGGAGAAATCTTAGTCACTGACTTTCCTCTCAGATAGAATGTAACAGAATAACTAATTGGAATTTGACCACTAGAGGGCACTGTTAATGTAAAAAAAAACAAAAGTTAAAAGCAGAACTTTCAGTTCATACTTAGTTGCCATGCATTCATTAAAACGTTAGGTGACTAGCTTTGAAATAGATGTGTGACCTTTAAAAAATAGCCCAGGGTAAAGGAATATTTGCCGTTTGGGGACTGGAACCCAGGCTACAGCGCAGACATCTTGTCTGCATGCCTGCGCTGTCAGACCCGGTCTCCAATGAGTAGTACTGCAGTGCACCATATGGTTACCGGAAGGGACTGACGTGGTCCACACTAACCTGCCCGTCAGTTCCCAGACGAGAAGGATTCCTTTACACTCTGCTATTTTTTAAAGGTAAAACATCTATTTCTAAGCTAGTCGCCATGCGTTTAATGAATGCATGGTGACTTAGTATGTACCGAAAGTTCCGCTTTAAACTGTAATAACTTTGGAAATATGCATCTCACAGCAGAGGGAGTACACTATTTTACTCAGCAGGAAAGGGCCTACTATATATTTTTTTGCTGCTCCTTTAAATAAAAAGAAAAAAAAACTATTTGCTCAGCACTGGTATAGCGCTAATCTTTTAACTCTTTGAGTGCCAGAGGGGAAAGTAATGCATTGCAGAGAATTGCATTGCGTAGTCTTCTGGCACTCAAAGGGTTAAGTAGACTCCAGTGTAGTTGTACCACTTCACTCTCCTTCAGCATCACCTTAACCCTTGAGGACCTGTAGGGTGTGCAATGCATTCCACAGCCCTATGGTCATCAAGGGGTTAAAGATATGTAATCATCATCATATCTAATCATATCTAATCATATTGTAATGCTGTATCAATTCCTACTGATGTTCTGCTGTCACTTGCTTATTCATTTTAACCCTTTGAGTGCCAGAGGTGTACGCACAGCCTTGCTTTGCAATGAGCTGCCTACCGCTCTGGCACTCAAAGGGTTAATACATTATTTTTCAGTAAAGGCCCCTTTTAAATCACCTGAAATATGGAGACTTTTCTTTTATTGCATAGTTGGATAAGCCCAAAATTGTCCTGCATTGCTTATATACACAAGGCCATGTTTGTGTTTTGTGTATTCTCTGTCTTCTAAAACTTGCTTCCCTGGGATCAGACCTGCCAAAGAATTTGGGGCTGTATTGTTAGCCACGGCAGAGCAAGGGGGTAGAATAAGTCAGCGCTAGGGGAAGTGTCAGTGTATTGCTCAGCAGTGTCAGTGAGTGGGGGAGGTAATGAAGGGATAAGACAGGAAGTCAGTGCTAGGGGAGGTGGGCAATGCATTTAGGGTTGCCACCCAGCCGGTATTTTACAGGCAGGCCGGTAAAAAATTGGCTTCTGTCCAATGTAAGTCTATGGAGAGAATGCCATGGCCGGTATTTTTTTAAAGAAAAGGTGGCAACCCTAAATGCATTGCTGAGCAGTGTCAGTGAGCGGGGGAGGTAATGTAGGGATAAGACAGGAAGTCAGTGCTAGGGGAGGTGGTTAATGCATTCCTGAGCAGTGTCAGTGAGTGGGGAGGTATTGTAGGGATAAGACAGGAAGTCAGTGCTAGGGGAGGTGGAAATGCATTGCTGAACAGTGTTAGTGAGTGGGGAAGGTAATGTAGGGATAAGAAAGGAAGTCAGTGCTAGGGGAGGTGGGTAATATATTTCTGAGCAGTGTCAGTGAGTGGGAAAGGTAATGAAGGGATAAGACAGGAAGTCAGTGCTAGGGGAGGTGGAAAATGCATTGCTGAGCAGTGTCAGTGAGTGGGGAGGTAATGTAGGGATAAGACAGGAAGTCAGTGCTAGGGGAGGTGGGTAATGTATTGCTGAGCAGTGTCAGTGAGTGGGGAGGTAATGTAGGGATACGACAGGAAGTCAGTGCTAGGGGAGGTGGACAATGCATTGCTGAGCCGTGTCAGTGAGTGGGGAGGTAATGTAGGGATAAGACAGGAAGTCAGTGCTAGGGGACCTGGAAAATGCATTGCTGAGCAGTGTCAGTGAGTGGGGAGGTAATGTAAGGATAAGACAGGAAGTCAGTTTAGGGGAGGTGGGAAATGCATTGCTGAGCAGTGTCAGTGAGTAGGGAGGTAATGTAGGGAGAAGACAGGAAGTCAGTGCTAGGGGAGGTGGGTAATGCATTGCTGAGCAGTGTCAGTGAGTGGGGAGGTAATGTAGGGATAAGACAGGAAGTCAGTGCTAGGGGAGCTGGAAAATGCATTGCTGAGCAGTGTCAGTGAGTGGGGAGGTAATGTAGGGATAAGACAGGAAGTCAGTTTAGGGGAGGTGGGAAATGCATTGACATGTGACCTGGAGCTTTGAACCAATTCTACAGCTGGTGCATTAACCAACTGAATTATCTGTCTGGCTGATTAATTAGTTTAACCCCATAACCACTGGAGAAGTATCAATATATGCAACAGGTTAAAATCTGCAAATATTTGAAATAAAAAAAGGTGAGGTGGAACTTTTAAAGGGACATCTTTGATATGCTAAAATTATTCATTATGTTTTTAAAAAAAGGCTACAGAGATTACTTAAATCCTTGATCACTTCTTTTTTTAATTGCTTGAATAATTCAAGATGCGTGTTGATTTTAACTTTAATGTGTCTGAGAGAGTTTACCCTCTAAATAAATTATAAACCTATTCCAGACACTAGGACACTGGTTAGCGTTGGCATTTCACAAGGGGAAAATTCAGATTTTAGGATACCGCTGTATAAGAACGGCTGAGTCAGGCATTTGGCCACCTGCTCTCATATAGGGATGTCCTTTAAACTAGCCGTATCCAGCTATGGGGGGGGCTTAAAGGAACACTAAAAGATCCTAATGCTATACCCCCCTTATTTTAACCCTTTCAGTGACAGAGAGATATCCAATGCATTACAATGCAATGCATTTGATTCCTCTCTGGCACTCAAAGGATTAACCTGGATAGAAAATCCTAATAGCCACTTTGGGTCCTGTTTTCAGAATAAAATGGAGTCGTTTTGGGGGAAATCTAGCATCGTCATGAGGGACACGTAAAAATTTCCAATGACAAATGAGGGTTTTTAACTCTTTAAATGCGAGATCGGTCTGCAACATTCATGGGATTATAAATGCTGTTGAAATCGATGGTGAAATCAGTTCCTCTTTATTGACACAGAATGATTCCATTTTTTTTTAGGACACTATGAACAAATGCGGGAGCTCTCCAGATCTGACATGAAGACTGGTGTTTTTACACTTAACCCTTTGCGTGCCAGAGAAGCATTCAACATATTGCATCTCAATGTGTTGGATACCGCTCTGGCACTCGAAGGGTTAACTCAGCTCCCAATGTAAGGGAAAACCCCACGTCCCAATCCTATCACTCCTAACAAGCACCACCCACTCTAAATCATGAATGACAATACTTGGATACTCCCACCACCCTGACCTTAGGTGACCTCCACAGTGTTGGGATAAAAAAAGGTACTCAGGTAAGCATATGGATCATTTCTGCAGTGCACAGTGTACGCAGTGCCTTACAGATGTATGTTACAATACATAAAAGGGGATAAAATAAGTGTGACAGAAACAGTAGGAGAAAGGTCCCTGCCCCAAAGAGCTTACAGTCTAAATGGGTAATAGGAGACAGACAACAGAGTATGAGGGTGTCAGGTGCTGAAATTACAGTCCTATAATATAAAAGGCCAGAATGTTTGTCTGATGCAGTCATGCTCAGTAGAGACTGCCCAAACACACGGAATGCTGGGAGTACAGAATGCTGGGATTACGGAATGCTGGGAGGTGTAGGAATGCTGGGAGTTCTGTTTTGGGAACATGGAATGCTGGGAGCATGGATTGCTGGGAGGTGCAGGAATGCTGGGAGGTGTAGGAATTCTGGGAGCATTCTGTGCGTTCGGGCAGTCTCTAGACTGCATGACTGCATTTTGTGCGCCGCCAGTGAGGCAGCAGTAGTGCACAGAGCAGGACCGGCCTCTTTACCTCACCAGACTTTAGCCTGTGTACACGGCTTTTTTTTGCACTTAATAGGTGCAAAGAAAGGCCACAGCTTTATTTAAATTCTCGTAACAAAAGTTCCAATAAACAAATACCCCAAATTTTCAGGCCTTGCCAGCTCCCATTCTTATCCAGACCCAACAAGCCAGGTGACGGTGCTGAATTATCTTATACCTTAAAGTTCCCCTTTGATCCAAACAAGGGACCTGTTGTTCATACCCCACAGTACCCCACTGAGCATTTCTTCCGTTCTCTGCGTTCGTCCACCACTACCTGAGACCAGAGTTCAGTCCCTTAGAAAAAAAAGGCTGCTTGCCATTAACCTACCACCCAACTGTAACCAGAACCCCCTGTAATCATACCTTATGCTGGTAATGGCCCACTAAACCCACACTCAGCTGTGACTGACCAACTAAACCATCCGTAGGGAAGGAGGACGGGGTGTTTCCCCTCCAAGTTCCAAATGTGGAAGAGGTCGCATTTTCTCTTACTGCTTCCTGAAGAAGCCTTCTTACACCCCCCGTCCTGTCTACCACCGTAGGTACAGAGTTTTTCCTTCAGGAATCCGGATCCCTACATCAGAATCTAAGACACTGATTAACTCTAACGTTCTCAACCCTTTGGCGACAATAGGGTGACCACGGGTCCCGGAACGTCCGGGACTGTCCCTTATTTCAGGGCTATGTCCTGCGTCCCGGGTCATCTTCAACCGGGACAATGAAGTGTCCCGGAATGAAGCCAAGCCGCCCTGGATGTCAGCCTGCAAGCGGTGTGTCACATCATGGATGCCGCTTGCAGGCTGACATCCAGGGCGGCAATGCAGCTTACCTGATCTCCTGGAGGCAAGCGCTCTAGTAATACAGAGCGCTGGGAGATGACATCATCTCCCAGCGCTCTGCATTACTGAGCACAGCGCGCGGGAGCTTCAGCTCTGTGCCGGAGGAGGCGCAGAGCACTTTCCACGCCGCTAGACCACCAGGGACTCAAGGTAAGGCAAGTTCTAGGGTGACCACGTCCCGGAATGGCAGAAGGGAAATGTGGTCACCCTTTGGCGACAAGGGTTTTTTTTTTATGTTAGAGGACAAGAGCAATTTTGGTCTTTTGTTCAATCACATTTTCCCTCTAATTCATTTAATGCACTCACACAAATTAGCAGTAGAAAAAGCAGTAAAACTGATGCCTTTATTGGATAACTGAGTAGCTTTAGAATGCCAGCCTTCAAGACAACTTCTTTATTCTAAACATGCCTGCAGATGAGACCAAGGTTGTCTTGAAAGCTTGCATTCCAAAGTGTCTCAGTTATTCAATAATGGTATAACTTTTACTCTCCTTATGTTTATGTATAACCCATCATTTTGTTTGATAATAATATAAAAGAGTGGAAGAAATGGGGAAAAAAAACAGCATTTTATAGGCTTCCTGGCATGATTTGTGCTCAGTGCATACTTTTAAGTTCTGTTCCTCTGAGACGCAAATTTCTGTGTCCCTCTTCCCTACCACTGTGTCCCTGTGTTTAGGAGATCAGACTGTGTGCTGTATATATAAGTGTATCACACTGCTCCACAGCAGTAAATCCCACATTAATGTTTATTTAAACTGAAGTATATGTGTTTATAAATTATTCAGTGTGCGTGTGTGTTCATAAATTAGTCTGTGCACATAAAACACTTTGATCTTGCTCAAAATCACTTATTCATCTACATGAAGAGGTGTCAGTAGATCATGAAGAAACCTAAAAATGCTTTGCCTATCGGTTCTGCCCCCATCAACACCACTTAAAGCAAAAATGCCCCGTTTGGCCATTTGAATTCTTAGGAGGACTGTTCTCTGCCTCTCTCTGTCTCACAGATCATAGTGAGGAGAAGAAAGGCAGAGCACAGTGAAATATATAATGTATAGTATTGTATACTATACATGATCACAGTGAGGAGGAGAGAAGCAGAGAACAATGACTATACACTATCACAGTGAGGAGGAGAGGGGCAGAGAACAGTGACAGATATAATGTATACTATACACTATCACAGTGGGGAGGAGAGAGGCAGAGAACAGTGACAGATATAATGTATACTATACATGATCACAGTGAGGAGAGAGGTAGAGAACAGTGACAGATATAATGTATACTATACACTATCACAGTGAGGAGGAGAGAGGCAGAGAACAGTGACAGATATAATGTATACTATACACTATCACAGTGAGGAGGAGAGGGGCAGAGAACAGTGACAGATATAATGTATACTATACACTATCACAGTGAGGAGGAGAGAGGCAGAGAACAGTGACAGATATAATGTATACTATACACTATCACAGTGAGGAGGAGTGAGGCAGAGAACAGTAACAGATATAATGTATACTATACAAGATCACAGTAAGGAGGAGAGAGGCAGAGAACAGTGACAGATATAATGTATACTATACACTATCACAGTGAGGAGGAGAGAGGCAGAGAACAGTGACAGATATAATGTATACTATACACTATCACAGTGAGGAGGAGAGGGGCAGAGAACAGTGACAGATATAATGTATACTATACACTATCACAGTGAGGAGGAGTGAGGCAGAGAACAGTGACAGATATAATGTATACTATACACTATCACAGTGAGAAGGAGAGAGGCAGAGAACAGTGACAGATATAATGTATACTATACACTATCACAGTGAGGAGGAGAGAGGCAGAGACCAGTGATAGATATAATGTATACTATACACTATCACAGTGAGGAGGAGAGAGGCAGAGAACAGTGACAGATATAATGTATACTATACACTATCACAGTGAGGAGGAGAGAGGCAGAGAACAGTGACAGATATAATGTATGCTATGCACGATCACAGTGAGGAGGAGAGAGGCAGAGAACAGTGATCTCTGTGATCGTTAACCCATGATGTGCCAGGACAATCATCCATCCTCAAAGGATGGAATTCTGTCATGGTCCTGGCATGTCATGCATTGTTAAGGGGATAAACACAAATGCAATACAATCCTGCCTTGTTAGATACACTCAAGGTTCCAACTTGGCCTATCCCAGCTATTCCTTAACCCCTTAACGACCATTGACGTGCCAGGACCGTCACGGCGGTCCGGCACTTAACGACCAGTGACGGTCCTGGCATGTCATGGAGTTCAGGGCTCCTGGTGTGGATGCACGCCGCTCCGGAAGCCCTGAACCGGAAGTAAAGGAAAAAAAAAAGGCCAGTGGTTCTCAAGTGCCGGCTGAGCGTGCGTGCACCGGTCCTTAAGGGGTTAACATAGGGGACAAATGCAAATTCCCAAAATAGGACTCTCTCTGACATTCAAAGGCTCAAATAAAACTAATGGGAATTTTGGGAAATTCTATTTGATTCCTTTAGTGCAATTGGTGAAGAATCGCTTCAGACGTCAACCTCAGTGGGATGCATGTCCAAAAGCGACTCTGCACTGCTGAGTGCTAAAATTGAGGGGTTTTTTCATCCCTACACCTGCCCAATAAAAATTTATTAAAGGTATAGTAACCTTTTATTTTGACTTTACCTATTTTACAGTTTCATAATGTGTGAAGCAAATTGCCTAGACTTTTCATAATTTTTTTTCATCTCACTTTTTTTTTTTACATTGTTATGTTCCTGTGCATGCCACGGGACTGGTGTATCAGACTTGTTGGCTTTAAAGTCCTAACAATGGTGGAGATTGGCGACCGATATTTATTACAGCACTCATAGTTGGTAATGTATACCCTGATGTGCAGACATTGTGTTAGAGCCTCATGCCAGCTGGGCAGATTCACAAATTCATATATTTAGCAACCGCTGCTTTAGAGAGATTTGAGTAAACACTATAGTCTCCTTATCTGATTGTATAATTCAATACAGAATATACGTTTAGACAAACCATGAACCAGAACGCTTGATATTTTGTCTCAAGTGAGCAGTAAGATTTAATTCTGAAAAGTTATATACTGTACACCTTTTAATGTTGTGTAACATTACTGAGTGATCCTTCATTCAAAAGTTGTAGCACCTCAGTCTTTTTTTTTTTTAAAGCAAACTGTTGGAAACAGTGTCATCTAGTGTCCACAAGGCATTTAAAAATAATAATACTCCACTAACAATAATGCACTCTGAGGGAGGGATTTCATTAATATGTAAGGAATACCATCTTGAGACCAAAATAGATATATTTTCATAAGGACACATCACTTTTCCCATAAAACATTGTGCCTTTTAGGTTCCATGGCTCTCTGTGGCACAACACAGCTAGCAGTATATATGCACATGTACACTTGTCACTGGTGAGTGCTTAAAGGGATAGTAATACTTAAAGGGATAGTAATACTTCGTTTTAACTTTGTTTTATTTTGTAGGCATTAAAAAAACATGAAGAATGATATAAGTCTTATCTCTCAAACCTTTATGGTTTATGAGATATACACAAGCAAAGTTCCCCTCCCCGCCCCTTTTACCTAGTGTAAGCCATCTCTTCTCAGATGTGAGTCTGGTTGTATGACAGGACAGATAACAGAAGGGGACAATTTTCTTTGTATGAAAACAATGAAAGCCCTTCCCCCTTGACAAGTTTTTCAGCTTTTTCCCTTATCTTAATTGAAGATTGTCCCTCTCTGCAGTCTACCTGGGCACCTCCCTTCTGATCTGGTTGAACAGGGGGGGGATACTTTGTTTGTGAATATCTCTTAAACCATAAAGGTTTCAGAGATAAGACTTATATCATTCTTCATGTTTTTTTAATGCCTACAAAATAAAATAAAGTTAAAATGAAGTATTACTATCCCTTTAAGTATTACTAATCCCTATAGCAAAGTAATACTTAAAAAAAACTTATTGCCCCCAGTGTCATCTCTCAAACCATAAAGGTTTGAGAGATAATCGCTCCTAAAGTTGCCCTCTCCCTCCCCCTTCCCCGTAGTCAGTGTTCTAGCTGACTGAAAGGAAGAGAGTCGTACGACTTTCTGGTGGCTCTCCAGCACAGCCGGATCTCGTTACTAAAAAAGAAAACTTTCACTGAAATGGTCTTCTATGTGTGCTTGGCTTGCTGGAGAGCCGTCTGATGATCTCTGACCGGATTTCCCTGAGTCAGCTAGAATGCTGACTACGGGGAAGGGGGAGGAAGAGGGCAACTTTAAAAGTGATTATCTCTCAAACCATAAAGGTTTGAGAGATGACACTGGGGCAATAAGTTTTTTTAAATAGTACGTTGTTATAGGGATTAGTAATACTTAAGTATTACTATCCCTTTAAAACAGAATATAGTAAGAGTCACATTTCTGTACGAACAGGCGGTCAAGAGATTTTCTACAGTGGGAATATTATTTAACTTACTGAGTACCAGATACAGGTATCCAACACAATGATTTGGTCTCAAACTTTGGAGACCTTAGTGCGTAGGATCCAGAGAATAGTATAGGAACGGGAGAAATGATATCCCCAGAGAAATCATCTCCACTTTATCCCCTCTTTATCACACCTTGTTGTTGGTTGGCTGAAGATGATAGACACTGGAGCCCAATAATAGCAAAGCCACTTTAAAGTGATAGTAATGTTTCATAATAAAAGCAGCTCTAATTAATCATCATAGTATTTGGACTTTGGAGAGTGTTATTTCAGTTCTGTCAGAGTTGTAGTACAAGAGTAATTCAGTGATAAAGTATCCCCTTCCCGCCCCTTTTACTGATGTAACACTGCTCAGCCAGATCAGAAGGGAGGTACCCAGGTAGATTGCAGAGAGGGACAATCTTCAATTAAGATAAGGTAAAAACCTGAAAAACTTGTCAAGGGGGGCAGGGCTTTCATTGTTCTCATAGGAAGATGATTGTCCCCTGCTGTTATCTGTCTGGTCTATGGACTGCATTCCACATCTGAGAAGAGATGGCTTACACTAGGTAAAAGGGGCGGGAGGGGAAACTTTGCTTGTGAATATCTCTCAAACCATAAAGGTCTGAGAGATAAGACTTATATCATTCTTCATGTTTTTTTAATGCCTACAAAATAAAATAAAGATAAAACAAAGGATTACTATTCCTTTTAAGAACTTCTAAACCACCTGGCAAAGTTCTGAGAAATGGGAGGTGGGGGATGATACCTTTCATGGGGGGTGGGGGATGATACCCTTTGAGTGCCAGATGGGTGTACAGGGAACAAATATGACATGAATTTTGACAATCAAAAAAATGCACCAAGATACCAAAAAAAATGAAGTCCCTGATTGTAAGAGCTTACAATCCAGACATCCGTAGCATCCAACCGATTAAGCTGTGTAGCATACTTATTGTGATCCAAGCGCAGCCTTATACTTCTAAAGCTATCTGACCTCACAATTAAACCGGTTCCTTACAGGAAAACTGAGACAACTGGGCTCGCTAGACCTAGAAGTCCCTAGTTAATGCCAGCCATGGTCATGCTTGAAATTAACCCTGGACATCAGGTTTTCCGAATCTGCATTAGAGAGAAAATTGGCTCTGAGTAGTTATCAAATTCAGTGAGTTGATGACTGGTGGCCCACATCCCTCCCCTGCTCCACAGGCATCCGGGTCCAGTGACCCAGACTTTACCTCTACACAGTATTTATACACATTCCGTGTGGAACAAAAGTCACCACTGACAAAGGATTGCTAAAGTAAACTGCAGTGAGTCACAGTACAGCAATACACACCAGCCTTCTCACATCAGAGTATTTCTTTGTGTGTCTCACTGAAGATGCTCTATTCCTAAGACAGCCCATTAAAAAGTGCAGAGCGAGGGGGCCTTTGAAAAATCACATCTCCAACAGATGTGCTTATTTTCTGAAACCGATATTTCTCCTCGTTTGTCTTTCATCATCAGAGCCGAGCAGGAATCTGCAGACCTCGGAATTTTCATTCTTTTTTTTTTTTTTTTAAGTTTACTCCCATGCCTGGGTGTCCTAATCAAAGGAGATGAGGGAGAAAAATTACAGGCCAGTTATACAGTAAGCATGCCCCAGGCATCCCGAGCTAGCAATTTTCTGTTGAAGCAGCACTTTCCTCTTCTTCTTCTGGAGGACAACTGATACTGTCTCCTAATTATTACAATCCCTATAGCTATTTCTGCCAAAACAACAGGCAGCCGAGTATCACGGCCCTTGGGTGCCAGTGTTTTGTCTGTGAATGTTACCTGACACAGAGTTCATTTAGAATAATTATTTATACTGTACGTGTATCCAAAGTGGGATGTCATTGACTACAGGCCTTTGTGCTTTCCAAAAGCAAAGTTATGATACATATAGTCTGGGATAATGTCCCCACTGACAGGAACTCGATAAGCAATTTCACAGTGCCATTTATTCAATGTTTTGCGTATTTTATTGGCCTTCATCAGTCATCTTAAAAGTCAAAAGTATGGCTGAAAAGGCGATTGAAGAAAGAGCATCCTGAAATGTTTTATCAAGTTATTATCTTGGACTGTGTGTGAGGCTCCAAAGGACCAGTCTATATATAATACATTGTTACGGTCAACAAATTTGTTAACGTGTAATAAAATAGCTATGGCCTTTGTTTCAACTCATTAGCCCTAATATCTCCTAAAGAGGGACACTTGGAGATTTGGACAACTAATATCTCTTAAAGAGGGGCACCTGAGAGATATGGACCCTTAATGTCTCCTAAAGAGGGAAACTTGTGGATATGGACCCCTTATATCTCCTAAAGAGGGACAATTGGACGATACGGACACTTAATATCTCCTAAAGAGGGACACTTGGGAGGTATGGACCACTAATATCTCCAAAAGAGGGACACTTGGGAGGTATGGACCCATAATATCTCCTAAAGAGGACACTTGGGAGGTATGGACCACTAATATCTCCTAAAGAGGGACACTTGGGAGGTATGGACCCCTAATATCTCCTAAAGAGGACACTTGGGAGGTATGGATCCTAATATCTCCTAAAGAGGGACACTTGGGAGATACGGACTCCTAATATCTCCTGAGGAGGGACACTTGGGAGAAATGGAGGACTAATATATCCTAAAGAGGGAAACTTGGGAGGTATGGACCCCTAATATCTCCTAAAAAGGGACACTTGAGATGTATGTATCTTTAATATCTCCTAAAGAGGGACACTTGGGAGGCATGGACCCCTAATATCTCCTAAAGGAAGACACTTGGAAGATATGGACCCCTAATATCTCCTTAAAGGGTTAGTAATGCCCAAAGATAACTTTATGTTTCATCCTAGATTTAAAAAAAAAGAAATGTTGTGCAGCAAATCCCATCTCTCAAACCTTTAAGGTTTGAGAGATATTCGGTCCTAAAGTTCCTCCCTCCCTCCCCTTCTCCTGATGTCAGAGCTCTGCTGACAGCAGGAGATCCTGGTACTGGGACCAGCCGGCGGCTCTTCAGCAGAGCCGAAATAGCGATCTTTAAAAAGAATTATTCTTTGGACTTTGGACTGCAAAGTATTCTTGGTTTGCAAGCACACTTTGTAGACCATTCCAATGAAGTAGTTCTTCTTAAAGATCACTATTTCGGCTCTGCTGAAGAGCTGCCTCATGTCGGCCGACACGGATATCCTGCTATCAGCTTTACAGCTGACATCAGGAGAGAGGGAACTTTAGTGGAGAATATCTCTCAAACCTTAAAGGTATGGGAGATGGGATTTGCTGAACAGAATTTCTTTTTTTTTAAATCTACAATAAAACAGAAAGTTTTATGCTCAAAGTGGACACTTGGGAGGTATGGACGACTAATATCTCCTAAAGATGGACACTTGGGAAAAATGGACCCCTAATATATGCTGAAGAGGGACACTTGGACGTTATGGGCCCCTAATATCGCCTAAAGAGGGACACTTGGAAGTTATGGGCCCCTAATATTGTCTAAAGAGGGACACTTGGAAAGTATGTTGCCCTATAGTGATTACTTTATGGAATTTAGTTTTGTATTTAAAGGAAATTTACTTCACCTTACAACTGTCAAGATAATCCTGACCTTCCCACTTTTCTTTTGTTTTTATGGGGCAACAGTGTTACTGCCATGTTTGTATTAATGCCTTAAAGGAGAAGCATCCCCTCCTAATATTAACCCCTAAACTTACCTTCCAAGGGCAAGAAAATCCTAATAGTCACTATGAATTTTGGCCATGTCCTTTAGTTAAAGAGATAACATCTTCAATCAGCTCTGAATGTTATATCCATGGAAGCGGACATGATTTTTTTTTTCTACATCACTCAGACAGTTCCTGCTACTTGATTGGATAAAACTGCAATTGTGATGCAAAAATTAAGCATCTGTTTTCGGTTAGCAAGATAACTTGCTTAGTACAAATACTGTTTCAGCCATTTAGTAGCCAAAAAGTTAATGCAGTTGTTTGTTTTTCTCCCTTAAAGGGCTAGTAATACTTTGTTTTATCTTTATTATATTTTGTAGGCATTAAAAAAACATGAAGAACGATATAAGTCTCATCTCTCAGACCTTTATGGTTTGAGAGATATTCGCAAGCAAAGTTTCCCCTCCCGCCCCTTTTACCTAGTGTAAGCCATCTCTTCTCAGATGTGGAATCCAGTCCATAGACCAGACAGATAACAGAAAGGGACGATCTTCTTCCTATGAGAACAATGAAAGCCCTGTCCCCCTTGACAAGTTTTTAAGGTTTTTCCCTTATCTTGATTGAAGATTGTCCTTCTTTACAATCTACCTGGGCACCTCCCTTCTGCTCTGGCTGAACAGTGTTACATCAGTAAAAGGGGCGGGAGGGGGATACTTTATCATTGAATTACTCTTGAACTACAACTCTGACAGAATTGAAATAACACTCTCCAAAGTCCAAATACTATGATGATTAATTAGAGCTGCTTTTATTATGAAACATTACTATCCCTTTAAAGTGGACTTGTCACTTTAAAATAAGTTTAGTTTCTGTTACAGAGGATAACATTCAGTCAATATGTTTTACTAGTAATTTGCCTATAAAATAAATCACGGCTCTGCACCGGTCTGTCAATCTTCTTCCGTCCCTCCCTAAGTATTGTCTCGTTCCAACCAGCTTACAAGGAGAAATCCTACATCACTAGGAGGTTGGAACACGCCCATACTTGGGGAGGGACCAGCAGTCTGTCCAGACGTAAGGCAAATGCTCATTTATAATAATGTACATTTTGCCATAGCATGCTTTTTATTAACAAAAATAACCAACGGTTAAGCAAATCGCGAGATAAGGATTGCAATAAGGTAAACTTGTATGGGGGTGATAGTTTCCCTTTAAAAGTTCCATAATATTGCCTTAACCCCTTAGTGACAGGCCGCGTGCGCACGTGGACGTCACTTAACGCCCGGCTAACACTTTTTTTTTTTACCAAATGATTCCGGAGTCCCCGAACGGGGTGCAACCATGCGAGGACCCGGATTTCCAGGACGTACCTGGTATGTCCATTGTCACTAATGGCGGGATGCAAGAAACGTTCGCATCAGATAAAGGCATTTTTGTGCGCAGATAGATTTTGCGCATCCAAGAAGCTAAATACGGAACGCTTCTTGAATTGCGCATGAAAAATTCCATTTTACGACAACAGTACACAGACGTATAAATTCATTCACAATAGCAGTTCTTACATTAGGCGCATTGGCTATTCCACTCACACAGATTCGTTAATCTTAGACACGCCCACAAAAAATATATACGCAGCCATTCGCTAATCTTGAATTTTCATGCTCAGTTCAACAAAAATCATGCGCAAACCTATTCCCTAGTGGTTTTCATACGGGAAATAGCGTTTGCGCACGTTTCCTGCATCGCACCATAAGTGACAGTTTTTGTGGGACTTACCAGGTAAGTCCATTGTCCTTAAGGGGTTAATGGCACACGCTCATTGAAGTCGTGCTTAAAGGAGCAGTAAACTTTTTTTATGAAAACACATATTTTATAGAGATTTTCCTGATGAATAAAACAAGGTCACTCCCATCGCTGTCAGAGGTTTTATTCAAAATTTATATCAGTTCAAATAACCAGGAAGTGAATTTATTGTGTTTACTTCCTGATAGTTGTGACAGGAAGTGAATTTACTGTGTTTACTTCCTGATAGCTCTGACAGGAAGTGACTCAGCAGTTTGTATCTCAGTCTGTGGAGAACTGTATGTCTCTGACTTTTCTGAATTTCCTCTCCATTAGAATCTAACAGGAAATCTAATTAGAATTTGGCCACTAGAGGGCACTGCTAATGTAAAAAAACATGGGTTTAAACTGTAATACTCTGGAAATATAAATCTCTCAGCAGTGGGAGTACCCTTATTGTACTCAATAGAAAAATCCCTACAAAATATGTTTTTTCATAAAAAAAATTTACTGCTCCTTTAACTATGCAGGACACATTATTAATACACTGTTGAGCTGTGTGCTCACAAATCCATGATATTTTGATACTGAGCCATCAGTCGTACGGGTATGATATTTTGCATTGAGGAGATAGTAATGGGATATGCTCTGTGAAGAAATGAATAAGGAGATAGCAGGGCATGAAACATCTATCTGTATGCTGACATCTCGCCCTTCGTATAATATGAAGCATATGCAAATGCCACATTGTTTTTTTTTTATGAGAGATAAGAGACGAACAATTCATTTTATTTCACTTCTGTTCACTGTAAATAGTGGATTTTCATTTTGGGGGGGGGGGGTGAATGTGCTAATCTTGGCAATATTTCAGCCTCTTGTGAGTCTAGAAGAACTGGGTGGGCATGAAAAATTCAAGCGCGGCGTCTTGCTATCCCTCAATGACTTATTTGTGAGAGTGATTTTCCTGGCCTGCGGTTGTGTTTTCATCTTGAAGGCATTTTTCTCCTGTGTATTGGATCACCTTCTGCAAACATGGCAATGAAATAAGATGAATGGCCACCTGTCCTGCTGGACAAGCTGAGGATCTCAAACAGCTTCAGAGGTTCAATACAATATCAAGGAGAGAAACAGGGTAACAGCCCTGGGGACCAGCGTGGCCCTCAACTGCTTCTGTTTGTTTTCTGGAACATATAGAACGTATACAAAAAATAAATGCTGCGCATCAAATCCTGATTACACAATAAACAATCTATGACCTGCTACAAATGAAACAGTGGGGTTTAGTGTCATGCAGAGGCGTAGAAGCTTCCGGCCTCTGGTACAAGAAGTGCCACGGGGGCCCCCCACCACCACATTGATCCCCTCCACAATGCTCCTATCTCCTACCTGGAGCTCTCGTGCGGTTCTCTTAGCAATGCAGAGCGCTGGGAGATGATGTCATCTCCCAGTGCTCTGCATTACTAGAGCACCGGCGGGAGATTGTGGGCGTCAGGCACAGGGGGAGGCCGGGCCCCTGTAGTGCACGGGCCCAGTCGCGGGTGCGACCCCTATAGTTACGCCACTGGTGTCATGTTTTTGGACAAAGGCATGGAAATCTTGCCTGCCTCCTCAAGGTACCCCAGGTGCAGGCAAGTCCCTATCTACCTACAATATGTGAACATGTATTTAGTATAATGCAGTTAAAACCAGTGATTCCCATACCTCCCAACATTTCAAATTGCCAAAGAGGGACAATTGTGTTTTAGGGGGTGTGGCTGGAGGTGTGGCCGGTGGGCGGGGCATTAACAGGAATTTTCAGGCTGTTTCATGACCTATTGACACCTCCTTGTGTTACATAATAAATGACTTATAACAAGACCAAAGTATTTTATTTAAGCAGACTAATTTATAAACACATATACTGACGTTTAAAGAAACAATAATGTGAGTTTTACTGCTGTGGAGCAATGTGATACAGTTATATACACACCACACAATCTGATCTCCTAAAAAGAGGGACATTAGGGTGGGAAAGAGGGACAGTGGGATTTGGGTCTAAAAGAGGGACTGTCCCTCCTAAAGAGGGGCACTTGGGAGGTATGGATTCCACAATAACTTTTCTATTAACAAAACCCTTGTGATAGAAATGAGGTAGGCATTTTTACCTTCCCTATTTCATCCTGTTTGGGGAGCTACCAACCAAGAGAGGAGGAGCCAACACCTCCCAAAATACATACAAAAAATATGAAACATACAGGTCCCTGTGAGCTCAGAATAGCTTTTATAAGTAATGTTCAATTAGTTACATATGTGTATGGTCAGAAGAGCAGCAAGAAACCATATTTTGACTATACAGTAAAATGGGATCACTGTTTTTAATTGAATTATATTAAATACATGTTCACAGATTGTAGGCAGATAGGGACTTGCTGGAATTTGGGGTACCTTGGCTAGCTTTCCATGCCAAAAACATGACATTAAACCCCTACTGGGTAGACATCCCTTTTTGTTTACTTACTATACGTAGCCAAAATATGGTCCCTCCTGCTGTCCTGAGCATTGATCTCTTCCGAATATTTGTCCATGAATTTTTTAGTTTCACACAGCAGATCTAGTTCAAGGGAAACATTCACATACAGAAAACATTCGAGCATTTGTTTAAGTTCATAAGAAACATTAGGAAAGGTGCTCTCTTTTATTTTTTTTTACTTAATTATTAACCCTTTGAGTGTCAGAGGGGTACGCAACGCATTACTTTGCAATGTGTTGCGTACCCCTCTGGCACTCAAAGGGTTAAGATATTACACTTCAAAGTTCTCAACTTCCGCATACTGTAGCTGCGGCACGGCTCTCAAGACTTCCCAGCAGCCTGTCATTCTCCTCCCAACTGCCCCCGGGACCATGTCCACGCTTCACTTCGGTGTGGTGTGAACGGCTCCTAGCGTTACAGGGAGCGTCGATTAGCATTATACTGAGGTTGCAGTAGTAGTATTATGAGGTTGCAACCTCAGTATAATGCTAATTGACGCTTCCTGTAACACTAGGAGCCGTTCACACCGAAGTGAAGCATGGAAGCGCTCCCGGGGGCAGCGGGGAGGGAGGTGGGAGGAGAATGACAGGCTGCTGGGAAGTCCTGAGAGCCGTGCTGCAGTATGCGGAAGTTGAGAACTTTGAAGTGTAATCCTATATAATAATTCGCTAAGTTGTGTGTAACGCCCGACATGCGCAGTAGACACTGCTGCACGTGCGGCAGTCATGCGCAGTACAGACTGCCCGCGCCGCGGCTGATACAGAGCTGGGCGCTCAGAGCGCCCAGCTCTGTATCAGCAGTGGCACGGGCAGTCTCTGCTGCGCGTGACTGCCCCGTGACCGGCTGCCAGAGGCACTGTGGCCCGTGTAACGGGCTGTTCAACTAGTATCTTAATAATTAATTTAAGAGAGAGAGCACCTTTCCTAATCTTTCTTATGTACCGTAAAATCTCGGGTATAATACGCACAATTTTACCCCACTTCACCTTATGTGAAGTGTGGGGGGTGTATTATACCCGAGTTTTTTATAAAAAAAAAAAATTAAGCCTGCCAGATCCCTTCCCTCCCTCTTCCGGCGCTATCTGCTGATAAAATACCATTTACTTACTTCAAATTTCAAGTCCCTGCATTTTTCCCATTAGCAGGCAACATATAACAGATGTCAATACTCCCTGCGGGCGGTATGCTTCCATTCACACCCCGCTTCCTTCAGGACCTACCGGCTCCAGCCAATTGTAATGCCCTGTGAGGATCTGAAGGTCCTCACAGGGCAATACCATAGCCGGAAGGAAGCAGGAGGCGAATGGAAGCATGGTCATTTACTGGCTGTTCTTACACCTTTGTAATTTATGTCCCGAGCATTGAACACTATTAATGAAAGCTCACCAGGAACCTGTATATTTCATATTTGTTGTCTGTTTTCTGGAACAGTTGGAAGAAGAGATGATTTTTTCCATATCAGAGCACATGCACAACATGGGAGAGACGTACTAACACGAATCCGCACTAAAACAGGCTCCGAAGCTGATGAATTAGTGCTTGCCTATCACATATTTACTACCCTTATTTATGCTGGGAACGCGCTCCTCCTTTCCCCAAGGGGAGAGCATTGTGAGAGAGTATGGTTTTTTTTTTGAGACATTCTGCTCCACCTCCCCTATGTTAAACACCTAACTAACGCTACCTAATAATAACATTCCACTGACCTTACTATGACCAGAAAATCCTATTGACCCCTATGAATTTTGTCTTTGTGACTTTTCTCCAGAGATAACATCTTCAGTCAATACTGGATGTCATTGCCATGGGGGCGGACATGACAATTGCTGGTGTTTTTTTTTTTGTACTGAAACAGGAAAAGTGATTTAGCCTACTTAACACTTTCAAGGGTTAAGATCACTATATACAGTGGGCAGAGTATGCATCTTGTGGTCCTGCCAGTAACTGTTAACCCTTTGAGTGCCAGAAGGGTATCCAATGCATTGTGTTAGATTCCTCACTGACACACAAAGGGTTAAATGTGCCTCCATTGGCGTGGCATCCAGGGCTGATTGATGATATTACCTCTTGACTTAAGGAGCAAGGAAAAAAATAATTTTGGCCATATTAAGCCCTTTAGGACACGTGATGTGCCAGGACCGTCTCTCGTGTCCTGAAGTTAGGGACAAGTGACGGTCTTGGGACGTCATGATATTCCAGGGTCGCCTCGCATCCCGGCCAGATTGGGATATCCAACATTAAGTCCATGGCCCAAATGCTGCCCTCTCAAAGGGGCTGCCTGTCTGAGGTTTTTTAAAGGGATAGTAATGTTTCACAAAAACAGCAGCTCCAATTACTCTTCTTAGTATTTGGGCCATGGAAAGTGTTATTTCAGTTCTGTCAGAGTTGTAGTTCAAGAGTAATTGAATGATAAAGTATCCCCCTCCCTCCCCTAGTGTTAGCCGCCTCCCCTCAGATGTGGAATCTGGTCTTGAGATCAGACAGATCACAGCAAGGAACAATCTTCTTACTGTGAGAACAATGAAAACCCTGTCCCCTTCACAGGTTTTTCTTTATGATCACTGAAGATTGTCCCTCTCTGCGATCCATCCGGACAGTCTTGCTGCTCTGAGGTGAGCAATGTTACATCAGTAAAAGTGTCGGGAGGGGGATACTTTATCATTCAATTACTCTTGGACTACAACTCTGACAGTATTGAAATAACACTCTCCATGCCCCAAATACTATGAAGATTAATTAGAGCTGCTTTTATTGTGAAACATTACTATCCTTTTAAGAACATTTTTATACCCAATTTACTAGCACACATGAACTATCAGTCCAGTACAACCTAATCCCCTGCCTATGGTACAGGTCAAGAATAGATGTCTGCTAAATATCAGTATTGTCTTTGACTCAATCAATCAATAAATATTTTTGAATAACTGACAGGCTATAATTCACAAACTGTTATCAATTAACAAAAATAATGCATCCATCACACTTACGACTTTCTGATCACGCGGCCAACAACTGAATAAATTGGATGCCCCGTGTCACCGCATCTCACCACAGACCAAAGTCTGAATGATGATACCTGCAGATAAAAATCCCACCCATGGCTCTTTAGGGTCTATTGTCTTTATCAGATTGCAAACTGTAGGAGACTACCAACAAACTTCCACTCAAGTCAAAAGCAAAAAAATTAATTATAAAACAAAATAAAAAAAAACAGATTTGATTGCTGTGTGATGGACAATTACACGGTTAAATCTTTATTCTACTCCCTCAGATGCTAGACACATCTCCAGCACAGTGTGACATTGGAGATGTTTTCATAATTCAAGACTTTAACCCCTATACGACCGGCCGATGCCGCGCACGAATGTTCATTAAGTACACAAGTCATTTTTAATTTTTATTTTTTGTCTTAATGTAGTCAGGGGTCGCCGGAATTTCATGACGTGCCAGGACTGTCACGGTCCTTAAGTGCAGGAATCAGCGGGACGGTCCACGCACGCCAAGGTTCATTAAGGGGTTAACCCAATTAAGAGCACCTTATTCCTAGGGTATACTTTCCCTTTAATAACTGGAGATTTCTTTTTAAGGCAAAGCAAGAGAAACACCAGTTGAAATTAACAGAATTTAAATTTAGTTTTATTTATACATAAAGTAAGATTTTTTCTTTAATTTCTAAAATGCTTTTTATTGACTTAATACTGTTTCCAATCTCTGAATTGGTACTTTGGAAACTGCTTTGCATAAGTCATGATTGATAATTTATTATGTTGTCATCCCTCAGCATCTGCGTGACAGACGTTGGCTATAAAATACACCATGGCTTTGATAAAGGACTCATCTTGATCCCAATCTGTTGGTGGGCGAGGGCTGGCAGGCCTGACATTACTACACATAGATCTTGGCGGGGGCCTCCTTCCTCTCTGCAGCCTAGATGTTCAATAGAGCATTGAGAACACAAGAACATTAAGCTGCTATTGTTAATGCTACGTCTGCTAAGCGGACACAAAAAAGATAGCTTTATTTCCATAAAGACTACCCATGAATAGACTAGTTAACTTGGAGTGGATTAAGGATGCAAGTGGCTGATTTAATTAAAGTAAACATTTGAGTATTTACAAGCGTATATTGCTGATGTACTAAGAGGTGTTTGAACAATTCTGGAAAAATTAAATGGACCCATAGGGAATGAATTAAACTTCCCTAAACTCTCTTTAACCCTTTGAGTGCCAGAGGGGCACGGAACGCATTGCAGAGGGGGTTAACAGTTTGGATGCCAGGGGGGAGGCCAAAGTATTGATTTGAAATGTGTTGGGTACTCATCTGGCACTTAAGGGGTTAATTTAAAAAGGGATTTTAAGACTCTGATTGCTATGATGTCTATGATGCACCACTTTGGTACAGATCTCATCCGGAGAGGTAAGTACTATCCATCGTCCCTGTACCACAGAAATTTCATATTGCAGATAACATACCAAGTGGGGGTAACTGCTGTCTGCGTGCCCTTTAGCCTCTTACTTGTCAGGTTCATGTACTGACAGGTTTTTCAACAGTATAAGCATCTTAAAGGGACAGTAATGTCCCAGAAACACTGTCTCCAGTTTTGTAGAGGTTAAAATAATAAACAATAAGCTCCAAATCCGATCTCTCAAACCGCTATGGTTTGAGAGATGTAGGTATTCAAAGTTACCCCCTCCCCTTATCCTGATGTCATCTGTAAAGCTAACAGCACGAAATTTGAGTCGTATGACACGAGGAGGCTCTTCAGGAGAGCCGAAATGCCATTATTTAAAAAAAGAATTACTTAATTGGAATGGTCTACAAAGTATGCTTGCAAACCAGGCACACTTTGTAGACCTTTGCAGTGAAGTAATTCTTTTGAAATAACGAGATCTCGGCTCTGCTGCAGTGCTGCAGGCTGGTCCCTGGACTGTGATCTCCTACTGTCAGCTAGAGACCGACATCAGGAGAAGGGGAACTTTCAATGCCTATATCTCTCAAACCATATCGGTTGGAGAGATAGGGTTTCGAGCATACAAAACTGGAGACAAATCTTCTGGGACTTTAGTGTTCCTTTAAGATATCAGGGCTTCTTATTTGATATACATATCCATACCTGACGAACTGGGATTGTCTGAATATCACAGTAGATTGTATAGTAGCGTTCACTCTCTGGGATTTTTATATTTGAAACAGATGATTCTATGGGTGAGATGTTCAGAAACTGGTGGTAACTGAAATTATCTGTAATCAGAATAAAAAAGTTCTTGCATAGTTACCTAGTAGTTTAGGTTAAAAAAAGACCTGCGTCCATCAAGTTCAACCCTTTTCCATTCCACGGTCCGTCTATTCTCAGACATGTTTCCATCATTTTTTGTATCCAATTCCGCCATCTCAGGGGAAAAAGCCATCTTAAAAGTGGGTGTGGTTTAAATTAACGTCATATTTTAAGTTATTTTCAGAAAAAAAATATTTGTGTCGACGTCACTTTTTTGTCTGATTAATGTCATTTTTTTTCTGACAAAATAAAAATTGTCTCAACTCGAAGACAAATTAAAGTACTATTACCAGAAGTAAGGAACAATTTGTCCTTCAAAGACAATAAATGTCTTTGTTTCTTTGAAAATTTTCGTTTCAAAGACAAAATCAAAGAAAATTGTAACATCAGAATTTTTAAGACAATTTTCATCACGATCTTCTTTCTGTCATTTTTAATTCTTTAGACACTTTTTCAAACGTGTCATTTACTTCTGAAAATATTGTCCTTCTTTTACCACCAACTCATGATCCAACAATTTTTTCATTATGACGACTTTTTGAACATCTCGCCCTTATGTGTTTATGTTTTAATTTTTATATATGTATAAGAGGACATTTTTACTGGTTCAGAGCATCCCTATGCCAGTGGACCCCAAGAGGATTTCTTCATCTCCATTTTTATCTCATCTTACCATCAGTGGAATTTATCATCATAATTTAATCTCTGTTTTCGTACTGGACTCTCAGGTCACATATTTAATTTTTTGATCTTTTTTGTAGACACACACACACACACACACACACACACTTTATAAAGTGTTAAACTTTGTGTATTTACTCTAGAAAGTGGCAGGTGGGAGAGCATTGTGAAATGTTAGTATGTGTCTGACAGAGGATCAGGTGGGAGAGAAATCAACGCGGAATGTCAGTATTTCATACCTCCCAAGTGTCCCTCTTTAGGAGGGACAGTCCTATTTGAGACCCAAATCCCACTGTCCCCTTTTCTACCCTTTTGTCCCTCTTTTTAGGACATCAGAATGAGTGGTGTGTATTACATTGCTCCACAGCAGTAAAACATAAATAAATGTGTTGTTAATTGTCAGTATGTGTTTATACATTAATATGGGCAATCAAAATACTTTGGTTTTGCTCTAAATCATTTATCAGTTACACAAAGAGGTGCAGAGGGGTCAAGAAATAACCTAAAAATTCTTGGAAATGCCTCGCCTACCAGCCACTCCCCCAGAAACGCCACCTAAAACAGAAGTGTCCCTCTTTTGCCATTTGAAATGTTGGGAGGTATGGTATTTGTCTGACAGAGAGTGTCATGTAGGAGAAACAGCAATGTGGAATGTTGCTATCTGGTTGGGAGAGAGACAGGATGGAGGGAGAGCAGTGTGGAATGTTAGTATCTGTCTGTCATAAAGTAACAAGTGAGAGGGAGAGCACAGTGGAATTTTATCATCTGGCTGAAGGAAGTATCACGTGGGAGGAAGCACATTGTGGAATGTTACCATATGAAAAGCATGCCAGCCAGTACTAATTTGCATAAAAGTTCAAATAAACAAATAAAACTAAATAGCTCATTAACTGTTTTAATTGAAAAGTGGTTAACGTGATATAGAAAGCTATTTCAAACTCACTTAAGCTATTTTTGTGTTGGCCATTGAAATAGTTTATAATATATGTGCATGGTACCTCTAAATTAAAGCTTGGGCTGCTTTTGGAAGTGTTTTTTGCGCTGTGTCTGTTTGTATTTTGTGGTTTGGGGGATATTTAGGTTAGGATACTCTTTGAGTGCTTAGTTTGCTCCATTTTTACAGTGACATCATACATGTAGAAAAAGAAGAAGAGGGCGCTCCAATCGTTCCTTATCATTGATAATACAATATACAAACTTGGAAGCAGTGACCAGTGTCAAACAGCAGTAGCAAAGGCAAAAAAAGTCCTGTCTTGCATAAAAAGAGGTATCGAAGCAAGAGTGGATAACATTATTTTGTCATTATAAAAATCATTGGTAAGACCTCACCTTGAGTATGCAGTGCAATTTTGTGCACTGGTCCTGAAAAAAGATATACTAGAACTAGAGAGGGTACAGCGGAGAGCAACAAAATTAATTAAGGGAATGGAGGACTTGATGTATGAGGAACGACTAGACAAACTTGGTTTATTTACTCTAGAGAAAAGACGACTAAGAGGAGACCTTATCACATTGTACAAGTATATGAGACGTCAATACAAGGATCTCTGTGGGGAGCTATTCATTCCAAGGCCTGATCAGGTGACCAGGGGACACCCCTTGAGATTAGAGGAAAGGAGGTTTAGACTTCAGCAGAGGAAGGGAATTTTTACAGTAAGGTCTGTTAAATTGTGGAATTCATTGCCCAAGGAGGTAGATATGGCAGATACAATGGATACATTTAAGAGAAGATTAGATACATTTCTTTCAAAAGGAAACATACAGAACTATACTGTTTATCAGTAGGCTGATCAGGAAGGTCTGATAAAGACTAATTTAATTGGTAGCAGGAAAGCTATAAAATTCTCAGTTACTGGGGTATGAGGAGAAGGTTGAACTTGATGGACTTGTGTCTTTTTCCAACCTAATTTACTATGTTGCTATGCTACTATGTGTAAACAGAAATACTCACATATGATGTGATTGAATATATACCTCCTAACAACATAAATCACCTGTAGAGATATTCACACCTGTCTCTGCCCAGGTACTCAGGTGAATGCTGAAAGGCAAGATGCTGCTCCACTGCTCTAAATAATAAAAATATTATTTATTCAAATAAAAAATAGTCAAAGTGACAATACAATCACATATATTATCAACGCATTTCACAGTAACCTGCTTTATCAAGACTTTATGGCAAAATTAGAACAGAAAAGAACTGGTAAATTGGGATGGCAAACATTTTGGAAAACTTTAAGACAATTTTGCCACTCTAGTTAAAGGGATATTAATTTTATGATTCTTTAATCTTGTAGGCATTAAAAAAAGAATTACATCAATGTAAGTCCTGTCTCTCAAACCTTTATGGTTTCAGAGATATAACCGACTAAAGTTCCCCCCTCCAGGCTGTATCAGAGAAGTCTGCCCTCTAGCTGACAGTAGGAGATTACGGTCCTGGGACCGGCTGGCGGCTGTTCTGGCTCTGCATGACCGGAATCTGCTGCTGTCAGCTAGAGAGCTGACTTCTCTGAAACGGCCTGGAGGGGGGAGCTTTAGCCAGTTATGTCGCTCAAACCATTCATTATTATTTGTTTTATTTTGCAATATATATATACTAGCAATGTGGGACGGCACTGCCCGTCAGGATATATAGGAAATTAATGCACATACACAGATGCAAGACAAACACACACAGAGACACACACGCAAATGCACACGCATGCAATGAGATGCTTAAAGAGCGACACAGTCATACACACATACATGCAATGCACAACATGCAGACACATAGAGTGTGATACAGACATGCAACACACACAGTGAGAAACACACAGGCACACACATAGACACACACACACAGAAGTGAGTCATAAGGGGTTGACTTATGTGTCATTGTAATGAGTTTGTGTTTGTACTTATGCCTCCACTGTGGAATTCATTCATATAGTTGAAATGCATGTGGTGATTGCACATACTATGGTGGAAGGTGAATCGTGCTGGCTCCCGGGGTGTGAGTGTGTGTGTGTGAGTGGCATTCATTCATGTAGTTGAAATGCATGTGGTAATTGCACATTCTACGGTAGAAGGTGGAACGTGCTGGCTCCCGGGTTGTGAGTGAGTGTGAGTGAGACTATGGTGGAAGGTGGATTGTGCTGGCTCCCAGGGTGTGAGTGAGTGTGAGTGAGTGCGTGTGAGTGCAAGAGTGAGTGATTGCGTGTGAGTGATTGCTTGTGAGTGATTGCTTGTGAGTGATTGCGTGAGTGTGTTAGTGAGTGTGTGTGATTGAGTGAGTGTGTGTGATTGAGAGTGTGTGAGTGTGAGAGAGTGTAAGTGAGTGTGAGAGTGAGAGTGTGTGAGTGAGAGGGTGTATGAGAGTGAGTGAGAGTGTGAGTGAGAGTGTGTGTGATTGAGAGTGTGTGAGTGAGTGTGTGAGAGTGTGAATGAGAGAGTGCGAGTGTGTGTGATTGAGTGTGTGAGTGAGAGTGTGTAGTGTGAGTGAGAGAGTGTGAGTGTGTGAATTATTGTGAGTGTGTATGATTCAGTGTGTATGATTGAGTGTGTGTGAGAGTGTGAGTGAGAGTGTGAGTGTGTAATTGTGTGATTGAGTGTGTGTGATTGAGTGTGAGTGTGTGTGAGTGTGTGTGTGTTTTTTGTCTGATGTGTTTGTGTCTGTGGTGTAGGAGCGAGTGGCAGCTATTTTGTTTTTTCAGTTACTTGGATAGTGGTGGGCGGGTTGTATAGTGGGGGCAGGCCAACTCCCTGCATGATTTAAATCACTCCCCCATTGAATCACCCAATGGAAGCAGTAACTCCTCCTTACTTAACCCTTTGAGTGCCAGAGGGGTATGCAACACATTGTTTTGCAATGTGTTGCGTACCCCTCTGGCACTCAAAGGGTTAAGTTGAGGTAACATAGCAATATAACACACGGTGGCTCTTCAGTTGAGGCAGCATAGCAATATGCTGAGGGAACAAATAGAAAGTGGTGTTTGAGGCTTGCCCTCTGTAACATACAGCAAAGCGTCTCTCTCCCTTTAAGGAGAAAGGGTGGGAATCAGAAAGCAGGAAGTGGAGGAGTGACAGTTGAAAACAGACAGTTAGTGAGGTTGACTGAAGAGATGAAAAGAGTTAAATAAAAGAGTTGCTATTCAGTTTATCCCTGAGTTTGTATTTTATGGAAACATTACACCCTCATACTGAAACAGAGTATATGGAGGGTTACAATTATCTGTGGGAGGTGACACAGTGTGTATGGAGGGTTAGAATTATCTGTGGGAGGTAAAACAGCTATATTTTTTTTTGTCAGTTGGATAGTGGTGGGCGGGCCAACTCCCTGTATGATAAACATGCCCCCATTGAATCACCCAATGGGAGCAGTAAAGTCCCCATTGAATCACCCAATAGGAGTTGTGTCTCCTAATGAGACATAAATTATGTAATGAGGCATTCTGTTCAATGTGTGTTTGTTTTCTGAGGAGACATAAATTATGTTCTGTGTGTGAGGTACCATAAATTATGCAATGAGGCTTATTCTTTTATATATATACTAGTTGAAGAGCCCATTACACAGGCCACAGTGCCACTGCCAGATGGTCGCGGGGCAGTCATGCTCAGTAGAGACTGCCTGCGCCGCGACTGGTACAGAGTGGGACGCTCCTTCGGAGCACCCAGCTCTGTATCAGGCGCGGAGCGGGCAGTCTCTACTGCGCATGACTGCAGCACACGCAGCAGTGTCTACTGCGCATGACGCGGCGTTACACACGATTTAGCAAATTATTATATAGGATATATATATATATATATATATATATATGTAGGTTATAGCGCTTACGGACTCTATATTAATTCATGCTAGTATTGCATGTGTTTTATACATTTGTAACTTTATGTATTTTTAATAAATATTTTTTCTATTTACAGCCTGTGATAGCGCTCTCCTATTCCCTAGTTTGTATTGTGTCTTTTGATTCTCGTTACACTAACGAGTTTTTGGATTGTAGCGATATCATATAGCTGTATTTATTGGAGGTGGACCACGTGGTTTACAGGGCGCCGTGATCACAGATTTGGGAATATATATATATATATATATATATATATATATATATATATATACTAGTTGACGTTACACGGGCCACAGTACCACTGTCACCCGGTCGCGGGGCAGTCACGTGCAGTAGAGACTACCAGAGCCGCGGCTGATACAGAGCTGGACGCTCCAGTCTCAACTGCGCATGATTGCAGCACGCGCAGCAGTGTCTACTGCGCATGACGCTGCATTACACAGGTTTTAGCAAATTATTATATAGGATATATATATATATATATATATATATATATATATATAAATATTATATATATATATATATATATATATATATATCAGTGATTCCCCAGAAAGTCCATATCCATAAGATTATACTTATTCATACAGTAACGAGATTTGTTAAGGGCATTTCAGGACACACACACACCCTGAGTGGTGAATGTTTCACATTGAAACTCTTTCAGTAAATTCATCCAGTTACTTTTAATCATGTTATCAAATTTAGCTGCCAGTGTTGATAAGTACAAATTTATAAGCACGCATTATCAATCACTGTTTATATGATCTACCTTACAGTCAGTTAACAACTCAGATTCATTTGTTGCCGTCTGCTTTTCTTTCAGTAAAAGGAAAGACTGAAATGAGACATAAACATTATGAGTATGGAAGGACAATCGTTATCCGGAGAACATGACCCTCTATGAAGCTAATGAGGCATTTTCTATGGACAGTTTCAGACACAACCGTAATATTTCTGAAAATCAAAACCTAGAGGCTCATTAATGCGATATGTGGACAACTGAAACACATCAAGACAGAAGCAACTTTGATATCTGCTCGACTTTGAAGTAAACGAGAACCATGCACTGGTTGTGTTGTGATGATAATATGCCATGGACTCGGATATCTGAAGACTCAGTTTATTGTTGATTGCTGAATGTACTGAAAGATGTCGCTTGGCCAGTGTTACTTGTAGAATGCAGATCACTATGGTGAACAGATTGTTTTCACCAGACAGGAGTATTTTTAAACTTAGCAGAGTGACAAATTGATACATTCTTTATTCTCATTAACTAGAACAATCTCAAAGTAGATTTGCATTGAGTGTGTAGTTATAAGATCTCGCATTATTATCTATAACAGAGATGGACATTCAGATTCACCCCAAGGGACACATATTTGGCCCTCGCATCCACCAAAGGGTTTCATGGTTAAAATAGGGTTTGTGAAAAGTAAACTTACCATATTGAATTCCATCCGTTAAAGTGGACCAGTGTACGTGTAATCGGAGGCAAAAGAAAGAGGATGTATGCTGTTTTGGGGTGAAAGTGTGGCTTGTTACGTATTAGAGGAAAATTATCTTCTCTTTCCACTGCACCAGAAAACAGCCTGGGGACCACAGTAGAAGACACTGAGGACAACAAGAGGTCCCAGGTTCTTCAGTTGCAATACTTGCTAATTTTCAAAATGAGCTGACCCAGGGATTTTTAAATATTAACCCTTAGTGCTCCCCATAATGTATATTTTAGGGGATATGTACCTGCTTGCTACAACCCATTGCTATTCCAATCAGTCCTCAATTAACCCCTTAACGACCCTTGATGGTCCTGGTATGTCATGGGTAAAAGTGACTAAACGACCCATGACGTACCAGGACCGTCATGGATTTCAGCGCTCATCCGCGCACCTGCACGCCATTCGGGTAGCCCTGAGTTGGATCGGCTAATAAAAAAAATTGCTCCGTGGTCCTTTAGTGACCGCAACGTGACTGCGTGGCTGGTCATTAAGGGTTTAAGTTATAACATGCTCTAATTAAAAGATCTCTCTGCTTAAACACATTTAAGACAAACGGGACTTCTTGTGCCTTTCAAATAAAAGCAGAACCAATTTACAGTATAAAGAAGCAATACATCGGTGGAGATCATGTAGCAGGAAACACTGGGCTTTATCACCTTGAGAATTTGGCTCTTCACATTGAGAGCAGAACCTGAGATTTGGGTCAGATCCTGAGAGTGCAACGTTTCCAACAGTATCCAATAAATCGCACCACTTATGATATATGTTCCTTATACAAATGCAAAACATATATGCAATACTTTTTGTCATAAAATCAACAAATTACATACATACACAGTAACATAGTTGACGAGGCTGAAAAAAGACATGTGTCCATCAAGTCCAGTCTATGACAAAAACACCCCTGTTGATCCAGAGGAAGGCAAAAAACACTCTCTAGAGCAATTTCTCATTTAGCCAAAAGTGGGCAAAAAAAAATCCTTCATGACTCCAAATGACAGCCAGATATTTCCCTGGATCAACCCTCTATCTGCTTTGATTTATTTGCAAAAGATAAAATACAAACTTGCTTTCATGATGTTCTGAGAGATGGGGGATAAGACTTGCAGAGTGGGTAACGGCAGATCTACAGATGGTAAAGATGAGCAACGCGTTTTGCGCAACAACATTACTTAGTCATGATCAAACACATGTGTTGATTTTATGACAAAGAGTATTGCATACATTTTTTTGCATTTGTATAAGGAACATATATCATAAGTGGTGCGATTTATGAGGTACTGTTGGAAACATTGGATTTGTGTTACAAGTTTGGGAAGCTGCTCTTTTTTTGCACACTTACTGAGTTCCTGTAATTTCTGAGATACAAGGTATTGTCTGAAGTCTGGGTTCAATTTGAATAGACTGCGATTCGAGGATTGTAACAGTTTTCCAATGGAGCTGCTGAAGTAACCAGAAAGTTGGATGTTTTGTCAAACCCTGAGAGTTCCTAGGTATGCTAGTTGGCCACCACTAATCTATAACAAGAGCTAGAAATACAAAAAGTGTATATGGGGAGGTGTGTTTAATCCCTTAATGACTGGCAACGGGCGTCCGGCAGTTAAGGACCACGGAGCTTTTTTTTTTTTTTTTTTTTGCTCCAATGTATTCAGGGGTTCCTGAATGACATACAGCCACAGAGGGACCCCTGAATTCCATGACGTACAAAACAGTCATAGGTCCTTACCGTAAGTTTTCCTATGATGGTTATTTATGTCATGGGGGGGTCCTTAGGGGGTTGGTTAACGCATCACTTGTAGAATGTGTTCAAACCTCAAGGTCACAGGTTCTAATCCCAGCAGGGCAACTCAGCTATTTATCCTTTTGAGGTAGATCCAATGAATACCATTACATTGGGTAATAATAACATCTATTCTCTAGGACATACTTCAAAATGAGAGACAGTCTCAATGTACGAGTAAAGTTGATACCTTTATTGACAAACTAAGCAGATTTAGAAGGAAAGCTTTCAAGACCTCTTTGGTCTCTTCCTCAGGTATGTTATACAGATAAATATGAAATCATGTCTCTTATATACAAGTACACATTGCATTATTTATAATGGAAATCAGATAACAACGTTAGTCCAGATACTGATTCTTTGATCAGTCAATGGTAGAGGATATGATTAAATTGCATTCTTCCTCTGAGGAGTCCAGGTATTTATGATCCCAGAGGGACTGTTGTAAAGGTTAATTCACAGAAAATTATGGGAGGTAAAATTAATGCTACAATTTGACTATTTGACTTATGGGATGAATAGAGACAGAATTTCTGTCACATTATCACATTGTGACAATAAAGGTATTAACTTTACTAAATTTTTGTCTCCTGTATTTCTACGGCTAACATGGTACCAACTCTCATCTAATCTCAATGTATCCTTCCTGGTAAAATAATTTGATATTATTATTATTGTGGTTCATTTAATAAGTTGCTTTATCAAAGTACTCAGCTAGTTCTGGATCTGGAAAAAAGAAGCGAGAGAGAGAGAAACTGATGTCTATCAGGTCTTCTACATTGTCCACACCCCCACCACACGGGAAGTTATTTGAAGTAACACAGGTGACCTGTTAACTTCTCTGATTGCTGTTAGTGACACAGAGTACTTGCTAGGTCCACAAAAGACTTGGACTAGTCTAATGCATTAGTCAACTCTGTAGCCCAACTAAACAATAACTAGTAGACAGAGGAAGGCAAAAAGTGGGGTTTGGTAGTCCAACAACAGCTGGACAGCCTCAGGTGACCCATGACTTTTACAAACTGAACATTACATTGATATGATTGACACTGACCAGCAATGACCATCAGTAATCAGCTTCAAACATTTGTTTGATGCTGAGATTTCATCATAAACTTCAGCTCAGGATCGGGGGTATCCTTTTAAAATATATTATATATATATTGTGTTGCTAGACGCTGCATTAACCATGTCACCCTGATTAAACGGGATGTTTCATAAAAAAATATTTATGTCTAGTAAGTAGTGTAAGTACGTGTTTTTATTTTTTAAAAAATACATTGCTGTGTATAGAAATAGCTATTTAAAATTCTACCTGTTGACATCACTGCGGTCCGCGGTACAGTACGAGCTGTACTGCATTGAAACAGAAACCACCCCCATTCTATGCCAAGTGCACGCCCAAACTCCCTCCCAGTTAGGCCAGACGCACTCCCAGTGGGATGCGAGTGATGGTCATTGGGGAAGTAGCTGTGCTCGTGCACAGATTATATATACAGTGCGGCCGCATGATTTGATAAAAATAGAGCGGTCATGAACATTATGGTGCTGGGACTAGGGTGCGCATTGTATGCACGCTTTAGTTATTTTGCCAGCATGCCGTCAGCGGAAGGGGCCGGGCCAAATGCGCAACATCACAGCAGGTAGAATGGACTGCACAGAATCTTGGGACAAGATGGCATCGCTCTTCCAAGGCAACGAAGCAAACTTATAAGGCAAGTTTTAGTCAATTTTACACTTTTCTGACTATTTTTCATACACTACTCAGTACCTTAGGGGGTGATTGATCGATAGAGGGTTATTTTATACAAACGGTAAATATCCACTTTAAGATGGCGACATGAGAATCTCGCGCTGCATAAAAGCGAGAGCTTGTCATGTCACCTCTTTAACCCCTTAAGGACAAACGGTCCCGGGGTGTGTGGTCCTTTAAGGACCAGATAAGAAAGTTTGACGTGCTGTCCCATGTGACTGATCAAGTGTGCCGGCACGCCGAATGGGGGACTGAAAGAGATTGCTCCGGTCTTGGAGCGATCAATTTCAGTCCCTGCTATTACTCACATCTCTTCTGCAGGAGCGCTGAGAGTAAAAAGTACGTGACGTGCCAGGACCATCACTGCTCCTTAGGAGCCGGACAGCGGTGACGGTCATGGCACATCATTGGACGCAAAGGGGTTAAACGTCGCTATTTACTCTATTTACAGTAGAGAAAAAAAATGTTCCTGACATAAAGAAATATTGGGCAGAACGAGCGTATTAAACCACAGCTCCCAGCATCCTTACTTTGCAGAGCGCTGACCGTCTCTCTCTCTCTCACAATGTGCTTTTCATCCCACTTTTCCTTTCCGCTGTAGCCAGCACTTTATGATTTTTAAACGGGTGAGTGGGGAGAGAGCCGGGCAGCGTCAGACGAAGAGGTCTCCTTTTCTGAAAGAGGTAAGGCAGAGCTTTCTAAACTTTTCATGTTGGTGACACACTTTTTAAACATGACTCATTTCGTGACACAGTAATTCAGTTTTGCTAGCAAACCGGAGGTTAAACTAATAATCCCTTATAAGAGATACGGACACACCCATAAATTGTAATAAGAAGATGTATGGGGACACAACATATCTCATGAAAACATTTCATACTGCGGAAGGCATTAAGCATGTCATGTGGTTTTTAAAAGGGCGACATGAGAATGTTGCACTACATATAAGCGCAAGATTCTCATGTTGCATTATTAAAAAGATAGCGCATAACTGATTTTAGAAGTACTGTCCATCTTTCCTGTCTCATCTTCACCACAAGCAGAAGCAGCAGTCATGTGACAGGCAGCCTCGGCGCACAGGGACACTCCTGCCAGGCAGCCCAAAGAGAGGGCAGGGGTATAGAGGAGGTGGCATCTCAAAAGATTTTAAAGGGATAGTAATACTTAAAATGTAAAAAAAAATATGTTGTAGGGTTTATCCCCCTGAGTAAAACAAGAGTACTCCCACTGCTGAGAGGTGTTTCATTCATAAGTTATTAATTTTCAAAGTTGAATTTTTTAGGTGCAATATCACAGTGACCTGAAATTATACAGTGGCGCTGTTGCTACACCATCCTATGGAGATTTATGGTCCCGGGACCAGAGCTGTCCATAGGATCGTGTAGCAACAGCGCCACTCTACGATTTCAGGCCACTGTGATATTGCACCTAAAAAATTCAACTTTGAAAATTAATAACTTTTGAATGAAACACCTCTCAGCAGTGGGAGTACTCTTGTTTTACTCAGGGGGATAAACCCTACAACATATTTTTTTTTACATTTTAAGTATTACTATCCCTTTAACAGCTGAACCGCCAAAAGATTTGTAACAGCTGGAGTGCCTCCGGGTGCTGCATACATATTATGTATGCAGCACACAGAGGCACTCCAGCTGTTACAAATCTTTTGTGGCGCTCCAGCTGTATGCAGAACACAGAGGCAATCTCCCGCTGTGTAAATGCAGCCATTAAGTAGTAGTGTTTTATCTCCACTCCCAGTGTAGCTCGTGCTTGTGTTGAATGACAATCTCGCACTGTGTAAACTACACCTTTGCCTGTGGCACACCTACACACTGCAGCCGACACACTAACGTGTCGCGACACACAGTTTGGAAAGCACTGAGGAAAGGTAAGGATACTGGGAGTTGTGGTGTAATACGCTCGTTCTGCCCAATATTTCTATATGTCAGGAACATTTTTTTTTCTACTGTAACTACAGTAAACAGCAACGTTTAAAGAGGCAACATGACAACCTCACGCTTTTATGCAGCAAGAGGTTGCCATGTCGTCATTTTAAAGGGATAGTAATACTTAAAATGTAAAAAATATATACTGTAGGGTTTATCCCCCTGAGTAAAACAAGAGTACTCCCACTGCTGAAAGGTGTTTCGTTCAAAAGTTATTAATTTTCAAAGTTGAATTTTTTAGGTGCAATATCAAAGTGGCCTGAAATTGTACAGTGGCAGTGTTGCTACACCATCCTATGGAGGTTTATGGTCCTGGGACCAGAGCAGTCCATAGGATCATGTAGCAACAGCGCCACTGTACAATTTCAGGCCACTGTGATATTGCACCTAAAAAATTCAACTTTGAAAATGAATAACTTTTGAACGAAACACCTTTCAGCAGTGGGAGTACCCTTGTTTTATTCAGGGGGATAAACACTACAACATATTTTTTTTACATTTTAAAGGGATAGTAATGGTTAATTTTAAGTTGATTTAATATTGTAGACATTAAAAAAGATTAACAATGATGTAAGTCTTATCTCTCAAATCTTTATGGTTTGAGAGATATAACTTGCTAAAGGTACCTTTTCCTGGCTGTTTTACTCAAGTCTGCCATCTAGCTGACAGCTGCAGATTCCAGTCATTTGATCAGACAGAGGCTCTTCAGCAGAGCTGAAATCACACTATTTAGAAATAAATACTTAAATGGAATGCTCCACAAAGTGTGTTTGCAAGCCAGGCACACTTTGTAGACCGTTCCAAATTCAGTATTTATCTTTAGATATCGTTATATTGGCACTGCTGAAGAGCCACATCTGGTCAAGTGACCAGAATCTGCTTCTGACAGCTTTACAGCTAGCTCATCAAGCAGAAAGGGGAGGTACCAGAGAACTTTATTTTCCTATACCTCTCAAACCATAATGCTTTGAGAGATACGAATAAGTGCAAGTACTCTCTTTTAATTGTATCTACCATATAGTTAATACTTTTTTTCTGACATTACTATCCCTTTAAGTATTACTATCCCTTTAAACAGGGCGACATGACTAATGCGGCTTCTAGCCACACAATATTTTTTATGCAACGTTTCAAAAGTGAACCAGGATCAGGATAGATAGAAATAGCTGTTGCTATGTAGGGGGAACTTTTGAAGCTTGAATATTAATCCTGTGAGGACCCATCTTGACTATCTTTATGTATGTATAGTGTCATAAGGGCTGTGGAAAGAGCACATGTGACAGGAACAATCAACTCTACACTATAGTTTTGCTCGTCTCTAATTAAGTAAAGTGACTGGGTCCTGACAATAGAATTTCATAGATACTATTGACTTGTGCCATTGGGAGCTCCACTACAAAATGATATATACAAGATTGTCAGCTTAACCACAGCATGCCTCATTGTATGGTCATTCTGAGGTCAGACACACAATAAAAAACAAGTTAAGGTATGACACAGCCAGACAAAGCGGCTGGTTGGCAAATTAAACAAAATTGTCCGCTTCAGTAACTGTTTGGAATATAAAGTAAAACAGCAAGTTCTTATTTAATAATTAAGGTATGTGGTCCATTGCTGTGCAGGTCATAAAAGACAATTTGCTAGTGTATTATTCATAATACAATGCACCGCAAACAGACGAATATTTTTAGCAATGCTTTTAACAAAACGGCAGAGAACAGAAGTTTCCCGTGGGGAAGCCAACTCATGCATATCATAGCTGTCCATCAATATTATAGAAAAAAAAACTTGAAATGGTTTTGGAAAACATGAACACTGCTGAAAAAAATAGATCTAAATGATTTCTTGTTTCCTATTAAACAAGCTCACGTTAGTGCAATACGGCCGTCTGATAAGTAACAGTCTGCAAAAGCCTCCCATCTATTCACAGTTCAAATGATGAAACAAATAATAATGAAGATTTGTATGGGGTATGTACTAACCATCTACGTGCCACTGAAAAGCGTACCACCATGGGCAGATTGTCCTATCGGGGGATCGGGCATCCCCTGGTGGGCCGCTAGAACATGGGCCGGTGGAGGAGATCAGAGCATCTCACCTCACCGTCCCACGATATTTTGAAGGAGAGGTCTGTGTTGCCACAGACACTCTCTGTGACAGCCTTCACGTTCCTTGTTAACTCTTTGAGTGCCAGAGGGGTGCGCAACGCATTGCTTTACAATGCGTTGTGTACCCCTCTGGCACTCAAAGGGTTAATGCAGAGCGCCAGGATATGACATAATATCCTGGAGCCTGCTCTCCCATGCGGCACAGGGACCACAAGGGGGCGACGATAGGGACGTCGATGCAGCTAGTGGGGTGCTTTAAAGGGATAGTAATGTTTCATAATAAAAGCAGCTCTAATTAATCATCATAGTATTTGGACTTTGGAGAGTGTTATTTCAGTTCTGTCAGAGTTGTAGTTCAAGAGTAATTCAATGACAAAGTATCCCCCTTCCGCCCCTTTTACTGATGTAACACTGCTCAGCCAGAGCAGAAGGGAGGTGCCCAGGTAGACTGCAGAGAGGGACAATCTTCAATTAAGATAGGGGAAAAACCTGAAAAGCTTGTCAAGGGGGGCAGGGCTTTCATTGTTCTCATAGGAAGAAGATTGTCCACTTCTGTTATCTGTCTGGTCTATGGACGGGATTCCACATCTGAGAAGAGATGGTTTACACTAGGTAAAAGGGGCGGGAGGGGAAACTTTGCTTGTGAATATCTCTCAAACCATAAAGGTCTGAGAGATAAGACTGATATCATTCTTCATGTTTTTTTAATGCCTACAAAATAAAATAAAGTTAAAATGAAGTATTACTATCCCTTTTAAAAAAAAAAATGCCCGGGCTGTTATTCCCCTACAATCCGCCCCTGCGTACCACTCTGGCACTCAAACGGTTGTGCAAAGAATTGCAAATTGGTGTTCATTAATAGGTTAAAGGTACATGAATATGGTGTTGGGTGTTGACCATCCCCCCTTTTTTTTCCTTCTCTCCTCTTGCCCGCTTCCATCCTTCCCCCCAACCCTACCCTTTATCCTGTTCCTGAGAGGTATGGTCATATGGCAGATATTGGACAGTTTTACATACTATTATCTTAAGTCACATCACCTTACTCTGTCTAGCTCATCTTACACAGATTGCAAAAGATCGCACTCCAAGAACTCAGCAAGAGTTTAAAATCCAATTTTATTCTTTTTCATCATATACAGACACCGGGTTGAGGGGATTGATTTGTCTTACGCATTTCGCACTAAGTGTGTTTAATAATAGACACAGTCACTAACCAATCGGAAGCTCAAATTTAAATCTGACAGCGGTAACAACTAAGGCCATCAAGGACCAATCAAATAAAATTACCCAACTAAATCCTGGGTCAAACGTGTCCTCCCACTCAAGGTAAATTTAAAGAGCCCCAGAGTGTTTACTATATAGAATCAATATCTTAATAGGGCGGACATTGAAATATCTGAACATTCCATAAAATAACAAACAATATACAATTTTAAAATCAACACTTAATACATATTGTTCCCATTCCAATACAAGCAGAATTTAAACTGAATACAGACTTTGCTCAATCTCCACAAACCCCTTAAAGGGATAGTAATACTTCGTTTTAACTTTATTTTATTTTGTAGGCATTAAAAAAACATGTAGAATGATATAAGTCTTTATGGTTTATGATATAAGTCTTTATGGTTTATGAAATATTCACAAGCAAAGTTTCCCCTCCCGCCCCTTTTACCTAGTGTAAACCATCTCTTCTCAGATGTGGAATGCAGTCCATAGACCAGACAGATAACAGCAGGAGACAATCTTCTTCCTATGAGAACAATTAAATCCCTGCCCCCCTTGACAAGCTTTTCAGGTTTTTCCCTTATCTTAATTGAAGATTGTCCTTCTCTGCAATCTACCTGGGCACCTCCCTTCTAATCTGGCTGAGCAGTGTTACATCAGTAAAAGGGGCGGGAGGGGGATACTTTGTCATTGAATTCCTCTTGAACTACTGAGCGGCGAGCATGGAACTGGAGTGATGGCCGCAGCAGGAGAGGAGACAGGACTTATCTGTGGGGATCTGATAGGATAGGTAGGAGTTACATGATGGAACTGTGATTGAAGAGATGGGGAACGTGGCAGGAGATTCCGGAAAGTGGAGTGCAATGGTAGCTGCAGGTGTGGAGGTATTTAATGGGTCGGGCAGGTATGTGATGGGACATGGGAGCTTCTGATGAGGAGGACAGAAGTGTGATGGTGTGCCTCAGACATGACATTCAGGACTGAAGATAGCACCTGAAAAAGGGTACAAGGGCACAATTCAAAAGGGGCCATTAAGATTTTCCTGCCTTAGTAAAGTCATATTATTTTCAGGAGGTGTAACTTCTAAATCAAGTAAAGTTTCTCTTTAAAGGGATAGTAAAACTTACATTTTACTATCCCTCATCTCGTAGCCCTTAACAAAACTGAATTAAATAAGCCCAGCGGCATCTCTCAAACCTTTATATCAGAACTGTAGAATGTTATAGTGTATAAGAAGTGATATCAGAACTGTAGAATGTTATAGTGTATAAGAAGTGATATATCAGAACTGTAGAATGTTATAGTGTATAACAAGTGATATATCAGAACTGTAGAATGTTATAGTGTATAAGAAGTGATATCACAGAACTGTAGAATGTTATAGTGTATAAGAAGTGATATCACAGAACTGTAGAATGTTATAGTATATAAGAAGTGATATCACAGAACTGTAGAATGTTATAATGTATAAGAAGTGATATATCAGAACTGTATCATGTTATAGTGTATAAGAAGTGACATTAGAACTGTAGAATGTTATAGGGTATAAGAAGTGATATCAGAACTGTAGAATGTTATAGGGTATAAGAAGTGATATCAGAACTGTAGAATGTTATAGTGTATAAGAAGTGATATCACCGAACTGTAGAATGTTATAGTATATAAGAAGTGATATATCAGAACTGTATCATGTTATAGTGTATAAGAAGTGATATCACAGAACTGTAGAATGTTATAGTGTATAAGAAGTGATATATCAGAATTGTAGAATGTTATAGTGTATAAGAAGTGATATCATAGAACTGTAGAATGTTATAGTGTATAAGAAGTGATATATCAGAACTGTAGAATGTTATAGTATATAAGAAGTGATATATCAGAACTGTAGAATATTATAGTGTATAAGAAGTGATATATCAGAACTGTAGAATGTTATAGTGTATAAGAAGTGATATCACAGAACTGTAGAATGTTATAGTATATAAGAAGTGATATATCAGAACTGTAGAATATTATAGTGTATAAGAAGTGATATATCAGAACTGTAGAATGTTATAGTGTATAAGAAGTGATATCACAGAACTGTAGAATGTTATAGTGTAAAAGAAGTGATATATCAGAACTGTAGAATGTTATAGTGTATAAGAAGTGATATCACAGAGCTGTAGAATGTTATAGTGTATAAGAATAAGAAGTGATATATCAGAACTGTAGAATGTTATAATGTATAAGAAGTGATAACTCAGAACTGTAGAATGTTATAGTGTATAAGAAGTGATATATCAGAACTGTATAATGTTATAGTGTATAAGAAGTGATATCACAGAACTGTATAATGTTATAATCTATAAGAAGTGATATCTCAGAGCTGTAGAATGTTATAGTGTATAAGAAGTGATATATCAGAACTGTAGAATGTTATAGTGTATACGAAGTGATATCTCAGAAATGTATAATGTTATAATGTATACGAAGTGATATCTCAGAACTGTATAATGTTATAATGTATAAGAAGTGATATCACAGAACTGTAAAATGTTATAGTGTATAAGAAGTGATACCACAGAACTGTAGAATGTTTTAGTGTATAAGAAGTTATATCAAAACTGTAGAATGTTATAATGTATAAGAAGTGATGTATCAGAACTGTAGAATGTTATAGTGTATAAGAAGTGATGTCAGGACTGTAAAATGTTATAGTGTATAAGAAGTGATATCACAGAACTGTAGAATGTTATAGTGTATAAGAAGTGATATATCAGAACTGTAGAATGTTATAGTGTATAAGAAGTGATATCACAAAACTGTAGAATGTTATAGTGTATAAGGAGTGATATCACAGAACTGTAGAATGTTATAGTGTATAAGAAGCGATATATCAGAACTGTACAATGTTATAGTGTATAAGAAGTGATATCACATAACTGTAGAATGTTATAGTATATAAGAAGTGATATATCAGAACTGTAGAATGTTATAGTGTATAAGAAGTGATATATCAGAACTGTAGAATGTTATAGTGTATAAGAGGTGATATCACAGAACTGTATAATGTTATAGTGTATAAGAAGTGATATATCAGAACTGTAGAATGTTATAGTGTATAAAAAGTAATATCACAGAACTGTATAATGTTATAGTGTATAAGAAGTGATATAACAGAACTGTAGAATGTTATAGTGTATAAGAAGTGATATCACAGAACTGTAGAATGTTATACTGTATAAGTGATATAACAGAACTGTATCATGTTATAGTGTATAAGAAGTGATACATCAGAACTGTAGAATGTTATAGTGTATAAGAAGTGATATCACAGAACTGTAGAATGTTATAGTTTATAAGAAGTGATATCAGAACTGTAGAATGTTATAGTGTATAAGAAGTGATATCACAGAACTGTAGAATGTTATAGTGTATAAGAAGTGATATCACAGAACTGTAGAATGTTATAGTTTATAAGAAGTGATATCAGAACTGTAGAATGTTATAGTGTATAAGAAGTGATATCACAGAACTGTATAATGTTATAGTGTATAAGAAGTGATATATCAGAACTGTAGAATGTTATAGTGTATAAGAAGTGATAGTACAGAACTGTATCATGTTATAGTGTATAAGAAGTGATATCACAGACCTGTAGAATGTTATAGTGTATAAGAGGTGATATCACAGAACTGTAGAATGTTATAGTGTATAAGAGGTGATATCACAGAACTGTATAATGTTATAGTGTATAAGAAGTGATATATCACAGAACTGTATAATGTTATAGTGTATAAGAAGTGATATCACAGAACTGTAGAATGTTATAGTGTATAAGAAGTGATATCACAGAACTGTAGAATGTTATAGTGTATAAGAGGTGATATCACAGAACTGTAGAATGTTATAGTGTATAAGAAGTGATATATCAGAACTGTAGAATGGTATAGTGGATAAGAAGTGATATCAGAACTGTAGAATGGTATAGTGGATAAGAAGTGATATCACAGAACTGTATAAAGTTATAGTGTATAAGAAGTGATATATCAGAACTGTAGAATGTTATAGTGTATAAGAAGTGACATCACAGAACTGTAGGATGTTATAGTGTATAAGAAGTGATATCACAGAACTGTAGAATGTTATAGTGTATAAGAAGTGATATCAGAACTGTAGAATGTTATAGTGTATAAAAGTGATACATCAGAACTGTATAATGTTATAGTGTATAAGAAGTGATATCACAGAACTGTAGAATGTTATCGTGTATAAGAGGTGATATCACAGAACTGTATAATGTTATAGTGTATAAGAAGTGATATCACAGAACTGTAGAATGTTATAGTGTATAAGAAGTGATATCACAGAACTGTAGAATGTTATAGTGTATAAGAAGTGATATCAGAACTGTAGAATGTTATAGTGTATAAGAAGTGATATCTCAGAACTGTATCATGTTATAGTGTATAAGAAGTGATATCAGAACTGTATAATGTTATAGTGTATAAGAAGTGATATCACAGAACTGTAGAATGTTATAGTGTATAAGAAGTGATATCACAGAACTGTATAATGTTATAGTGTATAAGAAGTGATACCACAGAACTGTATAATGTTATAGTGTATAAGAAGTGATATCAGAACTGTAGAATGGTATAGTGTATAAGAAGTGATATCACAGAACTGTATAATGTTATAGTGTATAAGAAGTGATATATCAGAACTGTAGAATGTTATAGTGTATAAGAAGTGATATCAGAACTGTAGAATGGTATAGTGTATAAGGAGTGATATCACAGAACTGTAGAATGTTATAGTATATAAGAAGTGATTTATCAGAACTGTAGAATGTTATAGTGTATAAGAAGTGATATCAGAACTGTAGAATGGTATAGTGTATAAGAAGTGATATCACAGAACTGTATAAAGTTATAGTGTATAAGAAGTGATATATCAGAACTGTAGAATGTTATAGTGTATAAGAAGTGACATCACAGAACTGTAGGATGTTATAGTGTATAAGAAGTGATGTCACAGAAATGTAGCATGTTAAATGTTCATTGAGGATGGATTGGATCATCTCTGTGTTATAGGAAACGTTGGGTAAATTTCGGTACCATATCACCATAGAAAAAGCAGAAGACAGAGCAAAAGTGATACCTTTATTGGCTAACTGAGCGGCTCTAAGATACAAACTTTCAAGTCAACTTAGGTCTCTTCTTCAGTGTTAATAAGAATGAAGAGTGAAAACACAGTACACAATTTAAAACACTCATGCACATTATTTTAACATTTAAATTCTACTAGCAATGTCAATTCTTATCAGTATGGATCATAATTAATTCCCTAAGCTCTAGTAAAGTCTCTTTGAAGCGGACTAGGACATACATACAAGATGAATTACCTTTTTGATGTTTCAGAGAATTTAGTATTTAGCCAAAGATAGCTAATTCTATAGAATGTATGGGTTAAAAGCCAATAGTCGGGGGGGGGGTGCAAAATCCATGACTGTTTAAATTCATGCATTGTGCAATCAGCCTTTGATTTTTTTTATACCTGAAGAAGAGACCTGGTTGTTTTGGAAACTTGCATCCAAAACCACTCAGCCAATAGAGGTATCAATTTTACTCTACTAAAGCAAACTTTGACGTTATTATTTTTTTTTGGTGAAAGTATTTTACCAGGAAGAATACAAAGAGATTGTCTCTCGTTTTCAGCTATTTCCTTACCTAAATCCAAAGGGTGAAAGGCTGAGCTGACCTTGCCGGGAATAGAACCTGTGACCTTGCGTACTGAGCAGCATTAACCAACTGGGCCATCTCGCCATCTCATATAGCATCCAGAATCTATTTTCTTGGGAGTGTTAAAGTGAAACTTTCAGATATTACTAAGTGGCCATGCTTTCATTGTGCGCATGAAGACTAGCTTAGAAATCCACATCTTACCTTTAAAAAATAGCAGATTGAAAAGAAATCCTTGCTGTTTGGAGACCAGAACCTAGGCTACAGCGCAGGCATCTTGTCTGCACACCTTTTATGTCAATCCCAGACTCCTTTGATTAGTAATACAGTTACCTCAAGGTAACCGGAAGGGACTGACGGCAAAGGGGCGCGTACCGCACTAACCTGCCCGTCACTCTCCAAACGCCAAGGATTTCTTTAGAATCTGCTTTTTTATTAAAAGGTAAGACGTTGATTTCCAAGCTAGTCACCATGCGCTTAATGAATGCATGACGACTTAGTAATATCTGAAAGTTCCGCTTTAAAGGAGCAGTAAACTTTTTTTATGAAAAAATATATATCGTAGGGATTTTCCTACTGAGTAAAATAAAGGTACTCCCACTGTCGAGAGATTTATATTTCCAGAGTTATTACAGTTTAAACCCACGTATTTTTACATTAGCAGTGCCCTCTAGTGGTCAAGTTCTAATTAGATTTCCTGTTAGATTCTAATGGAGAGGAAAGTCAGAAAAGTCAGAGACATACAGTTCTCCATAGAATGTGATATAAACTGCCTGTCACTTCCTGTCAGTGAGAACTATCAGGAAGTAAACACAGTAAATTCACTTCCTGATTATTTGAACTGCTATAAATTTTGAATAAAAAATCTGACAGCAGTGGGAGTGCTCTTATTTTATTCAGCAGGAAAAGATCTATAAAATACATGTTTTCATAAAAAAAAGTTTACTGCTCCTTTAAAGGGTTAGTAATAATAGATATTACAAAATGAAACTAACTGATCCAAGTCCGGTCTCTCAGACATGTATAGTTTGAGAGATATACAATGTTAAACTTCCCCCTTCCCTACCCTTCCACAGACGTCAACCTCTAGCGGACATCATGAGATTCTGGTCCCCGGGACCAGTCACCAGCTCTTCAGCAGAGCTGAAATACTGCCATCTAAAATGAAATACTTCACTGAAAAAGTCTACAAAGTGTGCTTGCAAACCGTTCCAGTGAAGGGTGTATATTTAGATAACGATATTTTGGCTCTGATGAAGAGCCGCCATCAAGTTGAATCTCCTTCTGTCAGCTTTACAGCTGACACCTCTGAAAGGGGAGGAAGGGTGGGGGGAAGTTCACCATGGTATATCTCTCAAACTATACAATTCTGAGAGACCAGACTTGTATCAGTTAGTTTATTTTTGTAATAGCTACAATTTAAAATTTAATTTAAAAGAGACGTTACAATCTCTTTATTAAAGGGATAGTAATACTTCGTTTTAACTTTATTTTATTTTGTAGGCATTAAAAAAACATAAAGAATGATATAAGTCTTATCTCTCAAACCTTTATGGTTTAAGAGATATTCACAAGCAAAGTATCCCCCTCCCTCCCCTTTTACTGATGTAACACTTCTCAGCCAGATCAGAAGGGAGGTGCCCAGGTAGACTGCAGAGAGGGACAATCTTCAATTAAGATAATGGAAAAAGCTGAAAAACTTGTCAAGGGGGGCAGGGCTTTCATTGTTCTCATAGGAAGAAGATTGCCCCCTTCTGTTATCTGTCTGGTCTATGGACTGCATCCCACATCTGAGAAGAGATGGCTTACACTAGGTAAAAGGGGAGGGAGGGGAAACTTTGCTTGTGAATATCTCTCAAACCATAAAGGTTTGAGAGAAAAGACTTATATCATTCTTCATGTTTTTTTAATGCCTACAAAATAAAATAAAGTTAAAATGAAGTATTACTATCCCTTTAAGAGTTAATATATATTTCAAAGAGCTCAGGGGGAGCTCTTTTCAGAAGTTCCCAGGTATGAAATTCATCCATAGAACACTCTGAACCGAGGAGGAATAATCCACTGAGACACACTGAACCGACACTCATTGTCATTCTGCTGTATCTCCCAGCCGGGTAAGGGAACATATAATTCCATAGAACATCTTGTATCTAACATAAATTGCGCAATTTCCAGCCACAGGACTTAAGCCAACTGATTTATTATAAACTCTCTCCCCCTGCCCCAACCTTGGCCTTTTCAGATCATTCTGTGCCGTAGGATGAAGCAGACTCCCTGAACTCCTTTTGGGCAAAATGTTATTATTTTCTTCCCACACAACAACTATAATCAGTGTACATCGCTATCTGGTCAGTAAGCTAACACCCACAGAGACAGCTCTTGGTGCACAGCACTTAAGGGGAAAAGGCCTTTTACTCTATCACTCTCATTAGACTGTCACCTTTCACCGCTCCTACTGACCTCCTCTTCCTTGCATTGTATTAGCATCAAAGGCAGCGCCAAGGCATATCAGTAATGGGTAGTTCAGACGTGTTGGTCCCATGAATCTCATCTATGAAAGGATAACGATTCCGGAGCTGTCCAACTGAATTGTAGGAAACCCCACTTTCGTTTAACTCCTTGCATGCCAGACAGTAATCCAAAACACTGTAGCACAATCCGTTGGATACCTCTCCAGCTCTTAGAGGGTTAAATGGGACTTTTAACACCTTGAATGCTTTGCCAGGCTTTGGAGATCTCTCTAGCCTTCAATGGGTCAAAAACTCTATTTAAATCAATAGGACATCTTATTGGCTCCATATTTAGAAAAAAAAGTTTCAGAATTGTCTTTTCATGTCATTAATCAGCAAACGGTAGCTTACAGCCGTTTTTGGACTACAACTACGACTGTGCAGTCTATCGGAGACTTTCCAAGCAGTCATACAGTTAAAAGCCCCGTTCAGTCCAGTTGGAATCTGGATAAATCATATTTGCTGCCTGATGGGACAATTGTATGATGCGGATGTAATAAGAATATACTTGGGAACTCTCTGGATCTGCCCTGGAGACTCTGGGTTTTGAAGTAAATTTCAGGGTCTCTGGGCACAGAGGTTAATTCTCAGGTGGTGGTGAGTTTCTTATGAATCTCACTCCTTTTATTTCCCACCCTGTCCCGCCCACTTCTCCTCCTTCCCACCCTGTTCCGCCCACTTCCCTCACACTTCTCTTTCCCATCCTGTTCCGCCCACTTGTCTTCCTTCTCACCCTGTTCCTCCCACTTTCCTCTCACTCTTCCTCCTTCCCACCCTGTTCTGCCCACTTGTCTTCCTTCCTAACCTGTTCCGCCACGTCTCTCCATCCCACCCTGTTCCACCACTTCTCTCCTTCTCACCTTGTTCCTTCCACTTCCTTCCCACTTCTTCTCCTTCCCATCTTGCTCTTTGCATTTTTTGCCAACCTATCCTCCTTCCCATCCTGTTCTGCCTACTTCTCATCATTCCCATCCTATTCCTCCCACTTCTCCTCCATCACAGGACAACCATGTTAGTCTTGTTTTGAGCTCCCCTCTCTGGTTATGACCAGGACAGTCCAGGTTTGGGATCCCCTCTCTGGTTATGATCACTACAGTCCTGTTTTTGTCTCCCCACTCCGCATATGACCAGGACAGTCCTGCTTTGTGCTCACCTCTCTGGTTACAACCAGGACAGTCTGGTTTTGGGCTCCCCACTCCAGTTATTACCGGGACAGTCTAGTTTTGGGCTCCTCACTCCAGTTATTACCGGGACAGTCTAGTTTTGGGCTCCCCACTCCAGTTATTACCAGGACAGTCTAGTTTTGGGCTCCCCAGTCCAATTATTACCAGGACAGTCTAGTTTTGGGCTCCTCACTCCAGTTATTACCAGGACAGTCTAGTTTTGGGCTCTTCACTCCAGTAACTACCGGGACAGTCTAGTTTTGGGCTCCTCACTCCAGTTATTACCAGGACAGTCTAGTTTTGGGCTCCTCACTCCAGTTATTACCAGGACAGTCTAGTTTTGGGCTCCCCACTCTGGTTATGACCAGGACAGTCTAGTTTTGGGCTCCTCACTCCAGTTATTACCAGGACAGTCTAGTTTTGGGCTCCTCACTCCAGTTATTACTGGGACAGTCTAGTTTTGGGCTCTTCACTCCAGTTATTACCGGGACAGTCTAGTTTTGGGCTCCCCACTCCAGTAACTACCGGGACAGTCTAGTTTTGGGCTCCCCACTCCAGTTATTACCAGGACAGTCTAGTTTTGGGCTCCTCACTCCAGTTATTACCAGGACAGTCTAGTTTTGGGCTCCCCACTCCAGTAACTACCGGGACAGTCTAGTTTTGGGCTCCCCACTCCAGTTATTACCAGGACAGTCTAGTTTTGGGCTCCCCAGTCCAATTATTACCAGGACAGTCTAGTTTTGGGCTCCTCACTCCAGTTATTACCGGGACAGTCTGGTTTTGGGCTCTTCACTCCAGTTATTACCAGGACAGTCTAGTTTTGGGCTCCCCACTCCAGTTATTACCAGGACAGTCTAGTTTTGGGCTCCCCACTCCAGTTATTACCAGGACAGTCTAGTTTTGGGCTCCCCAGTCCAATTATTACCAGGACAGTCTAGTTTTGGGCTCCTCACTCCAGTTATTACCGGGACAGTCTGGTTTTGGGCTCTTCACTCCAGTTATTACCGGGACAGTCTAGTTTTGGGCTCCTCACTCCAGTTATTACCAGGACAGTCTAGTTTTGGGCTCCCCACTCCAGTAACTACCGGGACAGTCTAGTTTTGGGCTCCCCACTTTGGTTATGACCAGGACAGCCCTGTTTTGGGCTCCTCACTCCAGTTATTACCAGCACAGTCCAGTTTTGTGTTCACCTCTCCAGTTATGACCAGCACAGTCCAGTTTTGTGTTCTACTCTCTTTTTATGACCAGGACAGTCCTGTTTTGGGCTCCCCTCTCTTTTTATGACCAGGACAGTCCTGTTTTGGGCTCCTCTCTCTTGTTATGACAGGACAGTCTGGTTTTGTACTCTCCTTTCCTGTTATAACCAGGACAGTCTGGTTTTGGACTCCCCTCTCAGGTTATGACCAGGACAGTCTGGTTTTGGGCTCCCCTCTGCGGTTATGAACAAGACAGTCAGGTTTTGTGCTCACCTCTCAGGTTATGACCAGGACAGTCCTGTTTTGTTCTCCCCTCACTTGTTATGAACAAGGCAGTCCTGTTTTGGGCTTCCCTCTCTGGTTATGTCCAGGACAGTCCAGTTTTGGGCTCTCCTGTCCAGTGTTTTGAACACTGTCAGGGTTTTAAGGTTTCTGGAACCTGAATAGATTCAGTTTCAAGCTCTTGAGCTCCCATTGGTTAGAGCCCACATTATTCATCACAGCACTGTTTCTGACTGGCTGTTTGTGCACCTTCCCGTTGAATTAAATGGGGCATTTGACCCTTTGAATTCTATAGATTTCCCCAATGCAGTACGTACTTAATACAGGGCTGCAGGGCATAAATTATGTTTCCCATTAGAACAAACTAAAATGTTAGAAATGACCACCAAAAATAAGGCATATCACTCTGTGCACAAAAAAATTGCAACCTCTTGTCCTATCATTTTACTCCTTTGAAATGTACTTCCCTCCTGCACTTTGTTGAATCCCTTCATGTATTTGAATGTTTCTATCATATCTCCTCTCTCTCTTCTCTCCTCCAAGCGATACATGATCAGATCCTTTAGTCTATCCTGATATTTCTTTTCCTGTAAACCAGTCACCATTTTAGTAGCCCTTCACTGAATTATCTCTAGAGTATCAATATCCTTCTGGAGATGGGGTCTCCTGTACTGTACACAATACTCTAGGTGAGGTCTAACTAGAGATCTGTAGAGTGGCATGACCACTTCCCTTTTTCTGCTACTAATGCCCCTAGCTATACAACCCAGCACCCTGCTTGCATTCCCCACCGCTTTATTACATTGCCTGCCTACTTTTAAGTCATCCAAAGTAATTACTCCCAAATCCCTTTCCTCTGTTGTCTCAAACAACAGAGCACCCTTAATACTATATTCTGCCTTTGGATTTTTACATTCTTCTAATTTATCTAAATAATTTGTCATTTGGCTTATTCTCCCAGGAATGTCTACCCTGTTGCAGGTCTTTGTATCATCTGCGAAAAGGTATACCTTACCTGGAAGACCTTTTTTGCAATATCAGTAATACAAATATTAAAAAGCATGGACCCCAGCATAGATCCCTGAGGTACCCCACCAATAACACCACCTTCATCTGAATATTACATATACTGCCACACACACTCATGTACAGATACAGAGATAGATAGATAGATAGATAGATAGATAGATAGATATGAGATAGATAGATAGATAGATAGATAGATAGATAGATAGATAGATTGATAGATATGAGATAGATAGATATGGAATAGATAGATAGATAGATAGATAGATAGATAGATAGATAGATAGATATGAGATAGATAGATATTAGATATATATGAGATAGATAGATAGATAGATAGATAGATAGATAGATAGATAGATATGAGATAGATAGATATGAGATAGATAGATAGATAGATAGATAGATATGAGATAGATAGATAGATAGATAGATAGATAGATAGATAGATAGATATGAGATAGATAGATATTAGATAGATATGAGATAGATAGATAGATAGATAGATAGATAGATAGATAGATAGATAGATATGAGATAGATAGATATTAGATATATATGAGATAGATAGATAGATAGATAGATAGATAGATAGATAGATAGATATGAGATAGATAGATAGATATTAGATATATATGAGATAGATAGATAGATAGATAGATAGATAGATAGATAGATATAGATAGATAGATAGATAGATAGATAGATAGATAGATAGATAGATATGAGATAGATAGATAGATATTAGATATATATGAGATAGATAGATAGATAGATAGATAGATAGATAGATAGATAGATAGATATGAGATAGATAGATAGATAGATAGATAGATAGATAGATAGATAGATATGAGATAGATAGATAGATAGATAGATAGATAGATAGATAGATAGATCCATATACATATGTAGATAGATGGAAGGATAGACAAATAGACATATTTTTGTTCATCACACCCCTACATACAGATTTATATTATCCTTGCCCATATAAAAGTCAATTCTAAAACAATCCATCTGCTCTGCATGAAGCTTACTTGTGCTGGCTGGCTGGGGAAATGAGTATCACCACTGACTATATATAATATCAAATGTCCATTAATTGCAGCTCTCTTATTGATTTACATCACTTAAAGTCAATAGCTAGCTCTGCACAGGGATTCATAATGCACACTCTCTATCAATATATAGTGTTTAGAAATCAATCAATCTGCTTAGCTTAAGTGTTTACATGAATCTCTCTGCCAATACGCGTGCACCGAACATCTGCCTATTAATCTGCTATACTGAAGGATTCATCAATTGCCTGCAATATACTGCATTAACCCTCTGTGTGCCAGACCTTGCTCCTCAATGTGTTGTGCATACGTCCTGGCACTCAGCGGGTTAAAGCGGGTGTGATAAGGCTTTGGTTCTCCTGCTGACGGGTCTAAAATTGTTAACATGGGGGGGCAATGGGAGATGTAGCCCCCAGCAGGTGAAAGTGCAAAGATTTACCCACCCTTAGGTTAAATGTATCAAATTCTCCAACAACGCTACATGTGACAAGTTTTACAAGGGAGTCTAATAGCTAGCAGATGCTTCGTTCAACAATTATTACAATACATGTTTGTTTACTTATTTAGTGCAGAGTCATCGACAGCTACAGCATCTCCCAATGAATAAATAAATAAATGCATACGTACATAATATAACGACAAATATACTCAAGTTATCTGAAAGATAGTTACATAGTTACACAGTTACATAGTAATTTAGGTTGAAAAAAGACTTGCGTCCATCCAGTTCAACCCTTTTCCTATTCCTGTTTACCATCGCTGACCCAAAAGAAGGCATCTGACTCCAAATGGCAATCAGACTTCTCCCTGGATCAACAAGCCCTAACTAAATATTAATCCCAATACTAACGTACATAGCCCTCTATATTATGCTCTTTTAAATAAGTACTTTATTGCACTTTATACTCAATATACTAAAGTTATCTGAAAGATTGCACTTTATACTCAATATACTAAAGTTATCTGAAAGATTGCACTGTAATAATGTTTCAAATAAGCATTCCCCAGTACTGGGAATACTCCTTTAAAGAAGCAATATGAAATCATGTATCTTGTAGGGCTTTTCTTATTGAGTAAAAGATGGTTACTCCTACTTCAGAGAGATGCATATTTCCAGAGTTATTACAGTTTAAAGGGATAGTAATGTCTGGATGTAAGAAGGTTTAATATTGTTTGTGTCAAAAAATAAATGAAATGCAGTAAATCTCCTTGCTTAAATATGTATATTTTAAGATTTATACGCTTTTAAAGTTCCCCCCTCCCTCCCGTCTAGCTGACAGATCGACATTCTGGTCATTTGACCAGACGGCTCTTCAGCAGAGCAGAAATAGCATTATCTATAAAGAAATACTTAAATAGAACGGTCTACAAAGTGTGCTTGCCTCCCAGGCACATTTTGTAGACCGTCCTAATTAAGTATTTTTTGTAGATAAAGCTATTTCTGCTCTGCTGAAGAGCCGTTCGGTCGTACGACCAGAATCTCGATCTGTAAGCTAGAGGGGAGGGAGGGGGGAACTTTAAAAGCGTATAAATCTTAAAATATACATATTTAAGCAAGGAGATTTACTGCATTTCATTTATTTTTTTGATATGAACAATACTAAACCTTCTTACATCTGGGTATTCCTATTCCTTTAACCCCTTAAGGACCGGAGGTTATGGGACATTTCCGTCCCATAACGACCGCATAGGGGCACTTTGACGCGCCGGTACACGTGACCTATCATGTGTATCGGCGAGTCACTATGGGGCTTGAAAGAGATCGCTCCGATCTTGGAGCGGTCTATTTCATGCCCTATTTTTACTTACAGCGCTTCCAGTAGAGCGCTGTAAGTAAAAGGTACGTGACGTACTATGACCGTCATCGGTCCTTGAGTAGTTCAAGGACCGTGACGGTCCTGGTATGTCAAGGGTCCCTAAGGGGTTAAACTCTTGTTTTTTTTTCTTGTTTTCTAAATTGGTTCTTTAAAAGTTGTGATTTAATATGCATTGATTGGCTATGTGTGATCATCATGTGGCTTAATTGTTCTTTAAGGGTAATATGCAAAAATTAACTGGAGCAATTTTACGGCAAACCTGTTGGGGATGCATGATCACTTTAACCCTGTTAATGCAAGATGACCCTTACACACTTCAATGCAATGTGTGGGGCCTCTACAGTATTTAAAGCAGGTGCTGGCAACGTGAAGCTCTCCGGTTACTGCCAGACTACAATTCCCATCATCTCCCTCCAATCAACGGCTGGCGAGGATGAAAGGAGTTGTAGTCTGACAACAGCTGGAGGGCCTCAGGTTGCCCACACCTGATTTAAAGATTTAATTGTTTAAATCTCTACCCTGAACACCAAAAGCTCAAGAAGCCGCCTTGTGGATAATGCATGCATTGCAAGCAAATCTTAATCTCATAACTCTTTTACCCTGAATCTGATACTTCTCTTGAAATCATAATGTAAAACTAGTATTACAATAAGAAAAGTACATTACAGTTAACGTTAGTGTTCTCACTCACAAGATCAAAAGAATGAAAATCCCAGTATATAATTAGGAAAAAAATTGTTGCTGGTTATGTAGCAACCACGATAATTAACCCTTTAAGTACCAGAGAAGTGTGATGCGGTGAGTTCAGGGCTGGATTTACATCTCAGGAGCCTGTAGGCACAGAAATCTGAACCCCCCCCCCCCAATTTGCCATCTCCACAATGCTCCTAATATCCACATTGCCCCCCAACAGCTCCATATTGCCCCCATCAGCTCCATATTGTCCTCACATTGCCCCCATCATCTCCACATTGCCCTCAACAGCTCCAACTTGCCCCCATCAGATCCAACTTTCCCCCATCATCTCCAACTTGCCCCCATCATCTCCATATTGCCCCTCACATTGCCCATATGATCATCTTCATATTGCCCCTCACATTGCCCCTATGATCACCTCCATATTGCCCCTTACAGTGCCCCCATCATCTCCATATCCGCTCACATTGCCCCCATAATCTCCATATTGCCCTTTACATTGCCCCTCGTGATCATTTCCATATTTCCCCTCACTTTGCCCCCGTGATCATCTCCATATTGCCCCTCACATTGCCCGCATCATCTCCATATTGCCCCCCCGTCAGTTTCCTACCCTGGAGAGGAGAGGTCTGTCTGTGCCTCCTCCTTCTGCACAGACCTGTACCTGCTGGAGCTCCCACACGGTCTTCTCTTCAGTAATACAGAGCGCTGGGGGATGATGTCATGATGATGTCATCTCCCAGCGATCTGCATTACTAAAGAGCCAAAGATGGAACGCAGCAGCTACAGGTCTGTGCCGAAGAAGGCACAGTCTGAGACCTCACCATGTTGTTGTGGCCCGTGGGCGCCAAGCGGGGGAGCAACCGGGCAAGGGCCGAGGCTATTAAAAAGGGCAAATAAAAAAAGGCAAAAAAAGATCCGAATGACAGGCGCCCCTCTGTGGGGTGCGCTTGTAGGCAGATGCCTACTCTGCCTAATTACAAAACCGGGCCTACGTGAGTTAATCAAATCATAGGGGTGGTGGATCTATAACGAGGTGATAAAATGGAGATGACTTCTCCAGTGACATCACTTCTCTAGTTCCTATGTTATTCTATAAAGTCTATTCAATAACATCTCCAAAGTGGAAGAAATTTTAGTGCACTGGCTCCATAAATAACATAGGAACTGGAGAAGTGATAAACTGGAGAAGTCATCTCCTCTTTATCACCTCTTGATCACACCATAGTGAATCTCCTCCATTGTATTTAACCCTTTCAGTGTCAGAGAGAGCTATCCAACATAGGTAAATAAGGAAGTCAGAACTTTAGGAAAAGAGACATGGATTGTAGATGCAAGTAGAATCAGAGAGATAATGAGAGAGAGGGAGTAAAGCTAATTTGAGAGACAGAGAGAGAGTAAGACAGACACATACCTCCCAAGTGTCCCTCTTTAAGACCCTAATCCCACTGTCCCACTTTCTACCCTTTTGTCCCTCTTTTCAGGAGATCAGAATGAGTAGTGTGTATTACATGATCCACAACAATAAAACTCACATAAATGTGTAGTTAATCTTCAGTATATGTGTTTCTAAACTAATCTGTGTAAATAAAATACTTTCATCTTGCTCTAAAGAGCAAAAAAATAACGGCCATTGCATTCCCTCTATAGACTTAACATTGGACAGAAGACAATTTTTTACTGGCCTGCAGGCAAAATACCGGCTGGGTGACAACCCTAGAAGACAGTGAGACAGGCAGAGCGCTAGAGAAGCGAAACAATGAGACAGACAGCGAGAAAGTGAGAAAGACAGAGAGATAAGAGACAGTGATGCACAGGGGAATCGCTAGGGGGGGTAAGAGGTGTGAAACCCCTAGTGTGTCTGTGAGTAGACCCGAATATAAGCCACTCAATTGTCTTCATCTCTACATACACATAATAGGAAGGTACAGATGCAGGGTGGCCACATTTCCATTCTGCCATTCCGGGACATGTAGTCACCCTAGTCCCGTGACTAATATTAATATCCCTTTAAAAAATCAATTCCATCCATAATTGCCATTATATATGCACATTTTTTGCTCCAGAATGACTCAATTTTTCTTAATGTTTCAGGGCTATTTAAATGGATCATAATGTCCAAAAATAAACGTACATCCGATTGTCCAATATACTTTTATATAATGAATAGTACATAACTGCTGTTTTTTTGGTTAACATGATACATAAGCAGATTAGAATGGAATATTCAAATATGCAAAATTGGATTTGAGGTGAGAAAGTGGACCTGTCACCTTAATTCAACTTTAAATAGATGAAAGTGTCTCTAAAAACTGCATATATGTCATGTTAGCTAAAGACCTGAAAATATACATGTGACGGAATGGTTGTCACCCAGAGAATGAAATGTGTCTGTTTTCAGCGATCGCCATTGTCTTAACATGTGTTCCCATTCTTGAAACATTAATGTCCCCTGTGTGCATGTATTAGAGAGTGTTGGCCATTTACCAGCATTGAATGTGTTGGTTAGTGTGTATGATATACAGAGGGATGGTGCCATCCAGTCTAGCTGACCACAGAGATTATGTTATGAGATAGCCAGTGCTGGTCAGATAGAGGGAGGTAGAGTAAATCTGTGTGTGGAATGTGTGTATCTTCCCCCTCACATCAGGCTAAGCAGAAAGAGACCAGGTAGATGGTACCTCTGACATCAGGTCCTGTAATGGGTGGGTAGAGAAAAGCCTAAGAGGAGAGAGAGAAGAGTGAGAGAGGACAGAGTTGAAAAATGTAGGAAGAGGAGAGGAGGCCTTTCCATAATGGTGGGAGGCCTAGGGTCCATGGGCATTCTAAAGGAGAACTGGAGAAACTGGGACTGGTGAGTGCCCTCACCGGAAGACTTAGAGTGAGTGGGCACTGTAGTGGCCAGGTGCCCTTTTCAGTTGTGGGCTGTAAGTCAAGGCGGCTTCAGCCACAGAGAGTACCCTGATGTACCCACCACAAGGATCTTAGGATGTCTTCCCCAACTCCTATGTCAGGACTAAAAGATACAGGGAAATGTCATGCAATCTAGCACCAGGCTCAGTGGGTGGAATGCCCACTCTTGCCTCTAGTGGGACAATGAGTAAGCTCCAGCATTAAAGGGATAGTAATACTTAAGTATTACTAATCCCTATAGTAAAGCCCTACTAAAAAAATGTATTGCCCCCAGTGTCATCTCTCAAACCTTTATGGTTTGAGAGATAATCGCTCCTAAAGTTGCCCTCTCCCTCCCCCTTCCCCGTAGTCAGCGTTCTAGCTGACTGCAGGGAAGAGAGTCGTATGACTTTCAGGCGGCTCTCCAGCACAGCCGGATCACGCTACTAAAAAAGAAAACTTTCACTGAAATGGTCTTCTACGTGTGCTTGGTTTGTGCTTGGTTTGTGCTTGGTTTGCAAGCACACGTAGAAGACCGTTTTAGTGAAAGTTTTTTTTTTTTAGTTAACGCGATCGCGGCTCTGCTGCAGAGCCGCCTGAAGATCTATGACCAGATTTCCCTTCAGTCAGCTACAACGCTGACTTCGGGGAAGGGGGAGGGAGAGGGCATATTTAGGAGCGATTATCTCTCAAACCATAAAGGTTTGAGAGATGACACTGGGGGGCAATACGTTTTTTTTTTTTTAGTAGGGCTTTGCTATAGGGATTAATAATACTTAAGTATTACTATCCCTTTAAGCTCAAATGGACTGTGAGTATTATATGTAACCCCTGGCAACCTGTGCAACTTTGCTGACACACCAAATAGAGAACAGCAGAAGTGTTTAATTTTTATACTTTACCCCTGTTTTGTTTGCCTGTAATTGTTGTCCTATGTTTGTGTGCTGTGACCGCTCTAATAAATGCAATTTATTATCTTTTTGTCTGGCAGGATAAATCTCTTAACCCTCGTTCTACCAATCAGTAACCCCTCCACCCCCATCACAATACAGTTAAGGCAATATCCATACTTGTTCTCATATGCTATAGTATGGTAATTACGGCACTCATGCAGTACCAGTGACTTTCCATATGTTAATTAAGGTTTTTTGTTGCAAATGAGTGTTTCACTTTTATTTTTCCCAGAAAAAAAGTGTGAGCATTTCTTGAACTGTACATCTACGGGACTTTTGGGTAACCTGACATATGGACAGTTTTGAATGACGTTTTCAAATAGGAAATCTTTAATCAAGGTGACAAGACCACATTAAGGTTTTCAGATAGAATTTACTTTTTCTTTGTACTTGAATTATTAGAAAATGTCATTTCCAGTTGAATCAAACAGCCCATCCTTTATACCGGCTTGTTTTGCAGAACAATGATCCAGAAAGTAGACTGAACTCTGACAAGTCACTTTTTGCTGTCTGGTGATCCTTTGACTAATGATGTTGCTGATGTAATGGCTCATTTCTTTCTTTGGCTAATGGCAGTAATGTGATAATTACACCTGCCTTCTTGCAGCTGCCTTTTGATATTCTTTAATCTAGTAATGGACTGTAATAATGATAGCTGACTATTACTGGCGCTGAAAAAAAATCTTCCTTTGAAGCTTAAAGGAGCAGTAAACGTTATGAAAAAAATATTCAGTATCTGTAAGAAAAGTATCTAGCCAAACTCGGTTTATTTACTCTAGAGCAGGGGCAGATGCAAGCTGGAGGCCAAATGTGGCCATTTGACTCCAGGATACGGGCCACATGAGATTTTAAAAAGAGGCTAACACCACAGTGTATAAAAGGACGATTAAATACGGTGCAGGAAATATTCAGGTGTGGGATGCTTTGCCTGTTTTGAGCTGGTACTCAAAAAACAGAGGACATCATAAGAAAGGCAGACCCCCAAAACAGTGAGTCTTTTATATGAGGCACTCAACCCATGCAAAACATATAATGAGAAATCAAATATTTTATTACTAGAAAAAATATATCAAAAGAGATGATACAATTAAAAACAATTAAAAACGACACAGAGTGGAATGCGTCTGAATTTTGTACATACTATTCACTACAAAGTCCAACCTATACAAATACCATAGACGATACTTACAGTAAAATCTCAGGTACAATACGCACCTGTGTATAATATGCAGGTGTATATTATACCCAAGATTTAGGGGAAAACAAGATTAATATGTATAATACGCACCCTTGTTTTCCCCATTGCTAAAAAAATGTTTTAATGCTGACGATGCCTTCCCTCCATCCCCCCGGCGCTATCCGCTTTCATAATAAAGCCCGCTTTCATAATAAAGCTTACTGAGGTCCCCGTTGTAGGCAAACTTCATCTGCATCTGGTTAAATGTCTGCGGGCGGCATGCTTGCATTTGCCGGCCGCCCGCCCGTTTCCTTTCATGGGCTTTCAGGACCTTCCTCCTCCAGCCAATGGTAATGCCTCAGTAAGACCTCAATACGCTTTATTATGAAAGCGGGCTTTATTATGAAAGCAGATAGCGCCGGGGGAGGGAGGGAAGGGATGTTCAGCATTAAAAATACATTTCAGAAAAAAATCTCGTGTATAATACACCCACCCCACTTCACATAAGGTGAAATGGGGAAAAATTGTGCGTATTATACCCGAGATTTTACTGTATATTTCAGATGAGAGCCGGTACTGTGTTAGCCGTAGAAATACAGGTGGCAAATATCGTTTTTGATATCTTTTATTGACTAACTAAGCAGATTTAGAATGCAAGCTTTCAAGACCTTAGGTCTCTTCCTCAGGCATGTTATACAGATAAATATGAAAACATCTCTCTTAAATACAAGTACACATTGCATTGTTTGGCATGGAAATCAGATAAGAGAACACATCCCATATCCAGATACTTTGATCAGTCAGTGGTAAATTGCACTCTTAGTCTTAGGCTTTAGAGTTATTCACGATGCTCTTGGGTCTGTTGAAAAGGTCAACGCACTAAGTGATAATGTGACAAGAACTCCCTGTCCTTATTCAAACCATTACAAATAGCATGAAATTTTAACATTAATTTTACCTCCCATAACTGCCTGTCCCTCTGAGTGCAGAACAATGTTTTCATATTTATCTGTATAACATGGCTGAGGAAGAGACCTAAGGTCTTGAAAGCTTGCATTTACATCTGCTTATGTAGCCAATAAAAGGTATCACAAACTATATTTGCTTCCAATACTTATAAATGGCTCCACAGTGGATATCAATCCTCAGTAGTATCTCAAAATAGAAAGAACGAAAAATAAATTGCCAAGTGTAAGTGCATACAAATACATCACATAAATACACCCCAGAAATGTGTAAGAATTAAACTTAAAGTATAGTCACTCAGAAGAGTTTGTGTGTCAACTCAAAGAGATACCCCCTTTTTTTTTCCTTTGCTTTAACCAAAGCATACTGGTATTTCAGTACTGAGAAATGCATCAGACTTGCATACCTCCCAAGTGTCCCTCTTTAGGACCCAGATCCCCCTGTCCCTCTTTCCCACTCTGATGTCCCTCTTTTTATTAGATCAGACTGTGTGGTGTGTATATAAGTGTATCACCCTGGTGTCCCTGTGTTTAGAAGATCAGACTGTGTGGTGTGTATAGAAGTGTATCACCCTGGTGTCCCTGTGTTTAGGAGATCAGACTGTGTGGTGTGTATAGAAGTGTATCACCCTGGTGTCCCTGTGTTTAGGAGATCAGACTGTGTGGTGTGTATAGAAGTGTATCACCCTGGTGTCCCTGTGTTTAGGAGATCAGACTGTGTGGTGTGTATATAAGTGTATCACCCTGGTGTCCCTGTGTTTAGGAGATCAGACTGTGTGGTGTGCATATAAGTGTATAACCCTGGTGTCCCTGTGTTTAGGAGATCAGACTGTGTGGTGTGTATAGAAGTGTATCACCCTGGTGTCCCTGTGTTTAGGAGATCAGACTGTGTGGTGTGTATATATATAAGTATATCACCCTGGTGTCCCTGTGTTTAGGAGATCAGACTGTGTGGTGTGTATATAAGTGTATCACCCTGGTGTCCCTGTGTTTAGGAGATCAGACTGTGTGGTGTGTATATAAGTGTATCACCCTGGTGTCCCTGTGTTTAGGAGATCAGACTGTGTGGTGTGTATATAAGTGTATCACCCTGGTGTCCCTGTGTTTAGGAGATCAGACTGTGTGGTGTGTATAGAAGTGTATCACCCTGGTGTCCCTGTGTTTAGGAGATCAGACTGTGTGGTGTGTATATAAGTGTATCACCCTGATGTCCCTGTGTTTAGGAGATCACACTGTGTGGTGTGTATATAAGTGTATCACCCTGGTGTCCCTGTGTTTAGGAGACCAGACTGTGTGGTGTGTGTATATAAGTGTATCACCCTGGTGTCCCTGTGTTTAGGAGATCAGACTGTGTGGTGTGTATAGAAGTGTATCACCCTGGTGTCACTGTGTTTAGGAGATCAGACTGAGTGGTGTGTATATAAGTGTATCACCCTGGTGTCCCTGTGTTTAGGAGATCATACTGTGTGGTGTGTATATAAGTGTATCACCCTGGTGTCCCTGTGTTTAGGAGATCAGACTGTGTGGTGTGTATATAAGTGTATCGCATTGCTCTACAGCAATAAAACTCACATTATTGTTTGTTTAAACGTCAGTATATGTGTTTATAAATTAGTCTGTGTAAATAAAATACTTTGGTCTCGTTATAAGTCATTTATTAGGAGAACCAAGAAGGTATCAATAGGTCATGAAATAGCCTAAAAATTCTCGGTAGCGTCCCGCCCACCGGCCTCACCCCCAGCAACATCCTCTAAAACACAAGTGTCCCTCTTTGGCAATTTGAAATTTTGGAGGTATGGACTTGTGCAGAAGTACATTCATAGAACCTCATTTGTAAATTCACAGGACCATAGAATAGTCTATTGTTTAAGATCTAGTGGCAGGTTGGCTGCAACTACACCATCAAGTCAAGTGTCCTTGAGCAAAAAGGTCACTTGCATTACAATCTAGTTGAAATGGGCAAGTTCTTCAGAAAACGTAGTAAATTTCTTGATTGCCCCATGGCAGCAGAGAGAGTTACTGTATGCTTTCTGAAAATAATGTTCAAATAGCTTCCATTAAAAAGCATAAAGCAGGATATTTCTAAAATAGATGTCCATTCTTCCAGAAATCCCATAAAGCTGTATGTTTGATTGTGGAAATCTCGTTGTGTTAAGGTTTAGTGGTCAGTAAATTGGCAATAAGTTCAAAGGGTCAGTGAGTCTGATGGACCAAGATAAAATGGAACTGTCCTGGGGCAAACCAGCTCTAAAATAGGGGACAGATAAAATGGCTAATTGACTGAAACTTTGCTTTCAGTCCTTTGAGTGTCAGAGGGGTGCACAATGCATTGCGGAGCAATGCGTTATGTACTCCTCTGGCATTCAAAGGGTTAAAGGTGAATTTAGACCTCATAATTATAGCTATCCTCACTCCATTAACCTTGCCATAGCCATAAAATCAAAGTCGGTCCCTATAAATTTTGCCCTGGTTCCTTGGTTCATGAGATGACATCTTAAAGGAAATGTAATGTCTATCTTAAAGGGACAGTAATGTTTCATAATAAAAGCAGCTCTAATTTATCATCATAGTATTTGGACCTTGGAAAGTGTTATTTCAGTTCTGTCAGAGTTGTAGTTCAAGAGTAATTCAATGACAAAGTATCCCCCTCCCGTCCCTTTTACTGATGTAACACTGCTCAGCCAGATCAGAGTGCCCAGGTAGACTGCAGAGAGGGACAATCTTCAATTAAGATAAGGGAAAAACCTGAAAAACTTGTCAAGGGGGGCAGGGATTTCATTGTTCTCATAGGAAGAAGATTGTCCCCTTCTGTTATCTGTCTGGTCTATGGACTGGATTCCACATCTGAGAAGAGATGGATTACACTGGGTAAAAGGGGCGGGAGGGGGACACTTTGCTTGTGAATATCTCTTAAACCATAAAGGTTTGAGAGATAAGACTTATATCGTTCTTCATGTTTTTTAATGCTTACAAAATAAAATAAAGATAAAATGAAGTATTACTATCCCTTTAAAGTTGAGCTTCGAGACTTCCATATGGTATTTGTAACATGTAATGCTGTGTTTAAAGGGAAAGTAATGCCTGTTTTTAACCGTGTGATATTGTAGATATTACAAAAAAAATCAATTGATGTATGTCCGGTCTCTCAAACTTGTATAGTTTGAGAGATATAAGCATTTAAAGTTCACCCCTTTCACAGACGTCAGAGCTTTAGCCGACAGCATGAGATTTGGGTCGTGCGACCCGACGGCGGCTCTTCAGCAGAACCGAAATAGCACTATCTAAAAAGAAATACTTCATTGGAACGGTCTTGCAAACCAGGCACACTTTGTAGACTGTTCCAATGAAGTATTTCTTTTAGATAGCGCTATTTCGGTCCTGCTGAAGAGCCGCCGTTGGGTTGCACGACCCAAATCTCATGCTGTCAGCTAAAGCTCTGACGTCTGTGAAAGGGGAGGGAGGGGGGAACTTTAGATGGTTATATCTCTCAAACTATACAAATTTGAGAGACCAGAGTTACATCAATTAATTTATTTCTTTAATATCTACAATATCATACTTGGTTAAAAACAGACATCACTATCCCTTTAATTATTTAAATGTTTGTAGTTCAAAAGATATTCAAGCTGAAAAGATCCCCTTCCCGCCCCTTCTGGCCGCGTCACACTTCCTCTCATGCTGGTCCGGATGGAGAGCGGCGAGGGACAATCTTCAGTAAGCAAAAGGAAAATCCTGCCCTCCTTTGTCAAGAGGTGGCAGTGTTTTCCTTATACTTACTGAGTGAAGATTGTCCCTCACTGCATCCGTCTGGTTCCACAACCGGATTGCAGCTTTAAGGGGAGGCGGCCAGAAGGGGCGGGAGGGGGGGATCCTTTTGAACTACAAACATGTAAGTAATGAAACATAGTGCTACGTGTTATAATAACCATATAGAAGACTTGAAGCTAAAATTTAATAAAGATATTACTATCCCTTTCAATCAACTCCAGGGCCACGCCCACACTCCTCTCATGACCCTGCCCCCAAGTCTGATCCACTGTTTATTGGCACAGAAAATAGCTTTGACCTATATCAGGCAAGACTGAAAAAAAGCTTTAACCCCTTGGTTGGTGGAGAGATCTCCAACGCATTGCTCCGTCTGTAAAGGGGTATAAAACTGGTGTAGGAAACTGAGATTGTTCTGGCCACACCCACAATATCAAGTGGGAGTGGCCAGCACAGTTCAGGCACCTCCCCTCGACATTTGGAGCCTTAGGCACTTACCTACTCTATCTATCGGGAAATCCGGATTTCCTGGCCAAAGTAAGTGGAAGGTTATTAATAGGAGGCGTTAGCCATGCACTGCAGACCATTCTAGCATTTAAGAGGTTAAAAAATCCTTCTTTAAACCCACTGGAATTTTTTTGAGTTGTTATTAATAGTGCAATTGTTTTTTTTGCTTCTCTTTTTCTGTGCATATTGCTGAGAGGCTACAAAGTTGAGCGCTGTCTGTATCCAACATCCACCGGTCTTTGTAGTACTGATCTATATTATATTACTGGGAATGCAATGCAATATTGATTGACAAGGTGCTCTGAAAAGAGGGCTTGTTGTGATCTGTTTATTCCTGTTAATCTATTCAATCACTGACAGTCATTTGCTTATGGTATTGTCATGATTGCTGTTTTGATTATTTTCACACTTGTTTATGCTTCACAAGGATCCTGAATTGAAACGAAGAATTGATTTTCTATTTAATGGTTGGTATTAATTATCTAGATTGCTTGAAAATAAAAAGAGATTGTGCCTTCCTTCCTTGCTTATAGGGATGTGAAACATTTTTATCTGCTGAAAGAAATGGCTAGAAAATGGGGGGGGGGGCGCGCTAAGGTTCAATTAGGGTCCTATTTGATGATAGTGTGCAAAAATGGACCCGATGCCATCGTACATACTAAAGAGGAACTTTCATCTTCTATAAAGTTGCCCTCCAATAATTAAAGGGATAGTATTGCTTGAAAATAATTTTATTTTATATTGTAACCCTTAAAAAAACATTAAAAATGATATACCATATAGGTTTGGGAGATATTAGCAAGTAAAGTTAAGTTCCCTTTTCCTGGCTGTTTTAGCCAAGTCTGCCATCTAGTGGACAGATTTGGAATCCGGTCCACAGATCAGACGGCAGCTCTTTAGCAATGCTGAGATCACAATCTTTAAAGGGATAGTAATACTTGAACATAATTTTATTTTATATTGTAGCCCTTAAAAAACATTAAAAATGATATAAGTCTTATCTCCCAAACCTTTATGGTTTGGGAGATATGCACAAGTAAAATAAAGTAAATTTCCCTTTTCCTTGCTGTTTCAGCCAAGTCTGCCATCTAGTGGACAGATCTGGAATCTGTCCCACAGATCAACCGGCATCTCTTTAGCAGTGCCGAGTTCACGATCTTTAAAGGGATAGTAATACTTCGTTTTAACTTTGTTTTATTTTGTAGGCATTAAAAAAACATGAAGAATGATATAAGTCTTATCTCTCAAACCTTTATGGTTTATGAGATATTCACAAGCAAAGTTCCCCTCCCCGCCCCTTTTTCCTAGTGTAAGCCATCTCTTCTCAGATGTGAATCTGGTTGTATGACAGGACAGATAACAGAAGGGGACAATTTTCTTTGTATGAAAACAATGAAAGCCCTTCCCCCCTTGACAAGTTTTTCAGCTTTTTCCCTTATCTTAATTGAAGATTGTCCCTCTCTGCAGTCTACCTGGGCATCTCCCTTCTGATCTGGTTGAACAGGGGGGGGGGATACTTTGTTTGTGAATATCCTAGAGGACACCGGACTGACAGCGCAGGCGTCTCTAAGACAAGATGTCCGCGCTGATGCCTGGATTCTGGTCTCCGAAGATTAAGGATTTCTTTAGAATCTGGCACTTCTGAGAGGTAATAGAAGTATTATGAACCTAGTCGCCATATGATTAATTATTGGAGGGGAATTTATAGAAGGTAAAAGTTCCGCTTAAGCTGTTTAACCACCTTATTCCTGTGATTATTCATCAAATATGGCTACATTGTCCTAATTTTGCTGTGCCTTTGCCACATTTATGATGGATTATCTGATGGATTTATAATGGATTATTTACATATTGAATGTGGGCTGAATGAGACATTTTTGAATTTCTGGGGACGTGATTATTTGTTGAAGGAAAGAAGAACACAAATAGGAAGCACTCATAGTGTTAATAAGCTCAGGAACTATATATATATATATATATATATATATATATATATATATATATATATCTGCATTACTGGAGAGAGAACCGAGCTGGAGCTCCAGCTGTTAATAGAGGTCTGTGCAGAAGAAGGCTCAGACCTCTCCTGCCACTCCACTGGACCACCAGGGAGGTAGGAGATGGACACTGGGGGTCAATGTGGGCATTGTGGAGAGGTGGATATTGGGGGCAATGTGGAGGTTGACATTGGGGACAATGTTGAGGTGGCCAATGGGGGCGATGTAGAGATACCCAATGGGGGCAATGTGGTCGGGGGGCCATGGCAATTTTTGCACCAGGTCCCAGTGACTTCTAGTTACGCCTCTGTGTACAGCTGCACCCTATGTGTTCCCAGTAGTTATCCACCTGATTATATGCTAATTATCAATATCACTCCTTCCCCTGGCATGTCTCTTCTTGGGGCATATTGTGATGTCCATCTTAT
>CM074719.1:21117972-21124284 GCA_037306005.1 Rhinophrynus dorsalis
ACTTGATCATACCAAAGTTCCTACCCTCCAGCTTGATCATACCAAAGTTCTTACCCTCCAATTTGATCATATCAAAGTTCCTACCATCCAACTTGATCATACCAAAGTCCCTAGCATCAAACTTGATCATACCAAAGTCCCTTCCTTCCAGCTTGATCATTCCAAAGTCCCTACCATCCAACTTGATTATATCAAAGTCCTTACTGTCCAGCTTGATCGTACCAAAATCCCTTCCCCCAGCTTGATCATATAAAGTCCCAATGTGCTCATACCAAAGTCCCTTCCCCCAACTTGATCATACCAAAGTCCCTTCCCCCAACTTGATCATACCAAAGTCCTTACCCTCCAACTCGATCATACCAAAGTTCCTACCCTCCAACTTGATCATACCAGAGTCCTTACCATCCAACTTGATCATACCAAAGTCCTTACCTTCCAACTTGATCATACCAAAGTCCTTACCTTCCAACTTGATCATACCAAAGTTCCCACCCTCCATCTTGCTCATACCAATGTTCCTACCCTCCAACTTGCTCATACCAAAGTTCCTACCCTCCAATTTGATCATACCAAAGTTCCCACCCTCCAACTTGATCATACCCTCTCAGTTTACTTCTCAGAGGTTACTTAAGAATCCTGAAGTGGAAGGCACTTTAAATCCTTTACTGCAAGGGAGGTCACCAACATGCTGACCATATATTCCTTAATTCTTTACGTGTCAGAGGGATATCCAAAGCAATGCATCGGACTCCATTTGGAACTCCATTTGTTAAAATAAGAGATTTTTATACAAACACTTACACTGCAGGTTTGTACGGATTCCTACATGGTCCTGCAGAATGAAGTTCTTATAAGTGTCCCTGATTTAAAGACATGTGGTCACCTTAGTCAACAACGTATTGCTTTACAATGTGTCAAAGACTTCTCTAGCATTCAAGGAGGTGGGGAGATTCACTAAAGTGTGATAAAGAGGTGATAAAGTGGAGATAACTTCTCCAGTGATATCACTTCTCTAGTTCATATATTATTCTATGGAACTACTTCATTAAGAGTTGTAGAACTTTGGAGATCTTAGTACATAGGCTCTATAGACTAATATATGAACTAGAGAGTGAGGTCACTGGAGAAGTCATCTTCACTTTATCACCTCTTTATCACGCTTTAGTGCATAAGCTCCAAGGTGTTCATATCAAATGCGACTAGACTGAAAATCCCACATCCATGGTCAAAAGAAAAGAGTCATTTACTTATATAAAGCATTACAAACTGATTATAGATCTGAAGAGAATTGAATTTATGACTGTCTGGCAGATAGTAAATTAATTCCTTGGATGTGAAAGCGGCCTTCAATGCATTTCCAATCTAAACCATGGAAACCCAACAGCATATTACAGCTAAAAGCCTCACTTAAAGGAGCAGTGACAGTTTTTAATGAAAATCTATATGTTATACAGCTTCTCCTGCTGGAAAAAAACAAGGCTACTCTCTCTGGTGACAGTTGTTTTGTTCAGAAGTTATAACTGTGCAGAAGTGATAAAGTTGTTACCATCGCATAGTATGGAGAACTGAAGTCAGTGTCTCCATTCTCCCATTGACTGCAACACACTGTCTGGACACCAGGGGGAGATGCACTAATGTGACAAACGAGTAATAAAGAGGAAATCATTTCTTCAGTGTGATAAACTATCCACATCTTATATTATTCTATAACGCCTATGCACTAAGGTTTCTAAAGCTGGAGATATATTAGTGCATAGGCTTCAGAGAGAGGAATTAGAGAGCTTATCACATTGTGTAGTTTATTTCATGCATATTACCTCTTTGGGGGTTATGCACAATGTGTGATAAAGAGGTGATAAAGTAGAGTTGACTTCTCCAGTGTGATAAACTATCCAGTTTCTATGTTATTCAATGGAGCCAATGCGCTAAAACCTCTCATGTTAGAGAAATGTTAGTGCATAGACTCCATACAATAACATAGGACTTGGAGAAGTGGTATCATTGAAGAAGTCGTCCACACTTTATCACCTCTTAATAAATCCTTATTGCATCTCCCCCTTTGTCACCTTAGTGCATATTCCCCCAGGTGAATTGCAGGTGAACTGTCTGGGCACCAGAGGGAGCTGTTAATAAAAAAATAGTGTAAACTGTGATAACCTTGGAACAACACATCTCTCGGCAATGACAACACTATTGTTGTACTCAGCAGGAAAAGACAATATTTTTGTCACAAAAAAGTTGACTAGACTTTTAAAGGGAAACTATCATGGAAGAGTAACTTGCAAGGCTTTTCATGCTGGATGTAACAAGGTATTCCCGTAGTTAGGAGATGTTACATTCAAAAGATATTGAAGTTACAGCTTGCATTTTTGAATGGCATTTGTCTATGACCTTTCATTTTAAGATGGCTTTGCTACCATTGCTCCATTATAGGCACAGATTATCACTGGCAAAAGCACTCCATAGACTGCAGTAAGATCAATACCACCCAAAACGATCACACAGTGGAAGTCCTACAATAAGCAATACACATACTCTATCTGATGCTCAGATGTACTAAAGTTTAACTCGCTGAGTGCCAGAGAGGTATGCAACGCATACCTTTCTGTCACTCAAAGAGTTAAAAGACATTAACTTGTTTTACTTAGCAGGAAAAGCTAACAAATTAGACATTTTCTATATTATGTTGTACTGGTCCTTTAACCCCTTAACGATCAGCGGTCCTGGGGTGTGTGGTCCATTAAGGACCAGATATGGAATTTTGGCATGCCACCCCACGTGACTGATCACGTGGGGCGGCACGCCGAACGGTGGGACTGAAAGAGATCGCTCCGATCTTGGAGCGATCAAATTCAGTCCCCGGTATTACTCACCACGCTCCTGCAGGAGCACGGTGAGTAATAGTACGTGACATACCAGGACCGTGATGTCACCGGACGCGAAAGGATTAAAGGGATAGTAATGTTTCATAATAAAAGCAGCTTTAATTAATCATCATAGTATTTGGACTTTGGAGAGTGTTATTTCATTTTTGTCAGAGTTGTAGTTCAAGAGTAATTCAGTGACAAATTGTCCCCCTCCTGCCCCTTTTACTGATGTAACACTGTTCAGCCAGATCAGAAGGGAGGTGCCCAGATAGACTGCAGAGAGGGACAATCTTCAATTAATATAAGGGAAAAACCTGAAAAACTTGTCAAGGGGGCAGGGCTTTCATTGTTCTCATAGGAAGAAGATTGTCCCTTGCTGTTATCTGTCTGGTCTATGGACTGGATTCCACATCTGAAAAGAGATGGCTTACACTAGGTATAAGGGGCGGGAGGGGAAACTTTGCTTGTGAATATCTCTTAAACCATAAAGGTTTGAGAGATAAGACTCATATCATTCTTCATGTTTTTTTTATGCCTACAAAATAAAATAAAGTTAAAACGAAGTATTACTATCCATTTAAATAAAACATAACAAACTTGTTAGGCGGCACTAGTCACAGTGGAACAGTATGACTTGATATGCGACTCACCAGAGCCATGGCTTGATTCCTGAAAGGTGCCGACTCTCACAGACTCCCAACCAGTCTCCGAGAATGCAAAAGAAAAGATAAATCGCGCACTTGGATGTCGAGAAGATCGTAGAATTAAAAAGTTGCTTTATTGAACAGAGTTGCAAAGATACGCAAAGCACTTCCATCTTATGCATTTCACAAATGTGCGAAATGCGTAAGATATGAGTGATCGGAGTGTCTTTGCAACTCTCTTTTCAGTAAAGCAATGTTTTTATTCTATGATCTTCTCGACATCCAAGTGCGCGATTCATCTTTTCTTTTGCTGTCCTTTAAATGACAGGCTCATCTGAAAAATCTATTGGGTGAAATCTCTTCCTAGTCAACGCTGGACAAAGCAATGACATCATTTGTTACTGTGTTCTTTCATTTCACTTGGTGGTGTTTTCCTTTAATCGTTATATAAACCAAAAAAAGTTTCCAAAATCCTTGAACTTACTAGTTCCTGGGGGATCATTTCAAATTATATCTGTTTGAGAATCTTATCCACAGGACCTATCTTTTTATTAAAAATAAATAAAAGGAGTTTGTCAATGTTACCGTTAAGGTCAACCGCGCAATTGCTTCTTAAACCCTTGTGTGGGTTAAATAATAGCTGCATTTTTACTTAACTCCTTATGGACCGCTGGACGTGCTATGACTGTCACGCATTATATACCCTTAACCCCCTAAGGACCGGTCGCGTACACACACGTGCCGGCACTTAAGGACGACGGACCTTTTTTTTTTTAATGCGATCCAAATTCAGGACTGTCCGAATGGCGTGCAGCCGAGCAGGGAGCCCTGAAATCCATGATGGTCCTGGCACGTCCTGGGCCCTTATTGCACACCAACCCTTGACGTGCCAGGACTGCCATGGGTTTTAATGGGTTAAGGACTGGTGACGGTCATAGCACGTGATGTACTCTTTACTTTAAATGCTCCTCCGGGAGTGCTGTAAGTAAAAACGGCGTCTGAAATTGACAGTTAAAAAACTGGAGCGGTCTCTCTGAGACCCCAATTTGCCGCTCCGGTGCGCGTAACAGGTCATGTAGACTGACGCATGGGAGGGGATCAAAGCGGTCCTTAAGAGAAGTGGCCCTTAAAGGGTGGAAGGAGCATTAACATCGCGTAGTAAAAAAGTTCTATAGAGTAACCCTTTAAAGGGATAGTACTGTCATTTTTATAAAAAAAAAATATCTTGCAGTGATTAAAAACTTAAACTAAATGGCCCCAGTCCCAAATCTCAAACCTTTATGGTTTGAGAGATAATCTTAGTTAAAGTTCACCCCCTCCCCTCCCCTTTCCCTGATGTCAGCGCTCTAGCTGACTGCAAGAGAATCCGGTCCCGGGACCATTGGAAGCTCTTCAGCAGAGCCGAAATCATGTTATTGAGAAAGAAATCCTTCAATGGAACGGTCTACAAAGTGTACTTGGTTTGCAAGCACACTTAGAAGACCGTTCCAGTGAAGGATTTCTTTTTCAATAACACAATCTTGGCTCTGCTGCAGAGCCGCCGATTGGTCCAAGGAACGGAATCCCCTGCAGTCACCTAGAGCGCTGACGTCTGGTAAAGGGGTGGGAGGGGGGAACTTTGACAGTGAATATCTCTCAAACCACAATGGTGTGAGAGATGCGACTTTGGGCATTTAGATTAAGTTTTTAAAGGGTTAGTAATGTCTAACATCAACTAACCCTAATATTGAAGGTATTAAAAAGATAATATTAATGTGACAAGTTGTGATATAAGCGCTGAAAGTTCCCCCCTCCTGCTGACGAGCTGTAAAGCTGTCAGCAGTGGATCTGTGTCAGCTGACTCGTTGGCTCTTCAGCAGATCTGAATGAGCGCTATCGAAATACAGATACTTCACTGGAACGGTCTACAACTGTGCTTGGTTAGCAAGAACACTTTGCAGACCATTCCAATGTAGTATTTGTTCTTCGATATCGCTCATTCAGCTCCTCTGAAGAGCCGCCAGCTGGTGTGGGACCGGGATCTCCTGACGTCAGCTACATGCTGACGTCTGGAAAAGGGGAGGGAGGGGGAGACTTATATCTTTCAAACTGTAAAGGTTTGAGAGATACGACTTGGCACATTAATATTATCTTTTTAATACCTTCAATATTAGGGTTAGTAAATGTTAGACATTACTAACCCCTTAATGACAACAAGATGAAGATTTTTTTAAATGATGTATTACTATCCCTTTAACCATTATTTCAATAGAAATGACAAACAATATATAGGTGATTTTGAAAGCTCTTTCAACTGAACCCAGATAGTCATAACTTGCCTGTTCTACTTTAATATATCTATATAATCAATGTATTATATTTATTGGCTTTAAAAGGATAGTAATGTTTCATAATAAAAACAGCTCTAATTAATCATCATAGTATTTGGACTCTGGAGAGTGTTATTTCAATTCTGTCAGAGTTGTAGTACAAGAGTAATTCAATGACAAAGTATCCCCCTCCCGTCCCTTTTACTGATGTAACACTGCTCAGCCAGAGCAGAAGGGAGGTGCTCAGGTAGACTGCAGAGAGGGACAATCTTCAATTAAGATAAGGGAAAAACCTGAAAAACTTGTCAAGGGGGGCATGGCTTTCATTGTTCTCACAGGAAGAAGATTGTGACCTGCTGTTATCTGTCTGGTCTATGGACTGCATTCCACATCTGAGAAGAGATGGCTTACACTAGGTAAAAGGGACGGGAGGGGGATACATTGCTTGTGAATATCTCTTAAACCATAAAGGTTTGAGAGATAAGACTTATA
>CM074719.1:21124484-21126984 GCA_037306005.1 Rhinophrynus dorsalis
CACACTTTGTAGACTGTTCCAATGAAGTATTTCTTTTAGATAGCGCTATTTCGGTCCTGCTGAAGAGCCGCCGTTGGGTTGCACGACCCAAATCTCATGCTGTCAGCTAAAGCTCTGACGTCTGTGAAAGGGGAGGGAGGGGGGAACTTTAGATGGTTATATCTCTCAAACTATACAAATTTGAGAGACCAGAGTTACATCAATTAATTTATTTCTTTAATATCTACAATATCATACTTGGTTAAAAACAGACATCACTATCCCTTTAATTATTTAAATGTTTGTAGTTCAAAAGATATTCAAGCTGAAAAGATCCCCTTCCCGCCCCTTCTGGCCGCGTCACACTTCCTCTCATGCTGGTCCGGATGGAGAGCGGCGAGGGACAATCTTCAGTAAGCAAAAGGAAAATCCTGCCCTCCTTTGTCAAGAGGTGGCAGTGTTTTCCTTATACTTACTGAGTGAAGATTGTCCCTCACTGCATCCGTCTGGTTCCACAACCGGATTGCAGCTTTAAGGGGAGGCGGCCAGAAGGGGCGGGAGGGGGGGATCCTTTTGAACTACAAACATGTAAGTAATGAAACATAGTGCTACGTGTTATAATAACCATATAGAAGACTTGAAGCTAAAATTTAATAAAGATATTACTATCCCTTTCAATCAACTCCAGGGCCACGCCCACACTCCTCTCATGACCCTGCCCCCAAGTCTGATCCACTGTTTATTGGCACAGAAAATAGCTTTGACCTATATCAGGCAAGACTGAAAAAAAGCTTTAACCCCTTGGTTGGTGGAGAGATCTCCAACGCATTGCTCCGTCTGTAAAGGGGTATAAAACTGGTGTAGGAAACTGAGATTGTTCTGGCCACACCCACAATATCAAGTGGGAGTGGCCAGCACAGTTCAGGCACCTCCCCTCGACATTTGGAGCCTTAGGCACTTACCTACTCTATCTATCGGGAAATCCGGATTTCCTGGCCAAAGTAAGTGGAAGGTTATTAATAGGAGGCGTTAGCCATGCACTGCAGACCATTCTAGCATTTAAGAGGTTAAAAAATCCTTCTTTAAACCCACTGGAATTTTTTTGAGTTGTTATTAATAGTGCAATTGTTTTTTTTGCTTCTCTTTTTCTGTGCATATTGCTGAGAGGCTACAAAGTTGAGCGCTGTCTGTATCCAACATCCACCGGTCTTTGTAGTACTGATCTATATTATATTACTGGGAATGCAATGCAATATTGATTGACAAGGTGCTCTGAAAAGAGGGCTTGTTGTGATCTGTTTATTCCTGTTAATCTATTCAATCACTGACAGTCATTTGCTTATGGTATTGTCATGATTGCTGTTTTGATTATTTTCACACTTGTTTATGCTTCACAAGGATCCTGAATTGAAACGAAGAATTGATTTTCTATTTAATGGTTGGTATTAATTATCTAGATTGCTTGAAAATAAAAAGAGATTGTGCCTTCCTTCCTTGCTTATAGGGATGTGAAACATTTTTATCTGCTGAAAGAAATGGCTAGAAAATGGGGGGGGGGGGCGCGCTAAGGTTCAATTAGGGTCCTATTTGATGATAGTGTGCAAAAATGGACCCGATGCCATCGTACATACTAAAGAGGAACTTTCATCTTCTATAAAGTTGCCCTCCAATAATTAAAGGGATAGTATTGCTTGAAAATAATTTTATTTTATATTGTAACCCTTAAAAAAACATTAAAAATGATATACCATATAGGTTTGGGAGATATTAGCAAGTAAAGTTAAGTTCCCTTTTCCTGGCTGTTTTAGCCAAGTCTGCCATCTAGTGGACAGATTTGGAATCCGGTCCACAGATCAGACGGCAGCTCTTTAGCAATGCTGAGATCACAATCTTTAAAGGGATAGTAATACTTGAACATAATTTTATTTTATATTGTAGCCCTTAAAAAACATTAAAAATGATATAAGTCTTATCTCCCAAACCTTTATGGTTTGGGAGATATGCACAAGTAAAATAAAGTAAATTTCCCTTTTCCTTGCTGTTTCAGCCAAGTCTGCCATCTAGTGGACAGATCTGGAATCTGTCCCACAGATCAACCGGCATCTCTTTAGCAGTGCCGAGTTCACGATCTTTAAAGGGATAGTAATACTTCGTTTTAACTTTGTTTTATTTTGTAGGCATTAAAAAAACATGAAGAATGATATAAGTCTTATCTCTCAAACCTTTATGGTTTATGAGATATTCACAAGCAAAGTTCCCCTCCCCGCCCCTTTTTCCTAGTGTAAGCCATCTCTTCTCAGATGTGAATCTGGTTGTATGACAGGACAGATAACAGAAGGGGACAATTTTCTTTGTATGAAAACAATGAAAGCCCTTCCCCCCTTGACAAGTTTTTCAGCTTTTTCCCTTATCTTAATTGAAGATTGTCCCTCTCTGCAGTCTACCTGGGCATCTCCCTTCTGATCTGGTTGAACAGGGGGGGGGGATACTTTGTTTGTGAATATCCTAGAGGACACCGGAC
>CM074719.1:21131984-21397262 GCA_037306005.1 Rhinophrynus dorsalis
AGATGTACTGTGCTACGGTAATAAACTGTCAGCTAACACATTTGCATTTCTAGCCATTCTTCCCAAATAGAATATTAAGTAAAACATATTTTATATGGCTTCATTTCGTTTCCATCTTGAAGGCATTCAAAACTATTTCCTTCTGTTGAGAAAGTAACGGTATAAAACCACCAGCTAGATCAGCCTATCACACTGACCTGTGTTTAATTGGCTACTTGAGTTTCAGTCGTGGATATTCCGCTCTGCGGGATAGTTCTTTGCCACAAATCTCTAGGGAAATTACTGTCAGGAGGAAGACATCTTCCAGAACAGGAAGTTTTACTTCTCTTATCCAAAAGTTAAAATAAAATAAAATAAAAATCTCATGGTATGTTACTCATCATGATTAAAGGAACAATAGCCTTTTATTCTGACTTCTCGTAGTCTGCAAATGTTTATTATGTAAAGTCAAATTGCCTATACTTTTTGTTTTAAACTTTCATTTTTTTTCCCCCAGAAAGCCTGCTTTGTAGGCCTGTGAAGATGTACATAGTGCAACAATGTAAAAAAGACAATGAAACAATGTAGTGAAGTCATCTCAACAGGATACAGATCACTCAGTGCTGCAGGAAGACTTGCAACAGATCGTGGCAGACCGTTTATATGGCCATTTTAGAAATATATATATTTTTTTCCTCTCTAAAGTATTTTGTTTGCTCCAAAAATGCTTTTTATTTTATTTCATATACACCTATGACAGAGCAAACCAAAGTCCTGAGCCCTCACACTTGATCATACCAAAGTTCTAATGCCCCAACTTGATCATACCAAAATACTTTCCCCCCAACTTGTTCATCCTAAAGTCCCTACTGTCCAACTTGATTATACCAAAGTCCCTACCATCCAACTTGATCATACCAAAGTTCCTACCCTCCAGCTTGATCATACCAAAGTTCTTACCCTCCAATTTGATCATATCAAAGTTCCTACCATCCAACTTGATCATACCAAAGTCCCTAGCATCAAACTTGATCATACCAAAGTCCCTTCCTTCCAGCTTGATCATTCCAAAGTCCCTACCATCCAACTTGATTATATCAAAGTCCTTACTGTCCAGCTTGATCGTACCAAAATCCCTTCCCCCAGCTTGATCATATAAAGTCCCAATGTGCTCATACCAAAGTCCCTTCCCCCAACTTGATCATACCAAAGTCCCTTCCCCCAACTTGATCATACCAAAGTCCTTACCCTCCAACTCGATCATACCAAAGTTCCTACCCTCCAACTTGATCATACCAGAGTCCTTACCATCCAACTTGATCATACCAAAGTCCTTACCTTCCAACTTGATCATACCAAAGTCCTTACCTTCCAACTTGATCATACCAAAGTTCCCACCCTCCATCTTGCTCATACCAATGTTCCTACCCTCCAACTTGCTCATACCAAAGTTCCTACCCTCCAATTTGATCATACCAAAGTTCCCACCCTCCAACTTGATCATACCCTCTCAGTTTACTTCTCAGAGGTTACTTAAGAATCCTGAAGTGGAAGGCACTTTAAATCCTTTACTGCAAGGGAGGTCACCAACATGCTGACCATATATTCCTTAATTCTTTACGTGTCAGAGGGATATCCAAAGCAATGCATCGGACTCCATTTGGAACTCCATTTGTTAAAATAAGAGATTTTTATACAAACACTTACACTGCAGGTTTGTACGGATTCCTACATGGTCCTGCAGAATGAAGTTCTTATAAGTGTCCCTGATTTAAAGACATGTGGTCACCTTAGTCAACAACGTATTGCTTTACAATGTGTCAAAGACTTCTCTAGCATTCAAGGAGGTGGGGAGATTCACTAAAGTGTGATAAAGAGGTGATAAAGTGGAGATAACTTCTCCAGTGATATCACTTCTCTAGTTCATATATTATTCTATGGAACTACTTCATTAAGAGTTGTAGAACTTTGGAGATCTTAGTACATAGGCTCTATAGACTAATATATGAACTAGAGAGTGAGGTCACTGGAGAAGTCATCTTCACTTTATCACCTCTTTATCACGCTTTAGTGCATAAGCTCCAAGGTGTTCATATCAAATGCGACTAGACTGAAAATCCCACATCCATGGTCAAAAGAAAAGAGTCATTTACTTATATAAAGCATTACAAACTGATTATAGATCTGAAGAGAATTGAATTTATGACTGTCTGGCAGATAGTAAATTAATTCCTTGGATGTGAAAGCGGCCTTCAATGCATTTCCAATCTAAACCATGGAAACCCAACAGCATATTACAGCTAAAAGCCTCACTTAAAGGAGCAGTGACAGTTTTTAATGAAAATCTATATGTTATACAGCTTCTCCTGCTGGAAAAAAACAAGGCTACTCTCTCTGGTGACAGTTGTTTTGTTCAGAAGTTATAACTGTGCAGAAGTGATAAAGTTGTTACCATCGCATAGTATGGAGAACTGAAGTCAGTGTCTCCATTCTCCCATTGACTGCAACACACTGTCTGGACACCAGGGGGAGATGCACTAATGTGACAAACGAGTAATAAAGAGGAAATCATTTCTTCAGTGTGATAAACTATCCACATCTTATATTATTCTATAACGCCTATGCACTAAGGTTTCTAAAGCTGGAGATATATTAGTGCATAGGCTTCAGAGAGAGGAATTAGAGAGCTTATCACATTGTGTAGTTTATTTCATGCATATTACCTCTTTGGGGGTTATGCACAATGTGTGATAAAGAGGTGATAAAGTAGAGTTGACTTCTCCAGTGTGATAAACTATCCAGTTTCTATGTTATTCAATGGAGCCAATGCGCTAAAACCTCTCATGTTAGAGAAATGTTAGTGCATAGACTCCATACAATAACATAGGACTTGGAGAAGTGGTATCATTGAAGAAGTCGTCCACACTTTATCACCTCTTAATAAATCCTTATTGCATCTCCCCCTTTGTCACCTTAGTGCATATTCCCCCAGGTGAATTGCAGGTGAACTGTCTGGGCACCAGAGGGAGCTGTTAATAAAAAAATAGTGTAAACTGTGATAACCTTGGAACAACACATCTCTCGGCAATGACAACACTATTGTTGTACTCAGCAGGAAAAGACAATATTTTTGTCACAAAAAAGTTGACTAGACTTTTAAAGGGAAACTATCATGGAAGAGTAACTTGCAAGGCTTTTCATGCTGGATGTAACAAGGTATTCCCGTAGTTAGGAGATGTTACATTCAAAAGATATTGAAGTTACAGCTTGCATTTTTGAATGGCATTTGTCTATGACCTTTCATTTTAAGATGGCTTTGCTACCATTGCTCCATTATAGGCACAGATTATCACTGGCAAAAGCACTCCATAGACTGCAGTAAGATCAATACCACCCAAAACGATCACACAGTGGAAGTCCTACAATAAGCAATACACATACTCTATCTGATGCTCAGATGTACTAAAGTTTAACTCGCTGAGTGCCAGAGAGGTATGCAACGCATACCTTTCTGTCACTCAAAGAGTTAAAAGACATTAACTTGTTTTACTTAGCAGGAAAAGCTAACAAATTAGACATTTTCTATATTATGTTGTACTGGTCCTTTAACCCCTTAACGATCAGCGGTCCTGGGGTGTGTGGTCCATTAAGGACCAGATATGGAATTTTGGCATGCCACCCCACGTGACTGATCACGTGGGGCGGCACGCCGAACGGTGGGACTGAAAGAGATCGCTCCGATCTTGGAGCGATCAAATTCAGTCCCCGGTATTACTCACCACGCTCCTGCAGGAGCACGGTGAGTAATAGTACGTGACATACCAGGACCGTGATGTCACCGGACGCGAAAGGATTAAAGGGATAGTAATGTTTCATAATAAAAGCAGCTTTAATTAATCATCATAGTATTTGGACTTTGGAGAGTGTTATTTCATTTTTGTCAGAGTTGTAGTTCAAGAGTAATTCAGTGACAAATTGTCCCCCTCCTGCCCCTTTTACTGATGTAACACTGTTCAGCCAGATCAGAAGGGAGGTGCCCAGATAGACTGCAGAGAGGGACAATCTTCAATTAATATAAGGGAAAAACCTGAAAAACTTGTCAAGGGGGCAGGGCTTTCATTGTTCTCATAGGAAGAAGATTGTCCCTTGCTGTTATCTGTCTGGTCTATGGACTGGATTCCACATCTGAAAAGAGATGGCTTACACTAGGTATAAGGGGCGGGAGGGGAAACTTTGCTTGTGAATATCTCTTAAACCATAAAGGTTTGAGAGATAAGACTCATATCATTCTTCATGTTTTTTTTATGCCTACAAAATAAAATAAAGTTAAAACGAAGTATTACTATCCATTTAAATAAAACATAACAAACTTGTTAGGCGGCACTAGTCACAGTGGAACAGTATGACTTGATATGCGACTCACCAGAGCCATGGCTTGATTCCTGAAAGGTGCCGACTCTCACAGACTCCCAACCAGTCTCCGAGAATGCAAAAGAAAAGATAAATCGCGCACTTGGATGTCGAGAAGATCGTAGAATTAAAAAGTTGCTTTATTGAACAGAGTTGCAAAGATACGCAAAGCACTTCCATCTTATGCATTTCACAAATGTGCGAAATGCGTAAGATATGAGTGATCGGAGTGTCTTTGCAACTCTCTTTTCAGTAAAGCAATGTTTTTATTCTATGATCTTCTCGACATCCAAGTGCGCGATTCATCTTTTCTTTTGCTGTCCTTTAAATGACAGGCTCATCTGAAAAATCTATTGGGTGAAATCTCTTCCTAGTCAACGCTGGACAAAGCAATGACATCATTTGTTACTGTGTTCTTTCATTTCACTTGGTGGTGTTTTCCTTTAATCGTTATATAAACCAAAAAAAGTTTCCAAAATCCTTGAACTTACTAGTTCCTGGGGGATCATTTCAAATTATATCTGTTTGAGAATCTTATCCACAGGACCTATCTTTTTATTAAAAATAAATAAAAGGAGTTTGTCAATGTTACCGTTAAGGTCAACCGCGCAATTGCTTCTTAAACCCTTGTGTGGGTTAAATAATAGCTGCATTTTTACTTAACTCCTTATGGACCGCTGGACGTGCTATGACTGTCACGCATTATATACCCTTAACCCCCTAAGGACCGGTCGCGTACACACACGTGCCGGCACTTAAGGACGACGGACCTTTTTTTTTTTAATGCGATCCAAATTCAGGACTGTCCGAATGGCGTGCAGCCGAGCAGGGAGCCCTGAAATCCATGATGGTCCTGGCACGTCCTGGGCCCTTATTGCACACCAACCCTTGACGTGCCAGGACTGCCATGGGTTTTAATGGGTTAAGGACTGGTGACGGTCATAGCACGTGATGTACTCTTTACTTTAAATGCTCCTCCGGGAGTGCTGTAAGTAAAAACGGCGTCTGAAATTGACAGTTAAAAAACTGGAGCGGTCTCTCTGAGACCCCAATTTGCCGCTCCGGTGCGCGTAACAGGTCATGTAGACTGACGCATGGGAGGGGATCAAAGCGGTCCTTAAGAGAAGTGGCCCTTAAAGGGTGGAAGGAGCATTAACATCGCGTAGTAAAAAAGTTCTATAGAGTAACCCTTTAAAGGGATAGTACTGTCATTTTTATAAAAAAAAAATATCTTGCAGTGATTAAAAACTTAAACTAAATGGCCCCAGTCCCAAATCTCAAACCTTTATGGTTTGAGAGATAATCTTAGTTAAAGTTCACCCCCTCCCCTCCCCTTTCCCTGATGTCAGCGCTCTAGCTGACTGCAAGAGAATCCGGTCCCGGGACCATTGGAAGCTCTTCAGCAGAGCCGAAATCATGTTATTGAGAAAGAAATCCTTCAATGGAACGGTCTACAAAGTGTACTTGGTTTGCAAGCACACTTAGAAGACCGTTCCAGTGAAGGATTTCTTTTTCAATAACACAATCTTGGCTCTGCTGCAGAGCCGCCGATTGGTCCAAGGAACGGAATCCCCTGCAGTCACCTAGAGCGCTGACGTCTGGTAAAGGGGTGGGAGGGGGGAACTTTGACAGTGAATATCTCTCAAACCACAATGGTGTGAGAGATGCGACTTTGGGCATTTAGATTAAGTTTTTAAAGGGTTAGTAATGTCTAACATCAACTAACCCTAATATTGAAGGTATTAAAAAGATAATATTAATGTGACAAGTTGTGATATAAGCGCTGAAAGTTCCCCCCTCCTGCTGACGAGCTGTAAAGCTGTCAGCAGTGGATCTGTGTCAGCTGACTCGTTGGCTCTTCAGCAGATCTGAATGAGCGCTATCGAAATACAGATACTTCACTGGAACGGTCTACAACTGTGCTTGGTTAGCAAGAACACTTTGCAGACCATTCCAATGTAGTATTTGTTCTTCGATATCGCTCATTCAGCTCCTCTGAAGAGCCGCCAGCTGGTGTGGGACCGGGATCTCCTGACGTCAGCTACATGCTGACGTCTGGAAAAGGGGAGGGAGGGGGAGACTTATATCTTTCAAACTGTAAAGGTTTGAGAGATACGACTTGGCACATTAATATTATCTTTTTAATACCTTCAATATTAGGGTTAGTAAATGTTAGACATTACTAACCCCTTAATGACAACAAGATGAAGATTTTTTTAAATGATGTATTACTATCCCTTTAACCATTATTTCAATAGAAATGACAAACAATATATAGGTGATTTTGAAAGCTCTTTCAACTGAACCCAGATAGTCATAACTTGCCTGTTCTACTTTAATATATCTATATAATCAATGTATTATATTTATTGGCTTTAAAAGGATAGTAATGTTTCATAATAAAAACAGCTCTAATTAATCATCATAGTATTTGGACTCTGGAGAGTGTTATTTCAATTCTGTCAGAGTTGTAGTACAAGAGTAATTCAATGACAAAGTATCCCCCTCCCGTCCCTTTTACTGATGTAACACTGCTCAGCCAGAGCAGAAGGGAGGTGCTCAGGTAGACTGCAGAGAGGGACAATCTTCAATTAAGATAAGGGAAAAACCTGAAAAACTTGTCAAGGGGGGCATGGCTTTCATTGTTCTCACAGGAAGAAGATTGTGACCTGCTGTTATCTGTCTGGTCTATGGACTGCATTCCACATCTGAGAAGAGATGGCTTACACTAGGTAAAAGGGACGGGAGGGGGATACATTGCTTGTGAATATCTCTTAAACCATAAAGGTTTGAGAGATAAGACTTATATCGTTCTTCATGTTTTTAATGCCTACAAAATAAAATAAAGATAAAACGAAGTATTAATATCCCTTTAAACCCCTCTCCCTGTCTGAAAGTGACCAAGGGATTAGCTAATAAAGTAATTGGAACAGTCCTGTTTCCCTTTATGACATTCCATCAGATCTCCAGTTTTGGTCAAAACACCCTCATATTGTCGGTAGGGATTTAGGCATTTTAGAGTATACTCTGTAGCCTTTTTAGAATTTACAAATCTAATCTAAACTTAAAATTAACAGACAATAGAAATTTGCATTTCACTCTACATTACATTTAGTGGAAAAGTCGTCTATTAAACTAAATGAGTACACCAGAGAGTTGATTCTTTTTTATCTGTAAATATTTCCTGTGACAATGATGGTGACTGTGACCTCGGGCAGACACTGAGTACAACCCTAATGGGAGACATATTCTGTCTTCATGGATAAAGTCATATTAGTGTGTCTGAAGACCTATCTATGAGACAGGATTCGTTTACTGCTACGAAAGACGCATTTTTGAAATGTATTTTAATTTTCAGTACATCTTAAAGATAGAAAAATTAAGAGGATACTGGGGAACAGGGAATTAACCCTTTGAATGACATCGGGGTAAGCAATGCATTGCATACCACACACCCCTCCGGCACTCAAACGCTTAAAAAAAAGGACATATAATCTTATAATCCTGTGTCGCTAATGCCAATTTAGGGCTTTTCACTGGAAACTTGTCAATGTACTTTGTCACCAGCAACGAACTGATACACTTATTTATGCTTCTAAATTAATTTTTGACGTGTTTTTATAATTTTTGAGAAAATTGCCAAGTGGGAGATACAAGTACCTTTGAGTACCTTCTGGGATAAAAAAGAAGCTACTGTCGATCTTGAGAAGCTGATCTGAGGACTCCTGCTGGCGGAGCATAAAGAGCGCGATTATCAGTATTCCGAGATGATGAGTCACTGACTAGTAAGGCTGAAACACACAAACAATGCGCCCCTCAACACACACATTTTCTCACTTTGCCACATACACGTACATACATTCATAAAACACAGACTCTTACATTGCCACACACACACGCACATTTACTCTGTCATCAACACACACACACATTTTCTCACTTTGCCACATACACATAGATGCATCCATAAAATACACACTCTCACATTGCCACACACACGCACATCTATATAGTGTCAACAACACACACACACATACAGGAGCAAATAAAAACTGTCCCAGACAGACACAAACACTGACAAAGGCACACATAAACACTGCCAGCAACACACACATGTACAAATTGACACACACACATAAACACACACTCTGCCAACAATAAACACACACATACACAAACTGAACCCCCTCCCCACTCACACACACACACAATGCCACACATATACACACACACAATGCCACACATACCCACACATTCAAAGCTACACACACATGCACACTGACATGCATAAATTTACACACACACACACACACACACACACTCACACATACACAAACATACTGCTACACATACCCTGCCCTACACATGTACAAACACTCATGCATTACTACAGATATATGCACACACAAAGTAATATGTTGTATATATCTACAGAGGCAGAGAAGGAACATATATTTACAGAGGAGGAGAAGGAACATATATCTACAGAGGAGGCGGAACATATATATCTACATAGAAGGATGACAATGGCAGAATACACTTTCAGGAATCAATGTCTATGCAATGCAGCGATTACACAGAATGACGGATTGGAGAATATCTAAAGGCATTTCTTCATTGTCTGGAAATTTAGCTTAAAGTACCACAAATTCTGTGAACATCATGAAAGCTGTAATTGCCCAGACATGATTCATGTATATCTTTTATTCACTGCAGAAGGAAGAAAGACTGCGCTGACCTAGTTAGATGTAAAGTCTGCTCCCCTCATCTCCCTGATGCTGCCACAGGACCGATGCTGTGAGCAGCAGAAAAATCTCCTATGCCTAAAAATGTTATTGTGGGGAAGGGAAGTAATGAGCAAATTGGGCAGAAAAAAGACAAAACAGGGAGGTACCAAGAGCTACGTAAAGAACATCTAAAACCAATAGGAGAAGATAATTCAGGCCAGTGTCATGATATTCAGGAGAACTGGGCTCATTTCAGACTGATGGGCTGAAATTGCTCACGTAATGCTGCATTTCTAGAAATGTTATCATTTTGCCAATTTATCTTTACAGAAAACTGCACAAGACCTGTGGGCACATCATCTACATTTTAAGTGTGACAGGGATTAGCAGGTCCTCTAAGTGCCAGCAGAGATTATATAACTCAACACACACAGGAATATTAGTGATACAGTGATTCTATATGGAAGATGTGAGAAAGAGGGAGAAAATAGTGTGTGTGTCTTTGTGTGTGTGTGTGTGTGTGTGTGTGAGTGTCCTTGTGTGTGTGCATGCTTGGGTGAAAATGTGTCTGTGAAGATGTGTGTGTGTATGTTTGTATATATGTGTGTCTTTAGGTCTATGTGTGTCTTTGGATGCATAAGCATCTCTATGAGTGTCTATGGATGCATAGTCATCTGTGTGTGTGTGTCTATGGATGCATAAGCATCTCTATGTGTGTCTATGGATGCATAAGCATCTCTGTGTGTGTGTCTATGGATGCATAAGCATCTCTATGAGTGTCTATGGATGCATAGTCATCTGTGTGTGAGTGTCTATGGATGCATAAGCATCTTTGTGTGTGTGTCTATGGATGCATAAGCATTTCTATGTGTGTCTATGGATGCATAATCATCTCTGTGTGTGTCTATGGATGCATAATCATCTCTGTGTGTGTCTATGGATGCATAAGCATCTCTATGAGTGTCTATGGATGCATAAGCATCTCTATGTGTGTCTATGGATGCATGAGCATCTCTGTGTGTGTCTATGGATGCATAATCATCTCTATGTGTGTCTATGGATGCATAAGCATCTCTATGTGTGTCTATGGATGCATAAGCATCTCTGTGTGTGTCTATGGATGCATAAGCATCTCTGTGTGTGTCTATGGATGCATAAGCATCTCTATGTGTGTGTCTATGGATGCATAAGCATAACTGTGTGTGTCTATGGATGCATAAGCATCTCTGTGTGTCTGTATACATGTGTGTATGTATATGTGTATGAACTGTATGTGTGTCCATGTCTGTGTGTATCCGTGTGTCTGTATGTGTTTGTGTGAGTGCATGTTTGTGGAAGTGTGTACGTATGTATATATGTATGTATGTGTGCATGTGTGTATGTCTGTGTGTGCATGTAAATTATATTATAATACATAATCACCAAAACATTCAATAGATTAATTTCTACTTAAAGGGACAGTAATGTCTATATTAAATTTAGGGTTGCCACCTTTTCTTCCAAAAAATACCGGCCATGGCATTCTCTCCATAGACTTAACATTGGACAGAAGCCAATTTTTTTACCGGCCTGCTGGTAAAATACCGGCTGGGTGGCAACCCTAATTAAAATTTATTTCCAAGTCTTCTATAAGGATTTTATAACATATATCGCTATGTTTAATTACTTACACATTTGTATTTCATAAGATATTAAAGCTGAAAGGATCCCCCTCCCGCCCCTTCTAGTCACTTCACGCTTCCTCTCTGTCTGGTCTGAACGGATGCAGCGAGGTACAATCTTCATTCAGTAAGTATAAGGAAAACACTGCCCCCTTGTGGAAGGAGGGCAGGATTTTCCTTTTGTTTACTGAAGATTGTCCCTCACCACACTCCATCCAGACCAGAAGGAAGCGTGAGACGGCCAGAAGGGGAGGGAGGGGGATCCTTTCAGCTTTAATATCTTATGAAATACAAACGTGTAAGTAATTATACATAGCGATATATGTTATAAAAACCATATAGAAGACTCAGAGATAAAGTTTAATATAGACATTACTATCCCTTTAAATACTAGATATTCCTGCTCGGTATTTTTTATTCATTTGAACTGAAAGTTTTAATGTGTCATAAAAATGGGGCTTTTAACCACGTGATTTCTAGGAAAGCCTGCAATGCATTGCTTCACATTCAAGGGTTAAAAGTCTCATTTCTATCAGTGAGAATTTTGGGAATGTTTATTGTCTACCGTGGTGCATTAAGTTGGCTCCAGGAATTCTGTGCTTACTACATAAGTCCTTAAAGGGATAGTAATACTTCATTTTATCTTTATTTTATTTTGTAGACATTAAAGAAACATGAAGAACGATATAAGTCTTATCTCTCAAACCTTTATGGTTTGAGAGATATTCACAAGCAAAGTTTCCCCTCCCGCCCCTTTTACCTAGTGTAAGCCATCTCTTCTCAGATGTGGAATGCAGTCCATAGACCAGACAGATAACAGCAGGGGACAATCTTCTTCCTATGAGAACAATGAAAGCCCTGCCTCCCTTGACAAGTTTTTCAGGTTTTTCCCTTATTTTAATTCAAGATTGTCCCTCTCTGCAGTCTACCTGGGTACCTCCCTTCTGATCTGGCTGAACAGTGTTACATCAGTAAAAGGGGCGGGAGGGGGATACTTTGTCATTGAATTACTCTTGTACTACAAGTCTGACAGTATTGATATAACACTCTCCAAAGTCCAAATACTATGATGATTAATTAGAGCTGCTTTTATTATGAAACATTACTATCCCTTTAAACTCGTCAATGAGCTCCGATTCTTAGCAATTCATCCAATCAAGAGCCTCTTGTTCCTAGTGTTTAGCGCTTCTTGAACCGTTTGAGTGACAGAAGGGTACGCAATGCATTGCAAAGCAATGGGTTGAATACTCCACTGGCATTCAAAATGCTAACTCTTTGATTGACAAAGGAGTTTGCAATATATTGCAGCACAAAGCCTAGCAGGATGAAGGCTAAATTGTTGGTGTTTTATCACTATATGCTATTATTCTAGATTTTCTTTTGATAACAAGACTATCACATCTTTCTATCCGTATATATATGTGTGTGAGTCAGGATACGTCATGCACATCTATACACCTGAGACATCTGTGCTTCTGCCAGGCAAACACCGAGCCTCAGTACAGGGAACGTATCCGGCTTTAATATATTCCAGCCACTGTCTGTTCTCCCTGGGAGAATCTGCAGGGATTTGAAAGAGTTGCTTTGCTTTAATGTTAGAAATAGCACGACGACAGGAACACAGCCATATGTTTTTTTTTCTGAATGTAATCACATTTTAAATCTTCTAAACAATACAAGCGCAAGCCTATGTGGGGAATCTTGCTTCTTTTAATTAACGGCGCTGGCGCATCATTCCTATACAGAGCATTTGTGTGTCTGTGTTCTGTCGATAGATACCGTCCCAGGACTCAGAGTGAATGATTCCCTGGAAGCTGTCTGTCCTCATGTTCATTCTAAAACAGAAATAACCTCTCTTCTACCTTCCTATGGTCCGGAAAATCCTAATGACCCCTAAAATATAGCTCTTGTGTTATTGTTCAAGAGAAAACATCTTGAGTCAGTCTTGGATGTCACTTGCATGCACAAGGTTAACCCTTTAAAGGGATAGTAATAGTTCGTTTTATCTTTATTTTATTTTGGAGGTATTAAAAAAACATGAAGAATGATATAAGTCTTATCTCTCAAACCTTTATGGTTTGAGAGATATGCACAAGCAAAGTTTCCCCTCCCGCCCCTTTTACCTAGTGTAAGCCGACTCTTCTCAGATGTGGAATGCAGTCCATAGACCAGACAGATAGCAGCAGGGGACAATCTTCTTCCTATGAGAACAATGAAAGCCCTGCCCCCCTTGACAAGTTTTTCAGGTTTTTCCCTTATCTTAATTGAAGATTGTCCCTCTCTGAAATCTACCTGGGCACCTCCTTTCTGCTCTGGCTGAGCAGTGTTGCATCAGTAAAAGTGTCGGGAGGGGGATACTTTGTCATTGAATTACTCTTGAACTACGACTCTGACAGAATTGAAATAACACTCTCCAAAGTCCAAATATTATGACGATTTATTAGAGCTGCTTTTATTATGAAACATTACTATCCCTTTAAGAACCAGAGTGCTATGCAACACAATGATTTCGTCATTAACCTTTTGAGTGCCAGGGGGTAGGCAATGAATTGCAAAGCAATGCGTTGCTTACCCTTCTGGCACTCAAAGTGTTAAGTAGTCCCATGCAATCTGCCTGAAATACCAGCATCTTTCATGTCCTCCTCCAATGGATAAAAATTCCAACTGACTGAACATGGTACAGATCGAATAAAGTCACAAGGAAAAAGAACCGTGGGTTTATTATTTAATGGAGCTAGTTATGCTTTGAGTGATTATATCTTTAAAGGGATAGTAATACTTGCAATTTACTAATCCCCATTTTGTAGCTTTGTTAAAAAGAAACTTATTGTCCCCAGTGTCATCTCTCAAACCCTTATGGTTTGAGAGATGATAGCGCTCAAAGTTCTCCCCTCCCTCCCCCTTCCCTGACTGAACGCTGACTGCAGGGATATCCGATATTACTTGCATCAGGCGGCTCTGCAGCATTGCTGAGATCACGTTTATAAAAAAGAAATCTTTCATAAAACGGTCTTCTACGTCTGTTTGCAAACCAAGCACACACAGAAGGTCATTTCATTGAAAGAATTATTTTTTATAAACTCGATCTCGGCTCAGCTGCAGAGCCGCCTGATGCACATAAGACTGTCGTACGACAGCTTCCACTGCAGTCAGTGTTTAGCGTTCAGTCAGGGAAGGGGGAGGGAGGGGGGAACTTTGAGCGCTATCATCTCTCACACCATAAGGGTTTGAGAGATGACACTGGGGGCAATAAGTTTCTTTTTAACAAAGCTACAATATGAGGATTAGTAATCTGCAAGTATTACTATCCCTTTAACCCTTTGAGTGCCAGAGGGTTAGGCAACACATTGCTTTGCAATGCTTTATGTACCTCTCTGGCACTCAACAGGTTAAGTATTGAAAGATTTCGTATTTAGTAATAACGGACCAATACAAGATAGAATATTAACGTTACACCCCCCATCATTCTTTGCGCATAAAATCTAATTTGATTTGCTATGTGTTTAAATTAACTCATTATTAGCATAATTGTTGTTTTGCAAAATCTTCCATACTATATAGTGTAGATACAGCAACCGTATCAATGTGATCATTACTGCTGGTACAATGTGCAAACCTCATCTAGATTATGAAGTACAGTTTGAGACACTGATTCTTACAAAAGACTTGATAAAGTAGAGATGTGCATCAAAACTGGTATAGTGACTGGAAGGTTTTAGTTATAAAGAGACACTAACCAAACTGGGTGTCTAATGGGTGATATGGTTGATATTTACACATATATTTGAGGTTGACAATCAACTCTTTGACAGACTATTTACTCAAATATTTAAGCAAAATACAAGGGGTTATTTTTTGAGACTAGAGGAAAGGAACATTTGAATGATGCTAAAGCAAGTTTTCTTACAGTAAGGGCAGTAAGATTGTTGAATTCTTTGCCTCAGAAGTCTGTGTTTGCAAATATTGTAGATGCCTTTCTAATGCATAGCAATGTTGAAAATGATGATAGCAGGATACTTCTGGATCAGTAAATGTCATATGGAAAAGTCTGACCTTGATGCCTCTTTTTGTAATCTCAGTATGTAAGATTACAAAGAACAATGCAACTAAGTGAAAGACTTATTTTTTTCTGCGTGATAAAGCACGGTGTGCATGTGAAACGCGTTGCAGTACCTCTTTCCCGGTCGGGGGACTGTATTTCTATCAGCAATTTTCAATGTAAGTTTTTTAAATAGGTTTTATTAGTAGCTACTGATTGGTGATAAATTTTATTATATTTTGTATACCAGTTTATGGAGAATAAATTGTGTATTTTCCATTATTTTTAAACTATTATTATTATATTTTTAATATTTTTTTTTTTTTTTTAGTTTAAGGGGGTTGTAGAGGCTTTGTAATATTATATTGCACTTGTTTGGCTTGAGTACTGGCATATACATATATTGTTTCCTTAGGGGCTCATCGGGAGAGGGACGTGTTGCCGTATTAACTGTATTAACTGTAAATTCTGTGCTCAGAAATGCGTTACACTTGAGAAAGGGAGTTTACCCCGAAAGCTTGCCAATCCATAATTCTGTTAGTCCAATAAAAAGGGTATTACAAGATATTCATTTTGTTTGTTATTTTATATCTGTTTTTGGGGTGTCTGTGGGATTATCGGATCCCAGGAGGAGTCAAGGCAGCACAACTAATACTCTCCATTGTTATCAATAGCGATATTTGGCAGTATTGAATATTGTAGATCTGCTGTGGTAGCACCTCCACCTATCCCTTTAAAACTCTGAGTGAAAGACCAGTTGTCAAACAGTAAGCTGTGGCCAAATTAAGGCACTGAAGATCTCTGTTCAGGAAGGCTTTAACCTTTTACTAGCAGAGAAAGAGAGAGAAAGCCTACATGAATCCCACTGAAATGGTATAGCAATGGAGAAAGCGTCAAGACCATGGCAAGCGTAGGGTATTTTGAATACCGCGCTCAATGTTTTAATGCTGTTATGGAATAATGGATAATGGAAGCCAGGATAAGGGTGGGGGGTCACAAGCAGACACAGCTGCCAATTAATCGTGAGCTCAGTAGACGAGACTATTGGAGCAAGTGAAAATGAATTGAACGGTCAGGTTTGTGGAACACCAACTAAAGGATTGTTTCCCACGGATTAGAAATTGGTAACTCTGCAGTACTACATAAATATCATCATTTAGCATCGCTCACGTTTTCAGTGAATAGATGGTTCATAATACAATGTTTTCCAATAACGGAAGCTCCCTCTGAGTTCTTTGACTATGCAGATTAAATGCCTTTCCAATATGCTGTAGCAATGTCAATATTTACATGGATCGATGCGCCTAGCTTCATTACCTCCACTAATCCTTCAAGGACACGACCTACATAACCAAATACCAGAAATATGTTTAATTATCACTTAATTCCTTTGTGGCCATACAGTTCACTTGTCAAAGCTCATTATGGTTGTCCCACATTTGTCAGCTATTGATTGGCTTCTTTTGTGACAAAACCTGCAAAATCAGAAAAGTATCAATACTAGTGATGAGCGAGCACCCCAATGCTCGGATGTTCGGGTGCTCTGACCGAGCACCCCCTGAGGCTCGAGTGCTCGGCCGAGCATCCGAGCCCCATTGAAGTCAATGGGAGGACTCGAGCATTACACCAGGCACCCCCTGCTCTGATGAGGGGAGGGTGCCTGGTCCATAGGAAAAGGGCAGAAAAAGATGGAAACACTACAGAAATGGTTCAGGGACAGCATAGGGAGGATGTCTGGATGCATCTTGGACTCCAACATCGCTGCTGGGAACGATCTTTCGCCCGTAGTACGCCATTTTTACAGACTGACCATAAAACACACAAAAAGGAAAATAAAAACGACTTTAGGCGAAAAATTGTTACCAAACAGTATTTGCTGTATATTTACTTGTATATCATCTGCAAATTCTCCCAAAAATTTCATCGATTTTCTGAAGTGAGGCCATGATTAAGAGGGAAACGTGCGCAGAGGCAAATTATCCCAAAAATTTCCTTGATTTTCAGAACTGAGGCCATGATTAAGAGGGAAACGTGCGCAGAGGCAAATTATCCCAAAAATTTCCTTGATTTTCAGAACTGAGGCCATGATTAAGAGGGAAACGTGCGCAGAGGCAAATTCTCCCAAAAATTTCCTTGATTTTCAGAACTGAGGCCATGATTAAGAGGGAAACGTGCGCAGAGGCAAATTCTCCCAAAAATTTCCTTGATTTTCAGAACTGAGGCCATGATTAAGAGGGAAACGTGCGCTGAGCTGACCATCTAAAACATTATGGGTGAGGGTCTGCTGCAGAGCTGACCATCCTAAACATTATATGCGAAGGCCCGCTAGTGAGCTGACGCTATAAAACATTATATGAGAGGGCCCGCTAGAGAGCTGACCCAATAAAACATTATATGAGAAGGCCCGCTGGTGAGCTGACCTATATAAAAATTGGCAAACAGGGCCCGCTGGTGAGCTGGCCCTATATAAAAATTATATCACAGGGCCCGCTGGTGAGCTGGCCCTATATAAAAATTATATCCCAGGGCACGCTGGTGAGCTGGCCCTATATAAAAATTATATCCCAGGGCATATGGAAGAGGAGGAGGAGGATGAGAACATTAAGAGTCAACCATATACCCGTTTTTGGGGTGGAAGGGGTGAATGGGAATACAGAGTATTCCCATCATTGTAAATAACATATATAAAGTGAGTTTATGTTCCCCCGGGGCTTTCCTCCAGTGGAGTGGAGAAGTCAGGGGAAATCCAGGCCTTGTTCATTTTTATAAGTGTCAACCTATCAGCATTGTCGGTGGAAAGGCGGATACGCTTATCTGTTATGATGCCACCAGCAGCACTAAATACCCGCTCAGACAGAACGCTGGCGGCAGGGCAGGCCAGCACCTCCAAGGCGTAGAGTGCCAGTTCATACCACGTGTCCAGCTTGGACACCCAGTAGTTGTAAGGCACAGAGGGATCATTGAGGACGCTGACACGGTCTGCTACGTACTCCTTCACCATCTTCCAAAACTTTTCCCTCCTTGTGACACTAGGCTGCGCATCAGGGTGAGGGTGCTGGCGGGGTGTCATGAAGGTGTCCCACGCCTTGGAGAGTGTTGCCCTGCCTTTGTCGGAACTGCTGTGTGCTCCCCTTTTCTCCCCTTCTCGGTTGGCCAAGGTAGCACGTACTCTGCCGCCAGCGTTGTCAGATGGAAAATTTTGGAGCAATTTTTCAACAAGAACCTTCTGGTATTGCACCATTTTGCTTGTCCTCTCCACCGGAGGAATGAGAGATGAGAAATTCTCTTTGTAGCGGGGGTCCAGAAGGGTGAACACCCAGTAATCCGTGTTGTCTAAAATGCGTACAACGCGTGGGTCACGGGAAAGGCAGCCTAACATAAAGTCAGCCATGTGTGCCAGAGTACCAACAGTCAAGATTTCGCTGTCCTCACCAGGAGGCTGACTCTCAATATCCTCATCCTCTTCCTCCTCTTCTGCCCACCCACGCTGAAGAGATGGAACTAAAGTTCCATGGCTACCCTCTGTAGCGGAGGCAACCGTGTCTTCCTCCTCCTCCTCCTCCTCCTCCTCCTCCTCCGCCTCCTCCAATTGTCGCTGAGAAGACGAAGTGAGGGTGCTCTGGCTATCACCTTGTGTAAGCTCTTCCTCCCCCATTTCCACCTCTTCCACATGCAAAGCGTCGGTTTTAATTGTGAGCAGCGAGCGTTTCAGTAGACACAGAAGTGGGATGGTTACACTGATAATAGCGTTATCGCCGCTCACCATCTGTGTCGATTCCTCAAAATTGCGTAAAACCTCGCAGAGGTCTGACATCCATTCCCACTCCTCACTTCTGATTACAGGAAGTTGAACGGAGAGGCGACGACCGTGTAACAGCTGGTACTCCACTACTGCCCTCTGCTGCTCACAAAGCCGGGCCAACATGTGGAAGGTGGAGTTCCAGCGCGTGCTCACGTCACACAGCAGCCGGTGAGCTGGCAATTGTAAGCGCTGCTGCAGCTTCAACAGGCCGGCCGAAGCTGTAGATGACTTACGGAAATGTGCACACACGCGGCGCACCTTGGTCAAGAGATCATGCACATTGGGGTAGGTTTTTAGAAATCGCTGCACCACTAAATTAAATACATGCGCTAGGCATGGTACGTGTGTGAGCTTGCCGAGCTCCAAAGCCGCCACCAAGTTACGCCCATTATCACACACAACCATGCCTGGTTGCAGGTTGAGTGGCGAGAGCCACTGCTCGGTCTGGTGACTAATCCCCTGCAACAGCTCTGAGGCCGTGTGCTGTTTGTCCCCAAGGCAGATCAGCTTCAGCACGGCCTGTTGACGCTTCCCCACTGCAGTGCTACACTGCTTCCAGCTACTGGCTGATGGGGGAGTGGCGGTGTGTGTAGAGAATTCGGAGGTGGAAACGGAGGAGGAGGAGCCAATAACGTAGGTGCTGGTGGAAACCCTGATGGAGGTAGGGCCCGCAATCCTCGGCGTGGGTAGCACCCGTGCCATCCCAGGGTCCGAGTCGCTCCCAGCCTCCACGACATTCACCCAGTGTGCCGTCAGGGAAATGTAGCGTCCCTGGCCACAAGCACTTGTCCATGTGTCAGTCGTTAAGTGGACCTTCCCAGTAACTGCGTTGGTCAGGGCACGGGTGATGTTACGGGACACATGGTGGTGTAATGCGGGGATGGCACACCGGGAAAAGTAGTGGCGGCTGGGGACGGCGTACCGAGGGACAGCTGCTGCCATCAGGCTGCGGAAGGACTCAGTGTCCACAAGCCTAAATGGCAGCATTTCGATGGCCAGTAATTTTGAAAGGTGTGAGGTTAGTGCTATGGCCTGTGGGTGGGTGGCTGGGTACTTTCTCTTGCGCTCAAATGCCTGGGGTAACGACATTTGGACGCTGTGCTGGGACAGGGAAGTGGATGTGGTCGCTGATGGTGCTTCAGATGGTACAGGTGCAGGGCGGGAGGTATGCGGGCCTGCGCCTTCGACAGGCGATTGGCCGGCACCGAAAACAGGGGAAGAGGAGGCAGTGGTGTGGCCTGCAGACACAGATGGGCGATCCAGGCGTTCCTCCCACTTACTACGGTGCTTGGATGCCATGTGTCGGATCATGCTGGTGGTGGTGAGGTTTCTAGTGTTCATGCCTCGGCTCATTCTGGTGTGGCACAGGTTGCAAACTACAAATCTTTTGTCGTCCGCACTTTCCTTAAAAAAACGCCATACCGCGGAACACCTACCCCTTGGCAAGGTAGATTTACGCAAGGGGGTGCTCCGTGGAACATTTGCGGGCCGGTTTGGTGCGGTCCGCCTTCTTTCTGTAGCCACACCACTGCCTCTTCCAGCCTGTTGCGGTGCTGCAGATGGCTCACCCTCAGGACTGCTGTCATCGCTCGGCTCTACACCTTCCCAGGTGGGGTCAGTCACCTCATCGTCCACCAAGTCCTCCTCCACTTCCTCACTCTGATCATCCTCCTCAAGTCTTGATCCCACCACATACTCGGTCATTGACAACTGTATAACATTCTCCTCAACAAGGTCTTGAGAAGGAAATAGTGGTTGATTTAATGGCAACTGTGTCTCATCATCATCATCATCATCCACTACTTCCTTTGACCTTAAATGCCGTTCACATCTGTCATCTTCTTGTGATTGGGTAGCCTCTAGAGGTTGTGAATCAGGGCACAAGATGTCATGTTCCTCTGCAAGCGTGCTTGGAGAGAGGGTCAAATGAAGGATTGGTGATGAGACGAGCTCATCACTATATCCCAGTGTGGGATCACTTCTTTGACCAGACCGTGTATGGTGGGAGGAAGGATGATCAGAGTGAGGATTATGTTGACCAGACTCTTGGCTACTGAGAGTGGACTTGGTGGAAGACAGGGTGGTGCTTAACCGACTGGAAGCAGTATCAGCTGTCATCCAACCGACCACCTGTTCGCACTGGTCGGACCTCGAGAGTGATGTCCTGCGACGCCCTGTGAAATCAGACATGAAGCTAGGTATGGTGGATGTCTTTCTTTCTTGTGCTCTGGCACCAGGCACAGTTTCTCCGCGTCCTGACCCGCGCCCTGAACTTTCAGGATCACGTCCACTTCCCCGTCCCTTTTTACCCGCCTTCTTCATCTTACACGATATATATGACTTTAATATATATGAGTTTGAAAACTTAACAGTATTTCTTACTATTCTGCAACTCTGCAGAGTACACAGAATAGGCTGCTAAACTGCGGTGACACACACTGAATGGAATAAGTGACTTTAATATTTGAGTTTGAAAAATTAACAGTATTTCTTACTATTCTGCAACTCTGCAGAGTACACAGAATAGGCTGCTAAACTGCGGTGACACACACTGAATGGAATATGTGACTTTAATATTTGAGTTTGAAAACTTAACAGTATTTCTTACTATTCTGCAACTCTGCAGAGTACACAGAATAGGCTGCTAAACTGCGGTGACACACACTGAATGGAATAAGTGACTTTAATATTTGAGTTTGAAAAATTAACAGTATTTCTTACTATTCTGCAACTCTGCAGAGTACACAGAATAGGCTGCTAAACTGCGGTGACACACACTGAATGGAATAAGTGACTTTAATATTTGAGTTTGAAAAATTAACAGTATTTCTTACTATTCTGCAACTCTGCAGAGTACACAGAATAGGCTGCTAAACTGCGGTGACACACACTGAATGGAATATGTGACTTTAATATTTGAGTTTGAAAACTTAACAGTATTTCTTACTATTCTGCAACTCTGCAGAGTACACAGAATAGGCTGCTAAACTGCGGTGACACACACTGAATGGAATAAGTGACTTTAATATTTGAGTTTGAAAAATTAACAGTATTTCTTACTATTCTGCAACTCTGCAGAGTACACAGAATAGGCTGCTAAACTGCGGTGACACACACTGAATGGAATAAGTGACTTTAATATTTGAGTTTGAAAACTTAACAGTATTTCTTACTATTCTGCAACTCTGCAGAGTACACAGAATAGGCTGCTAAACTGCGGTGACACACACTGAATGGAATAAGTGACTTTAATATTTGAGTTTGAAAAATTAACAGTATTTCTTACTATTCTGCAACTCTGCAGAGTACACAGAATAGGCTGTTAAACGGCGTTGAAACACACTGAATGGAATATGTGACTTTAATATTTGAGTTTGAAAACTTAACAGTATTTCTTATAATTCTGGAACTGTACAGAGTACACAGAATAGGCTGTTAAACGGCGGTGAAAGACACTGAATGGAATATGTGACTTTAATATTTGAGTTTGAAAACTTAACAGTATTTCTTACTATTCTGCAACTCTGCAGAGTACACAGAATAGGCTGTTAAACGGCGTTGAAACACACTGAATGGAATATGTGACTTTAATATTTGAGTTTGAAAACTTAACAGTATTTCTTATAATTCTGGAACTGTACAGAGTACACAGAATAGGCTGTTAAACGGCGGTGAAAGACACTGAATGGAATATGTGACTTTAATATTTGAGTTTGAAAACTTAACAGTATTTCTTATAATTCTGCAACTGTACAGAGTACACAGAATAGGCTGTTAAACGGCGGTGAAAGACACTGAATGGAATATGTGACTTTAATATTTGAGTTTGAAAACTTAACAGTATTTCTTATAATTCTGCAACTCTGCAGAGTACACAGAATAGGCTGTTAAACGGCGGTGAAAGACACTGAATGGAATATGTGACTTTAATATTTGAGTTTGAAAACTTAACAGTATTTCTTTATTTCTTATAATTCTGCAACTCTGCAGAGTACACAGAATAGGCTGTTAAACGGCGGTGAAAGACACTGAATGGAATATGTGACTTTAATATTTGAGTTTGAAAACTTAACAGTATTTCTTACTATTCTGCAACTCTGCAGAGTACACAGAATAGGCTGTTAAACGGCGTTGAAACACACTGAATGGAATATGTGACTTTAATATTTGAGTTTGAAAACTTAACAGTATTTCTTATAATTCTGGAACTGTACAGAGTACACAGAATAGGCTGTTAAACGGCGGTGAAAGACACTGAATGGAATATGTGACTTTAATATTTGAGTTTGAAAACTTAACAGTATTTCTTATAATTCTGGAACTGTACAGAGTACACAGAATAGGCTGTTAAACGGCGGTGAAAGACACTGAATGGAATATGTGACTTTAATATTTGAGTTTGAAAACTTAACAGTATTTCTTATAATTCTGCAACTGTACAGAGTACACAGAATAGGCTGTTAAACGGCGGTGAAAGACACTGAATGGAATATGTGACTTTAATATTTGAGTTTGAAAACTTAACAGTATTTCTTATAATTCTGCAACTCTGCAGAGTACACAGAATAGGCTGTTAAACGGCGGTGAAAGACACTGAATGGAATATGTGACTTTGATATTTTAGTTTGAAGACTTAACAGTATTTCTTCCTATTCTGCAACTCTGCACAGTACACAGAATGTGCTGCTACACTGCGGCGAAGCACACTGAATGGAATATGTGACTTTGATATTTTAGTTTGAAGACTTAACAGTATTTCTTCCTATTCTGCAACTCTGCACAGTACACAGAATGTGCTGCTAAACTGCGGCGAAGCACACTGAATGGAATATGTGACTTTGATATTTTAGTTTGAAGACTTAACAGTATTTCTTCCTATTCTGCAACTCTGCACAGTACACAGAATGTGCTGCTAAACTGCGGCGAAGCACACTGAATGGAATATGTGACTTTGATATTTTAGTTTGAAGACTTAACAGTATTTCTTCCTATTCTGCAACTCTGCACAGTACTCAGAATGTGCTGCTAAACTGCGGCGACGCACACTGAATGGAATACGTGACTTTGATATTTTAGTTTGAAGACTTAACAGAATGTGCTCTAATCTGCAACTTTGCACACTAAACAGAATGTGCTCTAATCTGCAACTTTGCACACTAAACAGAATGTGCTCTAATCTGCAACTTTGCACACTAAACAGAATGTGCTCTAATCTGCAACTGTGCACACTAAACAGAATGTGCTCTAATCTGCAACTTTGCACACTAAACAGAATATATATATATATTTTTTGTTTTTTTTGTTTTTTTCCCCCCACACCAAATAACCTGCTGCCCCCACACACAGTAGTCCTAAAAAGGACTTTTGGTTCTTTTTTTTTCACAATTTTTGTTTTTTTCCTCCCTACACTGCCTTTCCCTTCCTATCCTCAGCTCTCCCTGGCTCAGACTGAGCCGAACTCGATGGTCAGGTGCTATACAGCACCTGACCACGGGTTCTGGCCAGCCAATCAGTGTAATGCCAGCAGCCAACATGGCTGCTGGCATTACACCGATGTCAGAGCCTCCCTGCACGTTTATTGGCTGCGCAGCAGCCGCAAAACGTGCGGGGAGGAGACCCGAACATGGCGGGCGAGCACATGCGGTACTCGTACGAGTACCGCCATGTGCCGAGCAGAGCGATGCTCGAGCCGATCCGAGCATCGGCCGAGCATGCTCGCTCAACACTAATCAATACAAGTAGAGTGGAGTAGGTGTGAAGAATGAGATTGAAAAATGGTGTGGAAAAGCGACCCTGGGATTTACTTCAATACTACAGTCATAAGCATGCCAGTACTGAGCATTCACGTCTTAGGAGTTCAGGATTGATCCACCAATTAAATAACTCACTGAGACCAGAATTGGATTATAAAAGGCCACAGCTTTATATGCAACACATAACTATATATATATATGCATCACACAGTCTGATCTCCTAAAAAGAGGGGCACCAGGGTGAGAAAGAGGGACAGAGGGACTTGGGTTTCAAAGACGGACTATCCCTCCTAAAGAGGGACACTTGGGAGGTATAGACCCCTAATATCTCCTAAAGAGGGACACTTGGGAGGTATGGATCCCTAATATCTCCTAGAGAGGGACACTTGGGAGGTATATACCCCTAATATCTCCTAAAGAGGGACACTTGGGAGGTATGGATCCCTAATATCTCTTAAAGAGGGACATTTGGGAGGTATAGACCCCTAATATCTCCTAAAGAGGGACACTTGGAAGGTATGAACCCTAATATCTCCTAAAGAGGGACACTTGGGAGGTATGGACCCCTAATATCTCTCAAAGAGGAACACTTGGGATATACGGACCCCTAATATCTCCTAAAGAGGGACACTTGGGAGGTATGGAGCCCTAATATCTCCTCAAGAGGGACCCTTGGTAGGTATGGACCCCTCATTTGTCCTAAAGAGGGACACTTGGGATTTATGGACCCCTAATATCTCCTAAAGAGGGACACTTGGGAGGTATGGACCCCTAATATCTCCTAAAGAGGGACACTTGGGAGGTATGGACCCCTAATATCTCTTAAAGAGGGACATTTGGGAGGTATAGACCCCTAATATCTCCTAAAGAGGGACACTTGGAAGGTATGAACCCTAATATCTCCTAAAGAGGGACACTTGGGAGGTATGGACCCCTAATATCTCTCAAAGAGGAACACTTGGGATATACGGACCCCTAATATCTCCTAAAGAGGGACACTTGGGAGGTATGGAGCCCTAATATCTCCTCAAGAGGGACCCTTGGTAGGTATGGACCCCTCATTTCTCCTAAAGAGGCACATTTAGGGGGTACAGACCCCTGATATTTCCTAAAGAGGGACACTTGGGAGATATGTATCTAAAACCTGTTGGAGCTTGGAACAGACTGTGACCCCTACGGTGCTTGGCTCTGGCACAAGTACACCCTCTGAACCTCCTGTATGTATGCCACTGGCTCATTAACCCTTTAAATAACAGGGAGATAGCCAATGCATTGTGTTGGATATCTCTCTGCCTTTCATAGTCATTAATTTTTAATTATTATCCTAGATTTTGGTTTGCGTAGCTCTGCTGTTCAGAGTTAAATTAGCTTTAGCCAATATTTAAAAAGCTATGATAAAAATGTTACAAACAGAGCGGAAGGTTTTCCACGGGTCAACAAATTCATCTCGTTTTAGCACCAATGGAAGCTTTTACGTGTGACAGGCAACACTTTTAAGTGGAAGTATCTGAGGAGGAGATGCAGCAATTATCATGTACGGGAGTACAGACTTGTAGCATATGCCTCAGAGTTTTCCATGAGGAGGTTACAAGCATTTTGTCAGGGAGGCAACCTCTGCAATTTGTTCCTGACCTTCTGGAAGCAGAGGGGTTAAGCAAATATGGACATTAAATACCTCTAACCATTTGTAATGTGACTAATAACTTCTTGTTTTCAACCTGAAGCAGAGAGAGAGGGGGATTTCTCTCTCTGTATCTCTCTGTGGAAATGAGGAAGAGGGCAGTAGAACTTTAATCATTTAAGAGGAATTGTCACTTTGTAAATACTATGTGTTATTAGCCATTTGCATGCCAGAAGGGTACGCAATGCTTTGCAAAGCAATGTGTGCGTACCCCTCTGCATTCAAAGGGTTAAAGCACTTTCGAATGCAAACTACATTTATGTTAGTCTTTTAAAACAATGATTTATAAGCTATTTAGATTTATTTATTTGGTAGTCAGTGCGAGTCCTCTCTCTAGGCATGCCTGAAGACATCAAACATTCCACATAGCTCAGCGTTACCAACTGTCACTTCCTACCAGGAAGTAGTAGCTCAGCTGTGTAACCTAAGCAAATAAATAAAGCTACACATTTTAAAAAAAAACAAAACCTGTTGTTTGAAATTAAAACTGACGGATATATCTACAAGTGATTTGGAATGCTCTTTTTGGATTTGCCTGTTTGTTATATACATACCCCTATATCGTGTGCACACACACACCCATACATTCCTATCTCTCTCACACACACACCCTCACCCCTCTCTCCTCACATATATTCCTATCTCTTACACACGCACACCCTCACCCCTCTCTCCTCACATATATTCCTATCTCTTACACACACACACCCTCACCCCTCTCTCCTCACATATATTCCTATCTCTCTCACACACACCCTCACCCCTCTCTCCTCACATATATTCCTATCTCTCTCACACACACACCCTCACCCCTCTCTCCTCACATATATTCCTATCTCTCTCACACACACCCTCACCCCTCTCTCCTCACATATATTCCTATCTCTCTCACACACACACCCTCACCCCTCTCTCCTCACATATATTCCTATCTCTTACACACACACACCCTCACCCTCTCTCCCCACATGCATTCCTATCTCTCTCTCTCTCTCACACACACACACACACACACACACACACACACTCTCTCTCTCCCCACATACATTCCAATCTCTCTCACACACACACCCTCACCCCTCTCCCCACATACATTCCTATCTCTCTTTCTCTCTCTCAGACACACACACACACACACACACACACACACACACTCTCTCTCTCTCCCCACATACATTCCTATCTCTCTCACACACACACACCCTCACCCCTCTCCCCACATACATTCCTATCTCTCTTTCTCTCTCTCAGACACACACACACACACACTCTCTCTCCCACATACATTCCAATCTCTCTCACACACACACCCTCACCCCTCTCCCCACATACATTCCTATCTCTCTTTCTCTCTCTCAGACACACACACACACACACACACACACACACACACACGCACTCTCTCTCTCTCTTCCCACATACATTCCTATCTCTCTTTCTCTCTCTGAGACACACACATACACACACTCTCTCTCTCTTCCCACATACATTCCTATCTCTCTCTCACACACACACACACACACACCCTCACAAATATACACCCCCTACATTGTGCACATACACACACACACATACACCTCTCCCCACATACATTCCTATCTCTCTTTCTCTCTCTCTCACACACACACACATACATCTCTTCCCACATACATTCCTATCTCTCATACAAACACACACACACACACACACACACACACACACACCCTCACCCACACAAATATACACCCCCTACATTGTGCACATACACACACACATACACCTCTCCCCACATACATTCCTATCTCTCTTTCTCTCTCTCTCACACACACACACATACATCTCTTCCCACATACATTCCTATCTCTCATACAAACACACACACACACACACACACACACCCTCACCCACACAAATATACACCCCCTACATCGTGCACATACACACACACACACACATACACCTCTCCCCACATACATTCCTATCTCTCTTTCTCTCACACAAACACACATCCTCTTCCCAGATACAATCCTATCTCTCATACACACACACACACACACACCCTCACCCACAGAAATATACACCCCCTATATCATACACATACACACACCCCTCTCCCCACATACATTCCTATCTCTCTTTCTCACACACACACACACACACACACACATCTCTTCCCAGATACAATCCTATCTCACACACACACATACCACACACACACACACACGCACCCTCACCCACACAAATATACACCCCCCCTATATCATGCACAAACACATAGACACACACACCCCTCTCCCCACATACATCCTTGTCTCACACTCATACACACCCCATTCATCCCAAATCAATTTGACAAATGCTGAACTTAACACACTCACTCCAGTTAAAAACCCAACATTTTTAGATTACCCAAATAATCTTCTAAAGAACCAACTCATTGGAAGTACTCTCATCAGTAATGGAGACAGACAGGTTGTCAACCCCTTTCACAGGGTTTCAGAAACCCATGTGTGTGTGTGATTTTCACAGCATACTGCTCTATGGACCTAAAGCATTTTCCAGATCTCATTCTGAGAATATGGAGAGAATAAATTGCAGTGAACAGGCAAGAATGAGCAGGCAGGATTTTCTCAGAGCTATAAACATCAAACAGTACATGCAGAGTGCTTACTTCATACCATGTGCAGATGACACCTTCACAAGAAAATCCTTTAAATGAATTCAGATCTCGGCTAAAAAAGAAGCTTATGCTGCTCTAAGCCTTGGAATAAAATAATTGGACTTTTTTTCCCTGCCTAACAAAATGAACTGACGAAGCAACAAGGAAAGCTTCATTTTACAATGTTAGGCAGGTGTCACAATAATTTAATATGTATGCTTACAATTCCAAGTGATGCGCCAGCCTAGCAAGAACATGGATATCTATTTCCAACATGTCAGTATCTCTCGCTGGCTAATGATTGATGGGCAGTCTTAACGGACATGTAATGACCTGTTTGAAAGAAATGTCTTGAACCACGTCTGGATTAATTGCCTGTTAATGTCTTGGTTAGAAGTGATTATTATTAATTGCATTAAAGGAAGGGTCTCCAATGATCAGATCAGAGGAAGACTCATTAGCTAAGATACATTATTCATTATCATGTCGTAGTTCCGAAAGAAAGTCTTCCTGTTAATAAAAGTGCAAGTGAGATGATGAACCGCTGATCACAAGAGCTTACAACTGATTTCATTTGGTCTTCCGAACAGGGAAATGGATTGAATGATTTCTACATACTGTATGAGCATGCTCTTGAATACATATAGAGGATTGTCCTCTTCATCAAGGCCACCTCATGACCTTAGCTTGTAATTCTTCTGGAACCATATATCAGAATTACAGATGATGTAATATGAGTCACTGTATTTTATGACCTCTTAAAGGGATAGTAATACTTGAAAATATGTTTATTTTATATTGTAGCCCTTTAAAAAACATGAAAAATGATATAAGTCTTATCTCCCAAACCTTTATGGTTTGGGAGATATTCAGAAGTAAAGTTTCCCCTGGAGTGACGTCATTGCTCCACCCTTCAGATTTGGAATCCGGTCCCAGGACCGGTTGTGCCTCTCCAGAAGTGCTGAGATCACCATCTTTAAAAATAATTTCTTAATTGGAATGGTCTACAAAGTGTGCTTTCAAGACAGGCACACTTTGTAGATAGTTCCAGTTAAGTAGTTCTTTTCAAAGATCGTGAACTCGGCACTGCTGAAGAGCTGCCGGTTGCTCTGTGGACCGAATTCCAAATCTGTCCACTAGATGGCAGACTTGGCTGAAACAGCCAGGAATAGAGAATTTTGCTATATTTTAAAAGTGAATATCTTCCAAACCATAAAGGTTTGAGATATAAGACTTATATCATTTTTCATGTTTTTTTAAGGGCTACAATATAAAATACAATTATTTTCAAGTATTACTATCCCTTTAAATCCTGAGTATTTCCCTGGCAGAGATGTCGAAGGGTTTTTATTAAGATACAACATAAGTCATGAAGTGAGTTTTGTAGGTCTACTTAGCAAAATTGTCTCAGATAGATCGAGAATGTTTGCAAAAACTATATAACCGTTTACTTTGCCTCTATTGAAGTCAGCAGCTCATATACCCACTTCTACTGGCGAAAATGGAGGTACACACTGTTGGGATGCAATAAAATATGGCATGTTCTTTAATGCCATGAAATGATAAATATTTTTTATTCACTTATATCACAAGTAAAGTTAAAGGAGCAGTAAACTTTTTTTTATGAAAAATATATATTGTAGGGATTTTCCTATTGAGTAAAATAAGGGTACTCCCACTGCCGAGAGATTTATATTTCCAGAGTTATTACAGTTTAAACCCATGTTTTTTTACATTAGCAGTGCCCTCTAGCGGTCTAATTCTAATTAGATTCCCTGTTAGATTCTAATGGAGAGGAAAGTCAGAGACATACAGTTCTCCATAGAATGTGATAGAAACTGCCTGTCACTTCCTGTCAGAACTATCAGGAAGTAAACACAGTAAATTCACTTCCTGATTATTTGAACTGTTATATATTTTGAATAAAACATCTGACAGCGATGGGAGTGGCCTTGTTTTATTCAGCAGGAAATGCTCTGTAAAATATGTGTTTTCATAAAAAAAAGTTTACTGCTCCTTTAAAGCGGAACTACCACCCGTTGCTAACACGGACCCAAATAATTACCCATCTGGCAACTAGCTGCTCAATGGCGATAGTCACCAGAATTATTTCTGCGTTAATGAGAATGCTACACCTCTGCCGGACTGACAGGCAAGAAACAGCGCAGACATCTTTGCATAGTGACGTCTGTGCGCCTGCGCTGTCAGTCCCAGCCTGCTCTAGGAGGCGTTGCCTGGTACCGGAAGGGACTGACAGTGCAGGTGCTCAGACCTCTGCGCTGTTTCCTGCCTGTCAGTCTGGGAGCAGTGTAGCATTCTCAGAAAAGCAGTAATAATTCTGGCAACTAGCGCTATTGAGCAGCTAGTCGCCAGATGGGTAATTATTTGGGGCCATGTTAGCAATGGGTGGTAGTTCCGCTATAAAGGTGCATTTCAGAGAAAACCTACTATTGCCTTTGTATGTGCAGTGTGGAGCAGTGACACTAGATAAAGAGACCCCGATACTCACAAGGAAAGTACGTGGCATGCACATTAACATGACTCCGAGAATGTCGAGCGCTATGGTTTTCTGAGCTGCCTTGACAGTCCCTTTTTTTTTTTATTAATGCAATCTCGGCTCTGCTGCAGAGCCGCCTGATGATCGGAAGACCAGATTTCCCTTCAGTCAGCTACAACACTTACTTCGGGGAAGGGGGAGGGAGAGGGCAACTTTAGGAGCGATTATCTCGCAAAGGTTTGAGAGATGACTCTGGGAACAATACATTTCTTTTTAATATGACTTTAATATAGGGATTAGTAATAATTAAGTATTACTATACCTTTAAGAAATGTTAGTGAATTGGCTACATAGAATAACATAGGAATTGGAGAAGTGATATCACTGGAGAAGTCATCTCCACTTTATCACCTCTTTATCACTGCCTTAGTGAATCTCCCCCAAGACTCATATGCTCAGAGAACAGAGGGTCATTTCTGGATCAAACCAGATATACCATAGAGAGCCAATAAAAATCTCCCAAATTGCCAATGTTTCGAAGAACTCTCCCCTATAGTACGGTCGGTCTTCTCCATTTTACCTAGTGGCCAGAATAATTATTTTAGTAATCAAGAAATATTTTGATGGGGGATTAATTTGTTTTGGATGACTTAAAAAATGACTAATTTATTTTTAACGAATAGATATTGAAAAAAACATGATGGTAGGCAAATGGTGTCATACTCCCAATTCTCCCATCTTATGTTAAAGGGATAGTAATACTTAGATTTTAGTATACTGCATCTTGTAGCCCTTAAAGAAAAAAAATAAAATGCCCCCGGTGCCATCTCTCAAACCTTTATGGTTTGAGAGATATCCATTTTCAAAGTCCCCCCCCACTGACGTCAGAGCTCTAGCTGACTGCAGGGGAATCCAGTCCCTAGACTCAAGGAGGCTCTTCAGCAGAGCCGAGATCGCGTTACGGAAAAATAAATCCTTCACTGGAACGGTCTTCTATGTGTGCTTGGTCAGGGAGGGGGGAACTTTGAAAATGGATATCTCTCAAACTATAAAGGTTTGAGAGATGGCACTGGGGGCATTTTATTTGTTACTTTAAGGGCTACCAGATGCAGTATACTAAAATCTAAGTATTACTATCTCTTTAAGATAAGCAAAAAGCAACATTTAAACCTTAGAATGCCAGTGTTGCTTTGCAATGCATTGGAAACGCCTCTGGCACTCCAAAGGGTTAATGATCCATCCAATCACTAAGACATTTTTAACATAATCCTTAATGGTAAGGCTGTGTATACCATATGTCCATTTTCTATTTATAATACTGGTTGTACAGGTATGTCGGGTTGGATAATGAAATGGAACACAACTAATGACTTGCTTAAAGGGTTCTGAAACTATTTTGAAACATACCGAGCTAATATGTTTTGTAATGCATTATGGGACTGCTTGCCTAGAAAGAGGTTAGAAAATCATTATATTACAGTCACACCACAAATCACAGAGGGAGCTCATTTGTAATGTCTACTCATTATTGTGCATGGTAGGTAATCATAGAATTATATTTCTTATTAAACTGCATGAAATAAAGAAACATACATTTTGATGGCAGATAATAACAAAACTGGCCCATCTAGTTTATCCATTTTTCTAACTAGATAAAATACACAGTCTTGCATAGTTCTCAAAATAGACTTCTATGCAATTTATTAACTTTTAATATACTGCTTCTGCACGGTAGCTGTTCCACATATTTATCACCACTTCTTTAAAGTAGTACTTATGTGCATAACATGTATTCCACAATTCTTCCTTTTAATAGCATTTCTATTCTTTTCCCAAATACTGGTGTCAGACACACAGGCCTGTATTTACCAGAGTCCTCCGTAAGACCATTTTGTGATGGGAAAATAAAATGGACATTTCCAGTCTTCAACAATGACATAGGTCAAATAGCTGTCCTCAGTAAAAAAAAAAGGTAACTCATTGTGATGTGTGGGATAGCAATGGGAATTGCATGTAGTGCATGACCCTGACAAAACAGTCTAGTGGCGATAGCCTGGTTAGAGTCTCAGTGCTACAATCTGAGTCCCAGTAGTGATAATTGTCTCTAGTTGAACCCAGTGACCCTTTCACTGGCTTCCCCATATAAAGGGACAGGAACATATCCAAGATTGAGCGCTACTGGCTGTTGCTGACAGCCTTTACCCCTGACAAAACTAAAGTACAAAATATAGAAGAAAAATTATAAATGAAATAAAAAATATTTTATTTATTTATTTATTTATTTTTTTAAGACTTGCAGTTAAGCCCTTAAATGTTAAAATACAAGGAAAAACTTACAGTTATATGGTATTTCCATATACAGGAGGCTTGCCACTTTTCGATATGTGTACTAATGGTGGAGTCATGAAAACTATTTTTGAAATATCTTTAGACACACAAACAAACACATACACACACATTATTTATTTTTATTAAAATAGGGGCTATGCATTTATATTGGTGTGACAACACAGAGATTCCTAGCTTTTTAATGGTTTCCACAAGAACCATATTTCAGCCTACGGGAAATATAAGTTCTGACTTAAAGCATTAAATCTTTTTTTTTTTCAGGTGGGAACTATATTTCCTCCGTCCATGTATCTCATATCTCATGGAATTTATGTAACAAAATTGACATGAGTTTTTCTAAAACAAAGACTTTTGTTAATCCTAATGTCACGAGAACCACCGGGCCCTTGGCTCCTGGAGGGGCCTGGGGACCAGCCCCCTTCCTACAGACTATGGACTCTATGCATGGGGAAGTGGCTTTCCCAGCTTCCCTGCCTCCTATTGGGTCTAAGTCACCCTGTGCTGATTGATGAGCACAGGGTGTCACAGAAAAGGACTGCCCTTGGACTGATTTGGGGAATCAGCACAGGGACATGTGGTGATGTTCACCCCCAGGACTATAACATTTGAAATGTTGATCACTGTGTTGTACATTGTGTGACATGGGGCAATTGTGTGACATGGTGTAGTACTGTGGGTCCTATGGAGGGATTTGCTATTTGAGAGCTAGAGTGCAGAGATAGTGGGGGTTGGGCATTGCTTTCAATATACTCCAGGTCTGTGCTAAGGAATGTTAATTGATTCCTGCTGTGCTTCCTTGACCAATCAGAGGAGGTTATTTATGAGCCAGTTAAGAGTGACTATTTTTCAAGTCCCGATCTGCATTCTTATCTTGATAAGGGTGTTGGTGGCTGATTGGTCAAGAGCAGAAACACTGTCCCAAGTCCAACTTTGCATGCTGATCTTGATAAGAGTCTCTGTAAGTGGATATAATCTGTGTGTTTGATTGAATAAAGGAGAACTGATTCTAAAGCAATGCACTAGTCCTGCCTGGTGATTGTGGAAAATTGGGATGTTCCAACAGAGCAGCCTTGCTCAAGATTGAAGGAAGCAGCAACTGACGGGGGCACCCAGACGGGGGTACCGTCACACCTAAATATTCACTACTCCTTGTTCAAATGCATAGGTAATTAATGAACTTGTTAATATTCTTACTGATATTTTTGGTTTTCATTTTCTTCAGAAACATTACAGGGTCTCGACAAGTCATTCTCAACCTTTTTTTTTGCACCCCTAAAAAGCAGTCTTGAATTTAGAGGGAACAGGGAACTAATATTTTAGAGGTCATTTGTATAAGAAAGGGTATAAACAAACAAATATATAGTTATTTTAGGTCTCATAATTAACATAACGAAAATAATCATAACAATTCACATATATATAAATATAGATATACAGCTGTAATGAAAACATTTGGATGTCCCTGGCCAAATTAAATGTTTTGTTGATTTTCAAAGTGAAAATACATAAAGACAACCTCTATAGCGATCAAACTTAATCTTGACATTTTTTGCAAATTATAAACCACAGTTACTATTTATTTGTTGAATGAAACCCTTTGAGTGCCAGAGGGGTACTCAATGCATTACTTTAAAAATACAACTTAAATTGTGTAATGTGCAAAAGTTTGACCTCCCTTCCAGTTAATCCACTAGTATTATTTCTGTAAGATCCCAGAATGTGTTTGATTCTTTAGGCCTTGATCTGAGTTAGGCGATGAAAATTCCACAGTGTAATAATTTCCCTGACCCTTCAGACTTTTAATTGTGCTGTGCTTAAAGGAGCAGTAAACTTTTTTATGAAAACACATATTTTACAGAACATTTCCTGCTGAATAAAACAAGGTCACTCCCATCGGTGTCAGATGTTTTATTTAAAATTTATAACAGTTTAAATAATCAGGAAGTGAATTTACTGTATTTACTTCCTGATAGTTCTAACTGACAGGAAGTGAATTTACTGTGTTTACTTCCTGATAGTTCTAACTGACAGGAAGTGACTCAGCAGTTTCTATCACATTCTATGGAGAACTGTATGTCTCTGACTTTTCTGACTTTCCTCTCCACTAGACTCTAACAGGAAATCTAATTAGAATTTGACCACTAGAGGGCACTGCTAATGTAAAAAAAAAAAAACATGGGTTTAAACTGTAATAACTCTGGAAATATAAATCTCTTGGCAGTGGGAGTACCTTTATTTTACTCAACAGCAAAATCCTTACAATATATATTTTTTCATAAAAAAGTTTACTGCTCCTTTAATCTCGACCATGGGCATAAGCAGCTGACTTGAGGATCTGAAAATGATGATAATTGACTTTTACAAAGGAGAGGAAGACTACAAACAGATATTTAAATGCTTCCTGATTTCAATTTCCCCTGTCCGAAATGTCCGGAACTACCACCGCTAAACAACTTGATGTGTAATGATTTCCCATCTGGTGACTAGCTGCTCAGTAGCGCTAATCACCAGAATTGTTACCTTATTCGATAGAATTCTCCATTCTTCTCAGGCTGACAGGCAGGACGGAGAGCGGACATCTTGCCATAGTGACGTCTGCTCGATCGAAATGTTGATCCGCATTAAATTGTTTTTTGCGCTCTATAAAAGTAGTCCTAAGAGTGCTGATTTCAACAAAGTTATAATAATATTTATCGGCACCTAGGCATTTACATGGTATTGTTAGGGTTGCCACCCGGCCGGTATTTTACCGGCACGGCCGGTAATTAGCACTGCTGAGCCGGTGCCGGTATAACCTCTATACCGGCCATTGAAAAGCTGGTATTAATGCTTTGCCCCGCTTCCCAGACCACTTTGGCAGCCTTTACCGATGTTGCCGACTAGGGCTGCAACAACTAATCGATTCGTTGAGCACCGATTAGTTGTGCAGCCCCACAGCCGCCGGATACTGCTGTCTTAGTTCCTGCACTGCCGACATCCGGAGCGCAACCACTCCAAATGCGGAGACGCCGCGTGGAGCGTGCAGGTATTTTCTTCCTCTGTACTGAGGCCAGTTTAAAACTGGCGCCCAGACAGAGGAAGAAAACCCCTGCACACTCCAAGCGGCGTCTCCGCGTTTGGAGTGGTTGCGCTCCGGATGTCGGCAGTGGAGGAAAGTGAAAACGAGGTACGGGAGAGAGAGACACAAGGGGAAGAGAAAGAGAGAAGTACACGGGGGAGAGAGGCACAAGGGGAGAGAGAAGTACACGGGGGAGAGAGGCACAAGGGGAGAGAGAAGTACACGGGGGAGAGAGGCACAAGGGGAGAGAGAAGTACACGGGGGAGAGAGGCACAAGGGGAGAGAGAAGTACATGGGGGTGAAAGAGGCACAAGGGGGAGCGAGAGTGAAGTACATGGGGGTGAAAGAGGCAAAAGGGGGAGAGAGAGAGAAGTACATGGGGAGAAAGAAGCAAAAGGGAGAGAGAGAGAGAGAAGTACATGGGGAGAAAGAGGCAAAAGGGAGAGAGAGAGAGAGAGAGAGAAGTACATGGGGAGAAAGAGGCAAAAGGGAGAGAGAGAGAGAGAGAAGTACATGGGGAGAAAGAGGCAAAAGGGGGAGAGAGAGAGAGAAGTACATGGGGGTGAAAGAGGCAAAAGGGGGAGAGAGAGAGAAGTACATGGGGAGAAAGAGGCAAAAGGGGGAGAGAGAGAGAGAGAAGTACATGGGGGTGAAAGAGGCAAAAGGGGGAGAGAGAGAGAAGTACATGGGGGAGAGAGAGGGAGAAGTACATGGGGGAGAAAGAGGCAAAAGGGGGAGAGAGAGAGAAGTACATGGGGGAGAGAGAGGGAGAAGTACATGGGGGAGAAAGAGGCAAAAGGGGGAGAGAGAGAAGTACATGGGGGAGAAAGAGGCAAAAGGGGGAGAGAGAGAAGTACATGGGGGAGAAAGAGGCAAAAGGGGGAGAGAGAGAAGTACATGGGGGAGAAAGAGGCAAAAGGGGGAGAGAGAGAAGTACATGGGGGAGAAAGAGGCAAAAGGGGGAGAGAGAGAAGTACATGGGGGAGAGAGAGAAGTACATGGGGGAGAAAGAGGCAAAAGGGGGAGAGAGAGAAGTACATGGGGAGAAAGAGGCAAAAGGGGGAGAGAGAGAGAAGTACATGGGGGAGAAAGAGGCAAAAGGGGGAGAGAGAGAAGTACATGGGGGAGAAAGAGGCAAAAGGGGGAGAGAGAGAAGTACATGGGGGAGAAAGAGGCAAAAGGGGGAGAGAGAGAAGTACATGGGGGAGAGAAGTACATGGTGTGAAAGAGGCACAAGGGGGAGAGAGAGAAGTACATGGGGTGAAAGAGGCACAAGGGGGAGAGAGAGAAGTACATGGGGGAGAGAGAGAAGTACATGGGGGAGAGAGAGGCAAAAGGGGGGGAGAGAGAGAAGTACATGGGGGAGAGAGAGGCACATGGGGGAGAGAGAGGCACAAGGGGGAGAGAGAGAAGTACATGGGGGAGAGAGAGGCACAAGGGGGAGAGAAGTATTTACTCAGTAGGAAATACTCTTGTGGTTTCTTCTTTGGTTCTAGGGCAGCTGCCAGCCTTTATGACATTATTACAAAGGGATTCTGCATTAACCTCCTTGGGAACCAGAGAGGTTAATGTTTGGAAATGTGTTTCATTCCCATCTAGGCCTCAAAGGCTTAACTGTGAGGTCTGATCACCTTTGTGTGTAGGGGATCCTTCACCACACTGGTCTGGGAGAGCTTAGTCTGAGAGAGAGAGAGAGAGAGAGAGTGAGTGAGTGATTAGTCTGAGAGAGAGTGTGTGAGTGCTTAGTCTGAGAGAGAGATTGCTTAGTCTGAGAGAGAGAGAGTGCTTAGTCTGAGAGAGAGAGAGAGAGTGCTTAGTCTGAGAGAGAGTATGTGTGCTTAGTCTGAGAGAGAGTGTGTGTATGTGCTTAGTCTGAGAGAGTGAGTGCTTAGTCAGAGAGAGAGACTGCTTAGTCTGAGAGTGGTCATACAACATTCTGCCCCTTGTGTGGCTCCTCCCTTTTGTAGCTCCTCCCTTTTGTGACTCCGCCCTCACCGACCCACAGCTATGGCCGGTATTTTTTTTAGGAAAAGGTGGCAACCCTAGGTATTGTTGAGAGTGCATCCTTCACTGGATTATTTTTTATATATATATCAGGGCTCAAAATTTCCACTCGCCACTAGCCAATGGTGAGTAGAAATTCAGCCCTGGTGGGTATGTTTTGGCTTGCAGTGGCGAGTAACTTTTCAGGTCTGGCTACTAGCAAAGGACTTAAAATTATAAGCCCTGATATATATATATATATATATATATATATATATATATATATATATATATATATATATATATATATATAAATGTACGAAGGTGAAAACAGCACTCACAGGACTTTTTAGTGAAGCTCAATAATTCAAAAGTTTATTCCATCGACGTTTTGGCCCTGCTGCGGGCCTTTCTCAAGATGCAAGCATCTTGAGAAAGGCCCGCAGCAGGGCCGAAACATCGATGGAATAATCTTTTGAATTATTGAGCTTCACTAAAAAGTCCTGTGAGTGCTGTTTTCACCTTCGTACATTTGGATATTATTGACTTTAAACAATTGGCACCCAGGTAATAGAATCTTAAAAGGAGAGTGCACATCAACGGTCTATATACATATATATATATATATATATATATATATATATAATTTGTAGTTCAAGAACCGCACTCACAGGACTTCCAAATGATGCAAAATGTGCGAGATTTATTATCAACGTTTCGGCCCCACCTTGGGCCTTTGTCAAGATAAGTTACAGAAAGAATGTGAAAAGTGACTCTAAATACCCTCAAAATGGCGCCTTGGTGACGTCATAGGTCTTGACAAAGGCCCAAGGTGGGGCCGAAACGTTGATAATAAATCTCGCACATTTTGCATCATTTGGAAGTCCTGTGAGTGCGGTTCTTGAACTACAAATTGTATGCATTACATGGAAATTGTCACCCAGGCAAGTGAACAAATTTTGGAGAGTGCTAGGATTCAACTGTTTTATATATATATATATATACATACCACACAGTCTGATCTCCTAAAAAGAGGGACACTGGGGTGGGAAGGAGGGACAGAGTGATTTGGATCTCAAAGAGGTGACACTTGGGAGGTATGTATTACAATTCTTGGAGACATGTCCTGTGTTCAGTGGGATATTAACTGAAAGGTGAAAACACTCCGAACATTGGAAAACAAGTTCCTCTCCCCTGCAGCTTCCAATCTAAGTAGATATATTTGTTTTTATGAATATGTCCTACAAGGTAGCTTGGCATGAAACTGTCTCTAAGCATAGATCTCCACCTGGTGGTAAAAAGACATTATGACTCTACAGTATACCATGAATACTGAATAACTACAGATGAGATGAGTCTTGAATTCCTAGAGATGACTCCAAGGGGTTAAGTGGATTGCATTGTCAAAAAATAAATATACATCCAATTGTTAAGTTTCATTTTTTTTATAATGAATAGTATGGCCTGAAATCATTTACCTTCATGTTCAGCTTAAAAATGCAGTTAAAAGATCCCCCTCCTGCCCCTTTCCATCGCATAATGCAGAATTCCCTCAGATCAGAAAGCCGGTCACTTGAGTGGACGAATCATGATGAGGGACACTATGGTGGTGAAAGGCTTAAAGGAGCAGTAAACTTTTTTAATGAAAAAATATATATTGTAGGGATTTTCCTATTGAGTAAAATAAGGGTAATCCCACTGCTGAGAGATTTATATTTCCAGAGTTATTACAGTTAAACCCATGTTTTTTTCATTAGCAGTGCCCTCTAGTGGTCAAATTCTAATTAGATTTCCTGTTAGATTCTAATGGAGAGGAAAGTCAGTGACATACAGTTCTCCACAGAATGTGATAGAAACTGCTGAGTCACTTCCTGTCAGTTAGAACTATCAGGAAGTAAACACAGTAAATTCACTTTTTGTCAGTTAGAACTATCAGGAAGTAAACACAGTAAATTCACTTCCTGATTATTTAAACTGCTATGAATTTTGAATAAAACATCTGACAGCGATGGGAGTGACCTTGTTTTATTCAGCAGGAAATGCTCTATAATATATGTGTTTAATTGGCAAACATGTTTCCAATGCATGGGATAGCTCAGTGCCACTGAAAGGGTTAACCATTGCATTGCCCTTTCACTGCCACACACCTGTCCAATGCACTGGATACCTTACACCTTACCTAAATAAATAAAATAATTTAAAAAAAGATGGGAAACGCCATTCCACACTGCTAGCTTTAGGGTTGCCACCTTTTCTTCGAAAAAATTCCGGTCTTTATTAAAGCGGAACTACCACCCAATAATAAGATAGCATCACATCATTGCCCAGCTAGCGACTATCTGCTCAGTAGCGCTAGTCGCCAGAATTCTTACCGGATTAAAGAGAAATCTCTATTCTTCATGGACTGACAGCAAGACGGAGCGCGGACATCTTCCCCTAGTGACGTCCACGCACCTGCGCAGTCATTCCCAGCCGGGTCTAGGAGGCGTTGCCAGGAGCCATTTGGCTCCGGTTGGGACTGACAGCGCAGGCGTGTGGACGTCACTAGGGTAAGATGTCCGCGCTCCGTCTTGCTGTCAGTCAATGAAGAATAGAGATTTCTCTTTAATCCGGTAAGAATTCTGCCAACTAGCGCTACTGAGCAGATGGGCAATGATGTGATGCTATCTTATTACTGGGTGGTAGTTCCGCTTTAATAAAGATTTGATATATTTTATTATATATATATATATATATATATATATATATATATGAGTTTTGTATTTTATTTGTCCCTAGATACAAAGGGTGTGTAGTTTTACCGTATATCACGAGAATACTAGCCCGACTGGATACTGTGTATCTTTAGTGTATTTTTATAAGGCCCTGCTGGTTACGTTCTGGTTATCGCTGACCCCTGAGAAGTGTGACATATCGAGATTGTGGGAATGGTTAGACTCCATAGGAGGAACAACAGCGGAACCAAGCAAGCAGTGTTTGGATAACTAATATAAAGGATTTGCCTTTAAGAGTGCCGTTGTGTTTAGCACCCTCCGCAGCCATTATTCTGGATTAATAATCAAGTAAAACAATGCGTACAGCAGGTAACAAACAAAAGGGGGACAATCTATGTCAAACAAGAGCATTATAGGAATAAGAATAAAAATATCCTTTTCTTGGAATTGTAATATTTTTAATAATAGAGAGGCTTCTATTGCACTGCAAATCATTAACCCTTTGAGTGCTGGAGAGGTACGGTGCAATGCGTTGGATGCCTCTCCGGCACTCAAAGGGTTAAACGCGGACCATTTTATTTCTATAACATACTTGGCCAGACCGCTCCACTTTTATTTTGAAATCCCCCCACACTAATGTGGATTTAACCCCCTGAATGATAGAGAAATCTCCAGTGCAGTGAAGATCTCTTCAACACCCTAAAAGCCACAATGGAATCAATAGAAGATTTGGTGTTTATTTTTTGTCACAGTGACACAGCTGTGTTTGCTCTGAGGAGGCAGTTTCTGTATTGGGGCTCCCTCTGCTGGCTCACTAGATTAATACCAGTATATTATACAGTCATTCTATACTTATGGATGTGCCATTATACCTAAAACTATAAGCACACCTTAACAGGTGGTAAAAACAACCATTATTATAAAGCTATCTATCTATCTATCTATCTATCTATCTATCTATCTATCTATCTATCTATCCATCCCTCATTATCTATCTATCTATCTATCTATCTATCTATCTATCTCTCTCTCTCTCTCTCTCTCTCTCTCTCTACCTCATATCTATCTATCTATCTGTCTGTCTGTCTGTCTGTCTGTCTGTCTGTCTATCTATCTATCTATCTATCTATCTATCTATCTATCTATATCTACCTCATATCTATCTATCTATATCTACCTCATATCTATCTATCTATCTATCTATCTATCTATCTATCTATCTATCTATCTTGTATATGTTATCTATCTATCTATCTTGTATATCTTATCTATCTATTTATCTATCTATCCGTCTATATATATATATATGTCTCATATCTATCTATCTATCTATCTATCTATCTATCTATCTATCTATCTATCTATCAACCTATCTATCTCATATATATCTATCTATGCACCTGTCTCATATCTATCATCTATCTATCTTGTATATCTTATCACATCTATCTATCTATCTATCTATCTATCTATCTATCTATCTATCTATATATCTATCTATCACATATCTATCTATCTATCTATCTATCTATATATCTAATCTATCTATCTAGTATATTCTATCTATCTATCTATCTATCTATCTATCTATCGATCCCATATCTATCTATCTATCTACCTATCTATCTATCTATCTATCTAATCTATCTTGTATATCTTATCTATCTATCTATCTATCTATCTATCTATCTATCTATGTATCTATCTATCATATATCTATCTTTCATCTATCTTTTATATCTTATCTATCTGTCTGTCTATCTATCTATCTATCTATCTATCTATCTATCTGTCTGTCTTTGTATCTGAAGCCGCAGTTGGTTCTCTTTTCCAGCTGGAAGTCAGTCCATGACTGCTTAGAGAATTATCTTGCCCGTAGATAACAACTTTCAGTTTCTGTAATCTACCCATCATCTGTTATACACAACAGCTACCAAAAAGGAACATAGCCACCAACTGTTTTACTGCATAAAATGTTAAAAAGCTCCTTTACACACACACATACACAAAGACATATACACACAAACATACACATACTCACGAGCACACACACATACAAACACACACATACACTCACACATGCATAGGCACACACACATGAACACGCACATGCTCACATACACACACAAACACACACACACACATGCACACATATTCACATACATGCACATACACATTCACACACACACGAACACACACACACACACACACACTCACTCATACACACCGAAACATACACAGTTCACACCACACATGCACATACTTACACACATACACACAGAAACACACACTTTTCGTGCCATAAATATGTGTGTGTGTAATTGTGTAATTGTATCTCACAGGCAGTTGGAGATCTGGAAGAGGAAACGGGGGTGATATAGGGGGTGAATATTTCACTCAGTATAACAAGAGGTGTCTGTACCATGTGAGACGTTAGTGGTGGCGCTACAATATAAGCAGAATAAGAAGCTGCTGCGTGCCCCGACTTTGGTCAGGGGGCCACAGTGCTTATACAGTACCACTACGGCCGTCCCTAACACAAGATTCCAAAGATGTCTGTGCTAATATCAGCTTCATGCATAAACCCATCCTGATGAAGCCGCTGTGTGTGGCGATACACGTTGGGTCGCTGAGTTGGCAGATGGACTTTATCATGGTTATTCACTTCTTACTATAAGTAATGACACTTTTTTATATTGTATACACGTTTCCATTACTTGTGATGATTGTCACTTGCACTTCTTAAAGGGATAGTAATGTTTCAAAATAAAAGCAGCTCTAATTAATCATCATAGTATTTGGACTTTGGAGAGTGTTATTTCAATACTGTCAAAGTTGTAGTTCAAGAGTAATTCAATGGCAAAGTATCCCCCTTCCGCCCCTTTTACTGATGTAAAACTGCTCAGCCAGAGCAGAAGGGAGGTGCCCAGGTAGACTGCAGAGAGGGACAATCTTCAATTAAGATAAGGGAAAAATCTGAAAAACTTGTCAAGGGGGGGCAGGGCTTTCATTGTTCTCATAGGAAGAAGATTGTCCCCTTCTGTTATCTGTCTGGTCTATGGACTGCATTCCACATCTGAGAAGAGATGGCTTACACTAGGTAAAAGGGGCGGGAGGGGAAACTTTGCTTGTGAATATCTCTCAAACCATAAAGGTTTGAGAGATAAGACTTATATCGTTCTTCATGTTTTTTTAATGCCTACAAAATAAAATAAAGATAAAACGAAGTATTACTATCCCTTAAAAGCTTATTTTTTCCTGTCCATTATGTTTTCGGATAGGCTTCACTGATGAGATTATCCTGATAATTTCTGAGTTCATCTGTCCTTTTGTTTTTAATTTTTTATGTTGCCATTCTAATTGATGTATTGAATTTATTAATAAACATATTTGTTATTTTTCTATTCTCTGGCAGAGTGCCTTTGTTTACCGGGTTACTGTTTGATAGGGGTATTTCTTTGTGTGTTGTCTTTGCCGCAATTCTTTTACCCTGTTTGAATTTAGATGTGAGGTCTGTACCCAGAGTGCACCTGGACCATTAGGTCTTTATTATTTAAAGGGATAGTATATTTTGCTGGTGCGAGCCCTACTTTTGTTTGTTTTTCGCATAAACCCATCCTGTCAATAAGAAAATGCAATTAAAGGGGATCTCTCACCTATATATAAGTAATGCTCATTAGTTAGAACATTTAGCCAAACATTTAAAACGTTGTTCATTTTTTAAAAAAAACAAACATTATCAGCGGAAAACTTAATGTTTAAAACGTGTCCAGCAGCCTACTTCCTTCTTGCAGCACTGCCTCTGCTCCCGTCCCACTACCCAGCATCCTCCAATGACGGAGGCTTTCTTTCTCTAAGCTGGAGCGATCTCATTGGCAGAGATCAAAATCTAGCCAATGAGATCGCTCCAGCTTAGTGACAGACAGCCTCCCTCATCGGAGGATGATGGGTAGTGGGACGGGAGCAGCATCTGCTCGGCAAGCTTCGGCAAACCGGAAGTAGGCTGCAGGGCACTTTTTAAAAATACATTTTTGCGCTGATAATGTTTTTTTATTTTTAATGAACAATGTTTTAAATGTTTTGGATACATGCTCTAACTAATGAGCATTACTTATATATAGGTGAGAGATCCCCTTTAACATTTTGTCATAAAAGAAGGGAATATAGATACAAATCTACTTGCATTGAGTGATGCCCCATTTATAGACAGACTTTCATTGAAAGAAAGAAGAAGAGATTTTGAGTGCAGATATGAAGAAACCGGCCCATCCAATCATTTTACTCAGTAAAAACCCTAAACCTTATTTGGTCCTTGGTCTTGTCTTATGTTCAGGACAGCCTTATGCCTCTCCCATGCATGCTTACATCCCGTAACTGTATTAACCTCTATCACTTCTGCTGGTAGGCTATTCCACTTATCAACCACCCTCTCAGTGAAGTAAAACTTTCTTACATTACATCTAAACCTCTGACTCACTGGTTTTAGACTAAGGCCTGTTGTCCTAACATTTTTACTCCTTTGAAATTAACTTCCCTCCTGCACTTAGTTGAATCCCTTCATGTATTTGAATGTTTCTATCATATCTAGTGTTGAGCGAGCATGCTCGGCCGATGCTCGGATCGGCTCGAGCATCGCTCTGCTCGGCACATGGCGGTACTCGTACGAGTACCGCATGTGCTCGCCCGCCATGTTCGGGTCTCCTCCCCGCACGTTTTGCGGCTGCTGCGCAGCCAATAAACGTGCAGGGAGGCTCTGACATCGGTGTAATGCCAGCAGCCATGTTGGCTGCTGGCATTACACTGATTGGCTGGCCAGAACCCGTGGTCGGGTGCTGTATAGCACCTGACCAGCGAGTTCGGCTCAGTCTTAGCCAGGGAGAGATGAGGATAGGAAGGGAAAGTCAGTGTAGGGAGAAAAAAAGCAAAATTGTGAAAAAAAAAGAACCAAAAGTCCTTTTTAGGACTACTGTGTGTGGGGGCAGCAGGTTATTTTGTGTGGGGGGAAAAAAAACAAAAAAAAAAAATTTCATATATTCTGTTTAGTGTGCAAAGTTGCAGATTAGAGCACATTCTGTTTAGTGTGCAAAGTTGCAGATTAGAGCACATTCTGTTTAGTGTGCAAAGTTGCAGATTAGAGCACATTCTGTTAAGTCTTCAAACTAAAATATCAAAGTCACATATTCCATTCAGTGTGTGTCGCCGCAGTTTAGCAGCACATTCTGTGTACTGTGCAGAGTTGCAGAATAGGAAGAAATACTGTTAAGTCTTCAAACTAAAATATCAAAGTCACATATTCCATTCAGTGTGCTTCGCCGCAGTTTAGCAGCACATTCTGTGTACTGTGCAGAGTTGCAGAATAGGAAGAAATACTGTTAAGTCTTCAAACTCAAATATCAAAGTCACATATTCCATTCAGTGTGCTTCGCCGCAGTTTAGCAGCCTATTCTGTGTACTCTGCACAGTTGCAGAATAGGAAGAAATACTGTTAAGTTTTCAAACTAAAATATCAAAGTCACATATTCCATTCAGTGTGCGTCACCGCAGTTTAGCAGCCTATTCTGTGTACTCTGCACAGTTGCAGAATAGGAAGAAATACTGTTAAGTTTTCAAACTAAAATATCAAAGTCACATATTCCATTCAGTGTGCGTCACCGCAGTTTAGCAGCCTATTCTGTGTACTCTGCACAGTTGCAGAATAGGAAGAAATACTGTTAAGTCTTCAAACTCAAATATTAAAGTCACATATTCCATTCAGTGTGCGTCACCGCAGTTTAGCAGCCTATTCTGTGTACTCTGCACAGTTGCAGAATAGGAAGAAATACTGTTAAGTCTTCAAACTCAAATATTAAAGTCACATATTCCATTCAGTGTGCGTCACCGCAGTTTAGCAGCCTATTCTGTGTACTCTGCACAGTTACAGAATAGGAAGAAATACTGTTAAGTCTTCAAACTCAAATATTAAAGTCACATATTCCATTCAGTGTGCGTCACCGCAGTTTAGCAGCCTATTCTGTGTACTCTGCACAGTTGCAGAATAGGAAGAAATACTGTTAAGTTTTCAAACTCAAATATCAAAGTCACATATTCCGTGTAAGATGAAGAAGGCGGGTAAAAAGGGACGGGGAAGTGGACGTGATCCTGATAGTTCAGGGCGCGGGTCAGGACGCGGAGAAACTGTGCCTGGTGCCAGAGCACAAGAAAGAAAGACATCCACCATACCTAGCTTCATGTCTAATTTTACAGGGCGTCGCAGGACATCACTCTCGAGGTCCGACCACTGCGAACAGGTGGTCGGTTGGATGTCAGCTGATACTGCTTCCAGTCGGTTAAGCACCACCCTGTCTTCCACCAAGTCCACTCTCAGTAGCCAAGAGTCTGGTCAACATAATCCTCACTCTGATCATCCTTCCTCCCACCATAGACGGTCTGGTCAAAGAAGTGATCCCACACTGGGATATAGTGAGGAGCTCGTCTCATCACCAATCCTTCATTTGACCCTCTCTCCAAGCACGCTTGCAGAGGAACATGACATCTTGTGCCCTGATTCACAACCTCTAGAGGGTACCCAATCACAAGAAGATGACAGATGTGAACGGCATTTAAGGTCAAAGGAAGTAGTGGATGATGATGATGATGATGAGACACAGTTGCCATTAAATCAAACACTATTACTGTCTCAAGACCTTGTTGAGGAGAATGTTATACAGTTGTCAATGACTGAGTATGTGGTGGGATCAAGACATGAGGAGGATGATCAGAGTGAGGAAGTGGAGGAGGACTTGGTGGACGATGAGGTGACTGACCCCACCTGGAAGGTGTAGAGCCGAGCGATGACAGCAGTCCTGAGGGTGAGCCATCTGCAGCACCGCAACAGGCTGGAAGAGGCAGTGGTGTGGCTACAGAAAGAAGGCGGACCGCACCAAACCGGCCCGCAAATGTTCCACGGAGCACCCCCTTGCTTAAATCTCCCTTGCCAAAGGGTAGGTGTTCCGCGGTATGGCGTTTTTTAAGGAAAGTGCGGACGACAAAAGAATTGTAGTTTGCAACCTGTGCCACACCAGAATGAGCCGAGGCATGAACACTAGAAACCTCACCACCACCAGCATGATCCGACACATGGCATCCAAGCGCCGTAGTAAGTGGGAGGAACGCCTGGATCGCCCATCTGTGTCTGCAGGCCACACCACTGCCTCCTCTTCCCCTGTTTTCGGTGCCGGCCAATCGCCTGTCGAAGGCGCAGGCCCGCATACCTCCCCGCCCTGCACCTGTACCATCTGAAGCACCATCAGCGACCACATCCACTTCCCTGTCCCAGCACAGCGTCCAAATGTCGTTACCCCAGGCATTTGAGCGCAAGCGAAAATACCCAGCCACCCACCCACAGGCCATAGCACTAACCTCACACCTTTCCAAATTACTGGCCATCGAAATGCTGCCATTTAGGCTTGTGGACACTGAGTCCTTCCGCAGCCTGATGGCAGCAGCTGTCCCTCGGTACGCGGTCCCCAGCCGCCACTACTTTTCCCAGTGTGCCATCCCCGCATTACACCACCATGTGTCCCGTAACATCACCCGTGCCCTGACCAACGCAGTTACTGGGAAGGTCCACTTAACGACTGACACATGGACAAGTGCTTGTGGCCAGGGACGCTACATTTCCCTGACGGCACACTGGGTGAATGTCGTGGAGGCTGGGAGCGACTCGGACCCTGGGATGGTACGGGTGCTACCCACGCCGAGGATTGCGGGCCCTACCTCCATCAGGGTTTCCGCCAGCACCTACGTTATTGGCTCCTCCTCCTCCGTTTCCACCTCCGAATTCTCTACACGCAGCGCCACTCCCCCCATCAGCCAGTAGCTGGAAGCAGTGTAGCACTGCAGTGGGGAAGCGTCAACAGGCCGTGCTGAAGCTGATCTGCCTTGGGGACAAACAGCACACGGCCTCAGAGCTGTTGCAGGGGATTAGTCACCAGACCGAGCAGTGGCTCTCGCCACTCAACCTGCAACCAGGCATGGTTGTGTGTGATAATGGGCGTAACTTGGTGGCGGCTTTGGAGCTCGGCAAGCTCACACACGTACCATGCCTAGCGCATGTATTTAATTTAGTGGTTCCGCGATTTCTAAAAACCTACCCCAATGTGCATGATCTCTTGACCAAGGTGCGCCGCGTGTGTGCACATTTCCGTAAGTCATCTACAGCTTCGGCCGGCCTGTTGAAGCTGCAGCAGCGCTTACAATTGCCAGCTCACCGGCTGCTGTGTGACGTGAGCACGCGCTGGAACTCCACCTTCCACATGTTGGCCCGGCTTTGTGAGCAGCAGAGGGCAGTAGTGGAGTACCAGCTGTTACACGGTCGTCGCCTCTCCGTTCAACTTCCTGTAATCAGAAGTGAGGAGTGGGAATGGATGTCAGACCTCTGTGAGGTTTTACGCAATTTTGAGGAATCGACACAGATGGTGAGCGGCGATAACGCTATTATCAGTGTAACCATCCCACTTCTGTGTCTACTGAAACGCTCGCTGCTCACAATTAAAACCGACGCTTTGCATGTGGAAGAGGTGGAAATGCGGGAGGAAGAGCTTACACAAGGTGATAGCCAGAGCACCCTCACTTCGTCTTCTCAGCGACAATTGGAGGAGGCGGAGGAGGAGGAGGAAGACATGGTTGCCTCCGCTACAGAGGGTAGCCATGGAACTTTAGTTCCATCTCTTCAGCGTGGGTGGGCAGAAGAGGAGGAAGAGGATGAGGAGATTGAGAGTCATCCTCCTGGTGAGGACAGCGAAATCTTGACTGTTGGTACTCTGGCACACATGGCTGACTTTATGTTAGGCTGCCTTTCCCGTGACCCACGTGTTATACGCATTTTAAACAACACGGATTACTGGGTGTTCACCCTTCTGGACCCCCGCTACAAAGAGAATTTCTCATCTCTCATTCCTCCGGTGGAGAGGACAAGCAAAATGGTGCAATACCAGAAGGTTCTTGGTGAAAAATTGCTCCAAAATTTTCCATCTGACAACGCTGGCGGCAGAGTACGTGCTACCTTGGCCAACCGAGAAGGGGAGAAAAGGGGAGCACACCAGCAGTTCCGAGAAAGGCAGGGCAACACTCTCCAAGGCGTGGGACACCTTCATGACACCCCGCCAGCACCCTCACCCTGATGCGCAGCCTAGTGTCACAAGGAGGGAAAAGTTTTGGAAGATGGTGAAGGAGTACGTAGCAGACCGTGTCAGCGTCCTGAATGATCCCTCTGTGCCTTACAACTACTGGTGTCCAAGCTGGACACGTGGTATGAACTGGCACTCTACGCCTTGGAGGTGCTGCCTGCCCTGCCGCCAGCGTTCTGTCTGAGCGGGTATTTAGTGCTGCTGGTGGCATCATAACAGATAAGCGTATCCGCCTTTCCACCGACAATGCTGATAGGTTGACACTTATAAAAATGAACAAGGCCTGGATTTCCCCTGACTTCTCCACTCCACTGGAGGAAAGCCCCGGGTGAACATAAAGTCACTTTAGATATGTTATTTACAATGATGGGAATACTCTGTATTCCCATTCACCCCTTCCACCCAAAAAACGGGTATATGGTTGACTCTTAATCTTCTCATCCTCCTCCTCCTCTTCCATATGCCCTGTGCTATAATTTTTATATAGGGCCAGCTCACCAGCGGGCCCTGTGATATAATATTTATATAGGGCCAGCTCACCAGCGGGCCCTGTTTGACAATTTTTATATAGGTCAGCTCACCAGCGGGCCTTCTCATATAATGTTTTATTGGGTCAGCTCTCTAGCGGGCCCTCTCATATAATGTTTTATAGCGTCAGCTCACTAGCGGGCCTTCGCATATAATGTTTAGGATGGTCAGCTCCGCAGCAGACCCTCACCCATAATGTTTTAGATGGTCGGCTCAGCGCACGTTTCCCTCTTAATCATGGCCCCAGTTCAGAAAAATCTAGGAAATTTTTGGGAGAATTTGCCTTTGCGCACGTTTCCCTCTTAATCATGGCCTCAGTTCAATAAAATCAAGGAAATTTTTGGGAGAATTTGCCTCTGCGCACGTTTCCCTCTTAATCATGGCCTCACTTCAGAAAATCGAGGAAATTTTTGGGAGAATTTGCAGATGATATACAAGTAAATATACAGCAAATACTGTTTGGTAACAATTTTTCGCCTAAAGTCGTTTTTATCTTCCTTTTTGTGTGTTTTACGGTCAGTCTGTAAAAATGGCATACTACGGGCGAAAGATTGTTCCCAGCAGCGATGTTGGAGTCCAAGATGCATCCAGACATCCTCCCTATGCTGTCCCTGAACCATTTCTGTGGTGTTTCCATCATTTTCTGACCTTTTCCTATGAACCAGGCACCCTCCCCTCATCAGAGCAGGGGGTGCCTGGTGTAATGCTCGAGTCCTCCCATTGACTTCAATGGGGCTCGGGTGCTCGGTCAGAGCACCCGAACACCCGAGCATTGGGGTGCTCGCTCATCACTAATCATATCCCCTTTCTCTCTTCTCTCCTCCAAGTTATACATGTTCAAATCCTTTAGTCTATCCTGATATTTCTTTTCCTGTAAACCAGTTACCATTTTAGTAGCCCTTCTCTGAATTATCTCTAGAGTATCTATATCCTTCTGGAGATGGTGTCTCCAGTATTGTACACAATACTCTAGGTGAGGTCTAACTAGAGATCTGTAGAGTGGCATGACCACTTCCCTCGTTCTGCTACAAATGTGTGTGGCTATACAACTCACCCTTGTTTCATTCCTCACCACTTTATTTAATTGATTCTTCTTCTATGCCAGAAAATAATTACATTTTTAGCAAACAATATATATTCCTACATATAAAGCCACAAAATTATCTGCCTGTCTAATTCTGTGAAATAGTAACTACCAGACAGTATGCGTGCGTGCATGTGTGGGTGCGTGTATGTGTGTTAACTATGTGCCGGTGTCTATGTATATCAGTCAGCTTGTGTAAATATGTTATGTTAGATTTCATAACATACGTTTACAAGATCGATAGCACTAGGTTTTAGTCCATTCTGAGTTCAGCAGAGCTGTCATTAATTTAACATCAATAGGAAAAAAAGATAACTGCCAACAATAACTGTTTGTCATCGCAAATTAAAAGCAATTTGTAACCTATTCCACGTACCACAACCCTCCTGGATTTTCTACAAATCACATGAAACTGCATATCTAGCACTGTTCACATAAGCAGGAAAATCTGATATTCCTCAAATATACCCCCATGCTACCATGTTTATCAAGATAGTTTGGTTTGTTGCGAACCAGAGAATGGGTGAGTCAGTTCGCTCAAAACATTAGCGAGCCAGTTCACTTAGAATATTAGCAAACTAGTTCATTAACCCTTTAAGCACCAGAGGGGTGGGCACACATCGCTTTGAAATTCGTAGCCCACCCCTCTGGTCCTTAAAGGGATAGTAATGTTTCATAATAAAAGCAGCTCTAATTAATCATCATTGTATTTGGACTTTGGAGAGTGTTATATCAATTCTGTCAGAGTTGTAGTTCAAGAGTAATTCAATGACAAAGTATCCCCCTCCCTCCCCTTTTACTGATGTAACACTGCTCAGCCAGATCAGAAGGGACGTGCCCAGGTAGACTGCAGAGAGGGACAATCTTCAATTAAGATAAGGGAAAAACCTGAAAAACTTGTCAAGGGGGGCAGGGCTTTCATTGTTCTCATAGGAAGAAGATTGTCCCCTGCTGTTATCTGTCTGGTCTATGGACTGGATTCCACATTTGAGAAGAGATGGCATACACTAGGTAAATGGGGCGAGAGGGGGAAACTTTGCTTGTGAATATCTCTCAAACCATTAAGGTTTGAGAGATAAGACTTATATCATTCTTAATGTTTTTTTAATGCCTACAACATAAAATAAAGATAAAACAAAGTATTACTATCGCTTTAAGCACCAGAGGGGTGGGCACGCAACGCTTTGAAATTCGTCGCCCACCCCTCTGGTCCTTAAAGGTTTAAAATATTAGTGAGCCAGTTGACTTGGCTCATATCTTACTGGGAATTTTAACATTTAAATGTTGTAACAATAATCTGCAGAAGATGATGGTATACACGGGCATATAGCCTGGCAAATATATGGAAGACACTATAATTTTCTTCACCTCTCATCTGTATATGGATCTGGTAATTAACACCTCTGGGTTTTAAACAGTGTTTAAAACAGTGACCCATTACTATGCTTATTTTCTCACGTTCACCCATCTATACCCGCTGACAGCTGGAAAATAATCCCAATACTACACAATGAGGCTAAGTCTCACATCCTCAAATACTGTAAACAAACCACAGTTCCCCTGCTCTCCTAATGGGTTTCCAAAGTAGACTCCCTAGTTGAGATGAAAAAACTCCATGCCATTACCAACAACATTCCATCCACACAAAGTCTGGGCTCGATGGAGGGTTTTCCGCCCTTCTATCCTAGCACCCTAATTCTCTCAATTCACCTCCCTGTCCACCCTCCCCAGTAGCCTGAATTTGACTCCTTTCCCCTGGCATTAAAGGGATAATAATACTTAGTTTTATCTTATTTTATTTTGTAGTCATTAAAAAAAAACATGAATGATATAAGTCTTATGTCTTAAACCTTTATGGTTTGAGAGATATTCACAAGAAAAGTTTCCCCTCAGTGACCAAAATGGTCAAGTCTGCCATCTAGCTGTCAGATTTGGAATCTGGTCTGCAGATCAACCGGTGGCTCTTCAGCAGAGCTGAGATTGCAAGATATAAAAATAACTATTTCATTCGAAGGGTCTAAAAAGTGTGCTTGCAAACCAGGCACACTTTGTAGACTATTGAAATGAAGTAGTTCTTCTTATATCTCATGATCTCGGCTCAGCTGTAGAGCCACAGCCAGTCCGCGGACCGGATTCCAAATCTGACAGCTAGATGGCAGACTTGACCGTTTTGGTCAGTGAGGGGAAACTTTGCTTGTGAATATCTCTCAGACCTTAAAGGTTTGAGAGATAAGACGTATATCGTTCTTTATTCTTTTTTTAATGCCTACAAAATAGAATAAAGATAAAACAAAGTATTACTATATCCGCTTTCAAAGTTCCCTCTCCCCTGACGTCAGCATTCTAGCTAACAGCAAGGGAATCCGGTCCCGGAACCGGCGGAAGCTCTGCAAAAGTGTGGAGAAGACCATTTTAGTAAAGAATTTCCTTTTTATTAACACAATCTCTGCACTGCTGCAGAGCCACCGGCTGATCCCAGGAGAGATTCCCCTGCTCTCAGCTAGAATGCTGATGTCAGGGGAAAAGGCAAACTGCTGAACTTTAAAAGTGGATATCTCTCAAACCATAAAGGTTTGAGAGATGCCACTGGTGTCATTTTACTCAGTTTTTTTTAACATTGGCAGACTCATTGCCTCCATTTACAATTATTTGGCAGACCTTTCTCCACATTTGTACCAGATCTCACATATGTACCGATGTTGTGACTTTGTTACTTTAATGCGTCAAATGGGCAGTGTAACAGAGAGATGGGCAGCGTGGAGACCAACCACCCCTGTCACTGCAGAGATGGGCAGCGCAGACACCTGTTACTTTTCCTTTGTCACACCGCTTCTTACACTGGGGGCCGGGCAGTACAAGTACAATTAGGTATGCAGCATTTAATGAGGCAACGTGAGAATCTCGCGCTTACATGCAGTGTGAAATTCTCATGTCGCCGTTTTTATCCAGGTGACTTATTTAATGCTGCTTGCAGACATTCAATGTTTAAAATGCACTCATTTAAAAAGATACCCTTTGATATAATTGTTTGCACTTGTTATCTCTTTCAATAAAGCTTGTTAAAAAAAAAAGATAAAACCAGCACAGATCAAGCAATTATCAAAATAATTGAGACAGACAGACAGAAAAATCCAATAGAAAATCATTACAAATATGGTGGGTTTTCTTTTAGACCATCAATTAAAATTTATAGGAATAAAAAAAATTTAACACAAACATGGAAAATTGAGATTAATTTAACGTTAAAGAGCATATGTGCAGCATACAGAATTGATATATTGATTAAGGATTTCTGGATCATGTCTATAGGTAATACCCAAGAGTTTAATTATGGGAAATAACTACAGGATATTTCTTGATATTGTAAGTTCTGAATGGTACAAGAAGTTATGCCTTTGAGATGATATAATTACCCCCTTGGATATTACAGATATCTCCAAAACATTGCTTTGTAATGCATTAGAGGTCAATATGAAAATGTACAACTGAAACTGAATGTATCTCATGAAAATTCTATATATTATTAAAAGTTTTGTTCGTGATATCTAGAATATTCATGAAATCTCATACGCTAGACCTCATTATTTATAAATTATTGTCTGCAATTGAAGTAAAACTGAATCTCAAGACAATCTGATGCAGAGGACACAAAAATTATTATTTTTTTCTTCCCTGCTTTCAGATTAAAGTGATTGTAGATCCTCTATAACAGGGGTAGCGCAACGGGTGGTCTAAATTACTGGAATTCATATCCCATACAGTCTGTGCACTGACAGTAGTCTCTAAACTGTGACATCTTTGTAGCTTTGTCCTTGATTTGCGACAAATTTTATACAAATGTTTGACAAACACCGATACTTTTGATTACATTAATGAGATGGTGTGAGACAAATTAGCATAATAACGTGACTTAAAATAGTTGCAAAATGCTTAATTTGTATACATTGGTATCAACAATTTTCTTACTATGGCGCACACACTAATTATATAATAAAATACACTTGTCACCTGTTTATACCTATTTTCACATGCAAAAACCTTGGTCATGCGTTGGATACCTCACTGGCACTCAAAAGTTTAATGTTTAATGAATTTTAAATGACTTAATTCCCAATTCAAAGGTGAAAAGATCATAAAACCTGAATGATCAGGGTCCCTAAGATTTCACTTCGGTTGGCAGTAGATTATTTATATCTCTATGCATGTTTAGGGTTGGATTGGGGCCTAAAATGGCCACCAAAGAAGGTGCATGCCAGGGTCCACTTGTGAGATTAACCCTTTAATGCACTGATTCTCAGCTTCAGTCCTCTGGGCACACTGAAGGTCAGGTTTTCTGGATACCTGTCATTCAGCACAGGCAGTTAATCATAATGACGGAGCCAGTTGATTACTCACTTTGTGACTAAACTGAGATATCTTGAAAAGTTGACCTGTTATCGCGTCCGGAGGAGTAAAATTGAGAAACAATACTTTCATTCTTTGCAATGCTTTTTACAACCCTCTTGTCCTTAAAGGGTTAACCCCATAAGGACCTCCGAAATGCAAGGACATCACACCAGTCCGGCATTAAAGGACCAATGATGGTCTTGGCAAGTCATCGAATACTGGAATGGTAGCTCGGCTGCACGCTGCTCTGCCTTCCCAGAATACTATGTGGCCAAGAGAAATGCAGTGTGGTCCTTAATTCCTGCCCCGAGATGGATTGGGGGTCGTTAAGGGGTTAAGTATGCTTACACAGTAATAAATTAGTGTAGTGTAGGTACTCTGACATTACGTGGATTTCATCAAGGTGCATGAAGAGCAGCATATGAAACATACTGCTTACTGCTGGGATCATTGAAAGATACCTTCATTCACATAAAATGATAGACGCCCAGACATTCTGAAGCCAGATCTTACAATTCATCCAACAATTGTTTTCATTTACAGTACCTCTTGATACAGTGGTGTTGGTTCTGGGTGTAGATAAGTAGCATAGTAGATAACATAGTAGATAAGGCTGAAAAAAGACATGCGTCCATCAAGTCCAGCCCATGCCAATAACACCCCTGTTGATCCAGAGGAAGGCAACAAAAAAGCCCTCTGGAGCAATTTCCAATCTAGTCCCAAGTGTGTGTGTGTGTGTGTGGGGGGGGAACTATTCCTTCCTGACTCCAACTGATAGTCATATAGTTCCCCGGATCAATATCCTATTTGCTTTGAAGCCATCTGTCATAATTGTCAATGTTGTTCTGTGCTAGATAGGCATCCATTGCTTTTTTGAATGCAGTTACTTTATCTGCAAGCACAACATCCCGAGGCAAAGAATTCCATAGCCTTACCTCCCTTACTGTAAAGAATCCCTGCCTGTGTTTTAGTTGAAAGCACCTTTCCTCAAGTCTTAATGGATGACCTCTTGTTCTTAGCTCAGCTCTTTGCATAAATAATTCATTGGATAGTTCTTTGTATTGACCTTGAATGTATTTGTAAATGGTAATCATATCACCTCTTAGACGTCTCTTTTCTAATGTAAACAAACCCAGTTTGGCTAGTCTCTCTTTATAACTCAGATCCTCCAATCCCTTTATCAGTTTTGTTGCACGTCTCTGCACCTTTTCCAGTTCAGTAATGTCTTTTTTTAGAACAGGCGCCCAAAATTGTACTCCATATTCTAGATGAGGCCTAACCAAGGATTTATACAGAGGTAGGATAATATTAGCATCCCTTGCTTCTACACCTCTTTTTATGCAGGCTAGTACTCTATTTGCTCTTGCAGCAGCTGAGTGACTCTGCACACTGCTGTGAAGTCTATTGTCTATCAGTACTCCTAAATCTTTCTCTAATGAGGATTTCCCAAGTTGATTCCCATTTAGAGTATATGTAGCAAGTTTGTTTCTACAACCCAAACACATAACCTTACATTTATCTACATTAAATGTCATCTGCCACTTTTCTGCCCATTCACTTAGTTTATCTAAATCCTTCTGTAGGGAAATAACATCGAGCTCTGTATGTATTTCCTTACATAGCTTAGTGTTGTCAGCAAAGATTGAGATGCTACTTTCAATTCCCACTTATAGATCATTAATAAACAAATTAAAAAGCATTGGTCCCAGGACTGAACCCTGCGGCACCCCACTTATAACCCTAGACCAATTTGAAAAAGTTCCATTTACAACAGCTCTCTGCCATCTATCATTTAACCAGTTCTCAATCCATGTACAGATAACACCGCCCAAACCGAAGCCTTTTAATTTATGCAGTAACCTGTTGTGAGGCACTGTGTCAAAGGCTTTTGCAAAATCCAAGTATTCTACATCAACAGCAATTCCCCTGTCCAAATTACTACTCACTCTTTCATAAAATGCAAGTAAATTAGTCTGACATGATCTGTTCTTCATGAAACCATGCTGATTCCTACTAATGATATTGTTTGTGCTTCATCTCCTGATCTATCTCGATCTATCTCTAAGTTGGTATCCCATATACTAACTGCCTCTAAGTGTCTACTAGCACAGGTATTGAAGAATTTAACTCTTCATCCCTTTCTCAACTGAATGTCCCATATCCAGTACATGTAACATCTTACTGATAAACTCAGGGGCACTTTGGAAACATATTTGTTGATTTGGAACACTTGGGATCTGGCTCTGGAAAGTGCCACCCTATCTGATTTCTAGAAGTTGGAACACTCTAAAGAGACGATGCTCTGCTCTTGCCTCATTTTTGGTCCACTTCATAATGCTCTGTCCTTCTCTAAGGACGTCTTCCTCTCCTCCCCCTTTTTTGTGTTAACCTGTTTTGTCCTGTTTTGTCTTGTCTATTTGGTATGCATACTTATGTGCCTTTGTTTTAGTGTATGTTAATGTGCTTTACGAGAATATACTGGCCACCATTTTTCTCAGTCGTATACTATTCCACTCTGTATTTTACTGAGGCTAGACACTGTTTCAAATCTGATATCACATGCAGATTTGTACACCTGTTTAACTAATATGTTATCTTAAAAAAAAGTTAAAATTCAATAAAAATGACTTTGAAAAAAAAAAGTGATAGACATCATTTATACATGAAATGATTATCGATTTATCAAAGTATCTATACTCTGCATTATTATACAGGAGTGACAGCCTCTGTTTGAATTCTCAGCATCCTAATAAAATGTATGTCCATTCTATAGAAAACCTGTGTAAATAATAGCATAGAGAGGTGATACACCCACGGAGTAGCATTTTATTCAGTACAATAACTCCTTATTTTGAAAAAAGAATTAAAATGGACCACTCGGCTTAAATTAAAAACTGACTGTGTATCTAGTTAGCAAATGGACCAGCATATAGTTTAGGAGAAATTCATAGTCATATTTTTTTATGCTTATTAAGTGTGGAACCATAGGCTAATGTATGCTAATGAAGTTCAGCAAAATGATTAATTAGCATCTGAAATGACACTTAAGTTGGGATTCATCAAGGTGCGGAAAAAAGCAGCATATCAAACACTCTGCACATCACTGAGATGGTTGATGGATACCTTCAGGTATTCATCAGTGATTGGCTTGTTTCCCTGCTTTGTGTATACAAAGCAAGGCAAATTGCATAAGTTGGCCAGTCAGGGGAAAAACCCACGAATGTGCATTAGCAAAAATGTGTATATGTGTGTTCACCCCATACAATGGAATGGGATCTGCAAGCTTGAAGCTAGCGGATCAAATGTGCGGATCTATCTGGCTATCGCTTATTGAAGGATAATCGATAGCCACATACAATCCGTAAGTTGCTGAATGGACGAATAATTAATGTGCAAAGAAATCCTCTATTTTCTTGCACATTAAGCCATTCACACTTTGATGAATCCAGGCCTAAGTGAGAATTTTACTTTCTCAGAAATAAAAGTATCAATGTCTCCTACAATACACTTCTGCTGGTGTTTTGGCTAACATAACACACCGACAGATTTGAATAACATTTGCAAAGGCAAATTCAAGATGACAGGTCTACTTTAAGTAAGTGTATGGTTAAAGGGATAGTAATGTTTCAAAATAAAAGCAGCTCTAATTAATCATCATAGTATTTGGACTTTGGAGAGTGTTATTTAAATTCTGTCAGAGTTGTAGTTCAAGAGTAATTCAATGACAAAGTATCCCCCTCCCGCCCCTTTTACTGATGTAACACTGCTCAGCCAGATCAGAAGGGAGGTGCCCAGGTAGACTGCAGAGAGGGACAATCTTCAATTAAGATAAGGGAAAAACCTGAAAAACTTGTCAAGGGGGCAGGGCTTTCATTGTTCTCATAGGAAGAAGATTGTCCCCTGCTATTATCTGTCTGGTCTATGGACTGCATTCCACATCTGAGAAGAGATGGCTTACACTAGGTAAAAGGGGCGGGAGGGGAGACTTTGCTTGTGAATATCTCTCAAACCATAAAGGTTTGAGAGATAACACTTCTGTCATTCTTCATGTTTTTTTTAATGCCTACAAAATAAAATAAAAATAAAACGAAGTATTACTATCCCTTTAAATAATTGCCTGTAAACTAGTCTAAAACTGGTGCAGGGTCACGGAGATTGTTCTGGCTACACCCACAAGTCTAAATATGGGTATGGCCAGCACCACTGAGGCACCACCCTTTAAAACTTGGAGATCTAGGCAGTTCTCTACTCTGTCTATTAGGGAATCCGGCCCTGTGCTTCATTGTTTTTGTAAAACTGTCCCAACAAAGTAAAGGCGAGATGTTCAGAAAGTGTTGATAACTGAAATTGTCCGTAATCAGAATTAAAAAGTTCTTACACCACGGTCCGTCAGTTCTCAGACATGTTTCCGTCATATTTTGTATCCAACTCTGGCATCTCCATCAAAGTGAAAAAAATGTCTTAAAAGTGGGTGTGGTTTAATCTTCCGTCATATTGTCAGGCATTTTCAGAAAAAAATATTTGTTTCAACATCACTTTTTTGTCTGATTAACGTCATTTTTTCCCAAGAAAATAAAAATGTTCTAAACTTAGAGAAGACAAGTTAAAGTCCTGTTAGAAGAAGTAAGAAGCAATTTATCATTTCAAGTGCAAAAAATGTCTTTGTTTCTTTGAACATTTTCATATCAAAGACAAAATCGAAGACATTTTTGACATCAGAATTTTTAAAGGAAATATTCATCAAGATCTTCTTACTGTCATTTTTAACCCTTTGAGAGCCAGAGGGACACGCAACGCATCGCAAAGCAATGCGCTGCGTACCCCTCTGGCACTCAAAGGGTTAATTATTTAGATACATTTTCAACCGTAACGGATTTACTTCTGAAAATATTGTCCTTCTTTTACCACCAACTCATGATTCAGAATTTTTTTCATTATGATGACTTTTTGAATATCTTGCCCTAAGAGCCAGTGTACCCATCTAAAGTAACCCCTTAAATGCTATCAATGTCGCCAGTGCTTTGTGAAGTATACAATGGGTTAAATTCAAAATAATTTGATTTGTAATCCTATAGACCACATTAATGACACAATGCACAAGAATGAGTTATTCCCTAACATCTAGAAAACTGCAAACCGCTAAATTATAGAAACTATTTTTGTTTAATGGGATAGTAATGGTTAATTTTAAGTTGATTTAATATTGTAGACATTAAAACAAGATTAACATTGATGTAAGTCTTATCTCTCAAACCTTTATGGTTTGAGAGATATAACTTGCTAAAGTTACCTTTTCCTGGCTGTTTTACTCAAGTCTGCCATCTAGCTGACAGCTGCAGATTCCAGTCATTTGACCAGACAGAGGCTCTTCAGCTGAGCTGAAATCACGCTATTTAGAAATAAATACTTAATTGGAACGGTCTACAAAGTCTGCTTGTAAGCCAGGCACACTTTGTAAACCGTTCCAAATTAAGTATTTATCTTTAGATATCGTTATATCGGCGCTGCTGAAGAGTCACATCTGGTCAAGTGACCAGAATCTTCTTCTGACAGCTTTACAGCTCGTCAAGTAGAAAGGGGAGGGACCAGAGAACTTTATTTTCCTATATCTCTCAAACCATAACGGTTAGAGAGATACAAATAAGTGCAAGTACTCTCTTTTAATTGTATATACCATATACTTAATACTTTTTTTTCTGACATTACTATCCCTTTAATGACACAATGCACAAGAATGAGTTATTCCCTAACATCTGGAAAATTACAAACCGCTAAATTTTAGAAACTGTTTTTTTTTTAACTCACGGGATAATATGGCCACAGTTTTTTTTTTCATCAATGTTCATTTTATTTCAACAAGGGCAAACTTTCTGTTTTAATCAGCATAAAATGAATAAAGAAACTGAAACATCGAAAGGTACGGAATGAAAAAATCAATAACGTTTGATGAAAAAGTAATTCCCCTAGATGTGCGAGGTAACGGTGTTGTATAACAAAAAGGAACTGAAATAATTTATAATTTTAACTAGAAATGTATTTTTATGGCCCCTGTGGATATCGTGATTCTTTTTCTTGTTCTTTTGCCCTTTTGAATATAGTTTGTAGAATCTCAAACTCCCACTTCAATCACTGTTCATGGTTCTGCAATGGGCCAGATCTTTTCTTGTTTTATTTACTCTATCAGGTATTAACTGTCAGCTGTTTCTTAAAGGAGCAGTAACCTTTTTTATGAAAACACATATTTTACAGAGCATTTCCTGCTGAATAAAACAAGGTCACTCCCATCGCTGTCAGATGTTTTATTCAAAATTTATAACTAGGGTTGCCACCCAGCCGGTATTTTACCGGCAGGCCGGTAAAAAATTGGCTTCTGTCCAATGTTAAGTCTATGGAGAGAATACCATGGCCGGTATTTTTTGTATGAAAAGGTGGCAACCCTATTTATAACAGGTTAAATAACCAGGAAGTGAATTTACTATGTTTACTTCCTGATAGTTCTGACAGGAAGTGAATTTACTGTGTTTACTTCCTAATAGTTCTAACTGACAGGAAGTGAATTTACTGTATTTACTTCCTGATAGTTCTAACTGACAGGAAGTGAATTTACTGTATTTACTTCCTAATCGTTCTAACTGACAGGAAGTGATTTTACTGTGTTTACTTCCTGATAGTTCTAACTGACATGAAGTGACTCAGCAGTTTCTATCACATTCTGTGGAGAACTGTATGTCTCTGACTTTTCTGACTTTCCTCTCCATTAGAATCTAACAGGAAATCTAATTAGAATTTGACCACTAGAGGGCACTGCTAATGTAAAAAAAACCTGTAATAACTCTGGAAATATAAATCTCTCGGCAGTGGGAGTACCCTTATTTTACTCAATAGGAAAATCCCTACAATACATATTGTTTCATAAAAAAAAAGTTTACTGCTCTTTTAAAACCATTGGATGCCAGAGACATCTACATTGCAGTTAAGGGGTTAACACTTGTAGGATTTGGGGTTTGATGAAGTAGACAAGGAATCTACTGTACAAAAAAATTCCTCCGAACTCCGTTTGGAAATGACCAGATATGGAATCAGTGTGCATTAAATGACATTTGAATGAAATAAAACAGTATTTTACTCTCTGGTAGGCAAAAGGTGGCCTTGGTGGGACTTGTGGAAAATAGACACACACATACACACACATACACACACACACATACATGCACATACAAAACCACAAAAAATACAGGGACATATACACACACAAACACATACAGACAGAAGCATACATATGCACAGACTCACACATACATAGACAGAGAGACACACACACACAAACATGCACATACAAAACAACAAAAACACAGATACACACACAGACACACATACACAGACAAACACACACAGAGACACACACACACAAACAGATACAAACACACACACACACACACATACACAGACAGACACACGTACACACACACAGACAGACACACACACACACACACACACACACACACATACACAGACATACACATACACAGACAGACACACACACACAAACACACATACACACAAACACACACACATATACATACAAGCACACACACACGTATACACACACACACATATACACACACACACAGACACACATACACACAAACACACACACATATACATACAAGCACACACACACACGTATAAACACAAACATACACAACCACAAAAATAGACACATGCACACAAATATAACATATGCACATACACAAAAGCACAAATTCACATACAAACATGCACACACAAGCACACTGACAGACATAAACACACACAAACACAAAAATACACACTGACAGACACACACACAAACATAAGCACACAGACATACATGCACTTTTTACACTTTTTTCACTTTAAAACCAAATACTAAAATTGTCTCTAGCCTAATACACCTCTTTTCATCATTCCACTGCTCCATTTTCAACCATTGTCTCATAATCTCAAGGACAATGGTAAACATTCCCCTTTGTGGACTCTCAGCATAAGTCCTTGAAACAAGTAGACGGGTCAGATTTCTGGGATATTCCTGCTGGATCACAAGAGGACAATCAGTAGCTCCTTGAATTGTGCTAAACTTAAAGAGGGACACTTGGGAGGTAAGGACCCCTAATATGTCCTAAAGAGGGACACTTGGGAGGTATGTATCCCTAATATCTCCTAAAGAGAGACACTTAGGAGGTATGGAACCCAAATATCTCCTAAAGAGGGACACTTCGGAGGTATGGAACCTAATATCTCCTAAAGAGGGACACTTGGGAGGTATGGAACCTAATATCTCCTAAAGAAGGACACTTGGGAGCTAAGGACCCCTAATATCTCCTAAAGAGGGACACTTGTGAGGTACAGACCCCTAATATCTCCTAAAGAGAGACACTTGGGAGCTATGGACCCCTAATATCTTCTAAAGAGGGACACTTGGGAGGTATGGATATCTAATACCTCCTAAAGAAGAATACTTGGGAGGTACAGAACCCTAATATCGCCTAAAGACGGACAATTGGGAGGTATGGACCCCTAGTATCTCCTAAAGAGGTACACTTGGGAGGTATGGGCCCCTAATATCTCCTAAAGAAGAATACTTGGGTGGTATGCTTATCTAACAACAGGATAAAACTAGGATACCACTCTTTATATGGTTAAGAGACTGCCCAAGCACATTAGGATGAAACCGGTTACCTGCTCTACCCTGCAGTGCTTATAAAATAATAAAGCACAAATTACAACATCTGGAGGTGATTAAGAAAAATCATCCAATTATGCTTATTGTGTTAATGGAAAAATACAATTATAAAAGAACAACAAGACCATATAATAAAGGGTAATTATTTAACACTTTAAGGGTAAGAGAGGTGTGCAGTACATTGTGAATGAATGCATTGCAGTGTACACCTCTTTGTTCCTTAAGGGATTAATAAATAAAGCATTACACATGAATAGTTTGGACCCAAAATGTAAAGAGCATACGTTGAAAAGTGAATTAAATTAAAATGTAGCTACACAAATGTACATTTGACTCCATGGTAACAAAGTGCTAATAGATCTCTCTATTCCAGGGCAGTTTGAAGAACCTCAGAGGCCACCACTAGTGGTGGAAAAAGCAAGCACATGTGTGTGTTGTGTCCCCGGATCGGCCTCACTCTTCCCTGACACCTGACCACAGGATTAACCAGGCACCTTCCTATAAAACTGAGACTGTTGGAAACCCATGATATGCCCAATGTAGGACCGATAGTACACTCTGGCATTAAAATGTGGGGAAATGTTCAAAGGTCTACATGCACATGTCCCAGGATGTGGGGACCATACCTCTCAACTATCCCTCTTTATGAGATATTAGGGGTCCATACCTCCTTTAGGAGGGACAGTCCATCTTTGTGACCCAAATCCCTCTGTACCTCTTTACCACCCTGGTGTCACTGTGTTCAGGAGATCAGACTGTGTGGTGTGTGTATATAAGTGTATCACTCTGGTGTCCCTGTGTTTAGGAGATCAGACTGTGTATATAAGTGTATCACCCTGGTGTCCCTGTGTTTAGGAGATCAGACTGTGTGGTGTGTATATAAGTGTATCACCCTGGTGTCCCTGTGTTTAGGAGATCAGACTGTGTGATGTGTATAGAAGTGTATCACCCTGGTGTCCCTGTGTTTAGGAGATCAAACTGTGTGGTGTGTATATAAGTGTATCACCCTGGTGTCCCTGTGTTTAGGAGATCAGACTGTGTGGTGTGTATAGAAGTGTATCCCCCTGGTGTCCCTGTGTTTAGGAGATCAGACTGTGTGGTGTGTATATAAGTGTATTACCCTGGTGTTCCTGTGTTTAGGAGATCAGACTGTGTGGTGTGTATATAAGTGTATTACCCTGGTGTCCCTGTGTTTAGGAGATCAGACTGTGTGATGTGTATATAAGTGTGTCACTCTGGTGTCCCTGTGTTTGGGAGATCACACTGTGTGGTGTGTGTGTATATAAGTGTGTCACCCTGGTGTCCCTGTGTTTAGGAGATCAGACTGTGTGGTGTGTATATAAGTGTATCACCCTGTTGTCCCTGTGTTTAGGAGATCATACTGTGTGGTGTTGTTACAGCTTACCTTAGTTTCAGCGTCATCTACAGGCACGAGGCTTCAAGCATGCAGCAGGCCTCTGTTTTATGTGTTTGCTTCCTGTAGTCTCCTCCTACCTACTTCCTCCCTCTGAACTGCTTCTCCTACCTACTTCCTGTGGAGGGGTTTAAAAGGCAGACTGAGTCCTAACTAAGCAGATTTAGAATGCAAGCTTTCTCATGTATAACATTCCTGAGGAAGAGATCCGATAGGTCTTGAAAGCTTGCATTCTAAATCTGCTTAGTTAGCCAATAACAGTAGCAAACAGACACTGACACTCTTGTGTTCAATTATGTAAAATATTAAATGTCCCAGATATGGTATGTTGTTTTATCACACCCCAATAAAAGCTAATTTTTAATCTATACCATTGATTTCTATTGCTTGACCGATAGTGCAGCCCTATTTGTCTGCCGTTGTATGAAGGGCGGGGAGGTGACATGAGCTTGCACACTGACTTGCATGAATACAGTGATTTCTGTGTTTTTAGGATATTCCTTTCTCATACCTCCTTGGAGCTGCTAAATAATGTTTTCCCTTTTAAATGCATTTAACTCCTCAGCCAGTACCTACCAACACCTCTGGGCACAAAAATGGTAGCAGTACCCATGACTCAATTTTTACTCCAAAACTGTCAACCCCAAGAGGCCCATCAAAAAATAATTTCCAAATTTCTTCTGAAGGAAACTTTGACTAATTACAACTCACATTAAAATGATAATAAAATATAATGAGGTGTCCACTCCAGTGGCAAAAACCTTTCTATTGAGCAGGATTCATCACTTGGGAAAATTCTCTTTCATTTTGCATTAACTCAAGTGCAAAACAGAACAATGGATCAAAGCAAACTCCTTTTCACACTCAGTTCTGACACTGACACCTACAATAGTCAAATGCTCTTTCAAAAATTGCAGTTCTGTTTCTTACTTCAAAAGTTACAGCATTTTTAACACAATACCTTTTGATCATATTTTACATTTCTATAAATATTCATGCTTAGAAAGCATGGGAAAAAGTACTTTTTAACATTTTCTTTAGCTCTTGGGATATGCAGAGTGGAGATGAGTGAAACAATTCTGTAACATCAAACTTTGAATGAAACGTGTCTTGCGAAGCAGGTGTTTCTTTCTTATTTCATCTGCTGTTAGGACTAATGAAATTTTAGGAAAAGCAATTATGTGATGTATGGGAAAAAGCAGATTTGCTTACGTTCAAGTGATTGTCAATTGGATCGCCCAGTGTAAGCTGCCTGAAACTATACTCTGTGGAGGAGCGGCTCCACAGAGAAAAAGCAGACTGGTAGTTGATATATATAGAATTATCAGAGCAAGGTCACTCTGGGACACAATACAGCAACCCAGACAACAATATGTAGACAGCAGGGTAGGTGATATGCTTGAGTATGCAGAGTGGGGTACTGAGCTGACTGGCATTGACTATCCCGTAGGCAGCCTTGCTGCTGCCAAGGCCAGATTAAAGGTGCCGACCGTAAAGACAGTTTCGTGCCAACCGGAGGATGTGACCTGCACTGAAGAGGAGATAGCTACTACCAAATGGGGTGAAAGAAGGACGACAGATAATGACACAGACATTACCTGCCGTACCAGTCGAATGTTGCTGAACAGGCGAACAGGAATATTCAGCCTCCAACAGAAAGGTACGACTGACAATTTAAAGGTTCGATGTTTGATTGGTTGGGCTGAAGGTCGAAGGGCAGAGTAGGAATAGGATTAACAGAAGGTCCAACAAGTCAAACTCCATCTGCTCCAATGAAAGGTGAAGGCAGATGAGTCGAACAAGCTGAATCAGCTGGTTTGTTGGATGGTCAGACTAACAGGGTTGGTAACATGTGGGTAACAAAATACTTAAACAGTAAGAAGGAGAGTCGTTGAGAAAGAGAGCAGGGATCAGTAATGGAGACTCAATCAAATGGAGGCACTGTACAGAGTCAAAGAGCAAGAGAGTAGATGGGAAGTAATGCCAAGGTCAATACATGGGATACACACTGGAGGAAAAGCAAGGGAACTCAGGAACAGGACTAAGAACCACTTAAACACGTACTAGAATGCTTTGATTGTGCACCAGCAATGAGGAACTGGCACTTGATAAAGGCACAGGACTGAGCATCAAACCAGGGCAGGAAGTAAGGATCCGGCAAACGGAAAGAACCAAGACTAAAAACAAGCAAGAACTAAGAAAACGGGGAAGAACATAACAGTGACATTCAAACAGGTTTCTATCCAAGTCACTCGTCTGAACAAGATATAAGTGCTTCTTCTGGGGGTTAGCAGACAGGACTGCTGTACAACCTTCCTACTATCACTCTCTTTCCTGGCTCTCTCCCCCTTATTATCTCTCCCCTTCTCTCTCTGCCATTTTCTTGTGGTCCCTTCCCCTCCCTCCTGCACTCCTACCTCTCTCCAGGCCTTCTACTCTCACCCCTCTATCTCCTTCCTCTCTCCAGTGCTTCTACTCTCACCCCTCTATCTCCTCCCTCTTTCCATTGCTTTAACTCTCACCCCTCTCTCCCCTCCCTGTCTCCAGTGTTTTTACTCTCACCCCCTATCTCCTCCCTGTCTCCAGTGCTTTTACTCTCACCCCCTATCTCCTCCCTCTCTCCAGTGCTTTTACTCTCACCCCCTATCTCCTCCCTCTCTCCAGTGTTTTTACTCTCACCCCTCTATCTCCTCCATCTCTCCAGTGTTTTTACTCTCTTCCCACTATCTCCTCCATCTCTCCAGTGTTTTTACTCTCACCCCTCTATCTCCTCTCTCTCTCCAATGTTTTTACTCTCTCCCCTCTATCTCCTCCATCTCTCCAGTGTTTTTACTCTCTCCCCACTATCTCCTCCCTCTCTCCAGTGTTTTTACTGTCACCCCTTTATGTCCTCCATCTCTCCAGTGTTTTTACTCTCACACCTCTATCTCCTCTCTCTCTCCAGTGCTTTTATTCTCTCCCCTCTATCTCCTCCCTCTCTCCAGTGTTTTTACTCTCTCCCCACTATCTCCTCCCTCTCTCCAGTGTTTTTACTCTCTCCCCTCTATCTCTTCCCTCTCTCCAGTGCTTTTACTCTCACCCCTCTATCTCCTTCCTCTCTCCAGTGCTTTTATTCTCTCCCCTCTATCTCCTCCCTCTCTCCAGTGTTTTTACTCTCTCCCCACTATCTCCTCCCTCTCTCCAGTGTTTTTACTGTCACCCCTTTATGTCCTCCATCTCTCCAGTGTTTTTACTCTCTCCCCTCTATCTCCTCCCTCTCTCCAGTGTTTTTACTCTCACACCTCTATCTCCTCTCTCTCTCCAGTGCTTTTATTCTCTCCCCTCTATCTCCTCCCTCTCTCCAGTGTTTTTACTCTCTCCCCACTATCTCCTCCCTCTCTCCATTGTTTTTACTCTCTCCCCTCTATCTCCTCCCTCTCCCCAGTGTTTTTACTCTCTCCCCTATCTCCTCCCTTTCTCCAGTGTTTTTACTCTCTCCCCTCTATCTTCTCCCTCTCTCCAGTGCTTCTACTCTCACCCCTCTATCTCCTCCCTCTTTCCATTGCTTTAACTCTCACCCCTCTATCTCCTCTCTCTCTCTCTCCAATGTTTTTACTCTCTCCCCTCTATCTCCTCCATCTCTCCAGTGTTTTTACTCTCTTCCCACTATCTTCTCCCTCTCTCCAGTGCTTTTACGCTCACCCCTTTATGTCCTCCCTCTCTCCAGTGTTTTTACTCTCTCCCCTCTATCTCCTCCCTCTCTCCAGTGCTTTTACTCTCACCCCTCTATCTCCTCCCTCTCTCCAGTGCTTTTACTCTCTCCCCTCTATCTCCTCCCTCTCTCCAGTGCTTTTACTCTCACCCCTCTATCTCATCCCTCTCTCCAGTGTTTTTATTCTCTCCCCTCTATCTTCTCCCTCTCTCCAGTGCTTTTACTCTCACCCCTCTATCTCCTTCCCCTCTCCAGTGTTTTTACTCTCTCCCCTCTATCTCCTCCCTCTCTCCAGTGTTTTACTCTCACCTCTCTATCTTCTCCATCTCTCCATTGTTTTTACTCTGCTGGTGTCACGTATTAGTGTTTTGATATTCTGGTCTCATGTAATGCTACAAAAAAAGGCATAGAGTCATAGACCTGACATGACCTAGCTAAAAATCAACCGTACAGTGCTATACTTGTTTAACCCTTTTGATGTTGGAGACATCTCCAAAACATTTTGAAGGAAAAAAAAACAAACAAAACTAAAAAAAACAAAAGCAGGACAGTGCTCCTGTTTGTACTACTGTATATGGATGTTGCGCTGTTTATGACAGAGATGTCTGCACAACACAAGACCAGTAGAGCAGGGCTCAAAATTTCCACTTGCCACTAGCCAATGGCGAGTGAAAATTTAGCCCTGGCGAGTAGAAATTCAGCCCTGGTTGGTATGTTATGGCTTGCAGTGGCGAGTAAATTTTCAGGTCTGGCTAGCAGCAAAGGACTTCAACTTTTAAGCCCTGCAGTAGAGTATCATATGAGATCACCAGTTTTATACACCATAAAATCAGCAGGACAACACACCTAGACCTTCCTGTTTTCGTGTATTGACATGCTAGTGGCTAGGAATGGGTGTAAAGAACAATTTTTTTTCCAGTGGGAATTTTTGCAGAAAGCCACCACTTTCCCACTTTTACTGGGAAAATTTACACTCTTGGAAAATACGTAAAATGTTCTCCTTTTCGACACTGCCAATGGATTTTCTATGAGAACTTTCAACTATGCATTCTATAGCAGCAAGAATTCCCACTGCAAAATTACTGCTCCTGAGGGCTGAAGTGGAGAAATCAACAGCTAAAGGTAAAAATTGTTACCTGCGACATATTCCTTGAAAAAATTGTTAGAAAGTTGAATCCCTTCAACTTTACCCAGGACAATAATTACCTACTTGTACAACTCTGGCACAGCCAACCTTAAAATATAACAGTAGTTTGGGATATAATAATATCAAAATATTTCACCAGGAAGGGTACATTGATATTGTCTCTCGTTTTAAAATATGTCTTGGGGGTATAGATATTATTACCAAATTTAATGGTACTCAGTGTATCTACCTCGAAAGGATGTAAGGCTGAACTGATCCTGCTGGGACCAGAACCTGCAAACCTGAGGTCTGAACGGATTCTACAGCTGGTGCATTAACCAACTGAGCCATCTCATCAGCATTATGCCAATACATGACATCAACACATGACATCAGTTCTTTAAAGCCTGTGTTTTCAACAAAGGAAGAGGACAGCATATAAACCACAAACCATTTTGACAAGCTGGCCATTGTACAGGCGTACTTTTGGACTATTTTGTGCAGCTTTTTTCTAAGCACTCAGTATATATGGGCTGGCAGCCCACAGCAAACAAAGAGTGTAACTTAATTCTTGTGACTAGTGGTGGTGGCCATGGTGGTGGTGCATGTAGGTATGAAGACTATGTGATTTCTGTTACCTCCAACTAACTCAGAGTCATCCTCTTCCACTCCATGCATTTGCACAATAACAGCATTGGGAGATATTCTTATAGAAGAAAATATTATCTCACTCCCTGAGACATCTACACAGGGCCGGATTTTCCGTAAGGCAGAGTAGGCATCTGCCTACAGGCGCACCCTACAGAGGGGCGCCTGCCACTACAACTGATTTTTTTTTTTTTTTTTTTTTTTGTGCGGCTTGACATGCCGCTCCGAGCCGCCAGCCGCCGCATTACAAGCTGTGAGCTCTCCCGGCTCTTTAGCAATGCAGAGCGCTGGGAGATAAAATCTCCCAGCGCTCTGCATTACTAAAGGGAAAGCCGCGCGGGAGCTCCAGCAGCTCCATGTCTGTGCACAAGCACAGATCTCTCCAGCCGCTGGACCACCAGGGACATAGGAAACGGATGTGGGGGAGAGAATGAGGCTTAACCCTTTGAGTGCCAGAGTGGTACACAACGCATTGCAAAGCAATGCGTTGTGTACTACTCTGGCACTCAAAGGGTTAATTTGGAGATAATGGGAGCAATGTGAGGTCATTATGGGGATGATCATGGGGGGCAAACGATGTGCTGATGGGGGGGCAATGTGAAGTCAATGTGGAGGTGATGGGGTCAGTGTGGAGCTGATGGGGGGGCAATGTGGAGGTGATGGGGTCAGTGTGGAGCTGATGGGGGTCAATGTGAGGGAAAGTTGAGATGATGGGGCAATGTGGAGCTGATGGAAGGCAATGTGGAGCTAATGGGGGGCTATGTGAGGGCAATATGGAGATATGGAGCATTGTGGAGATGACGGGGGGGGGGCGCTTCACATATCTGTGCCTACAGGCTCCTGATATATAAATCCAGCCCTGCATCTACAGTAGTAGTATAATGTGCCTCTTGGCCCTGTACACGTTTAAGAGTGCTTCTATTGTTTATAGGCAATGCATCTCAGACCTGCTATTGATGTGTCTCCCATGCAGGCCTGCGGTTGTCCTTCAGGTGGTATCACAATGTTTAGCTAATGTGAGTGACATATCTCCTTATTGTTGACTTTATAGACTCAGGGTTTCCTGAGGGACTTCTATGACGAGTAATAGCACTAGCAGTTAAGTGTCAATGGTGCAGTAAAAGCACTCATCATAGCTAGGTTTTTGGATATTGAGGACCTGTGATATTGCTTACTCAATAACAGTAATTGTGACTTTGTGGAGTTTGAACTTGGATAAATCTGATGATGATGACGACAGAGATGATAACATATTTACTTGTTCAGATTCAGGCTCTCCAATTTATCTCTCAAAGAGTTTTTAAACAGGCACGTGTTCCTTTTTCAAGATGTGGAAGATTGAGCCTTTTCCTTCCAGCTAATTTTCTAGCCACATCTCCATTGCTTTCCCTTTCTGTTTCATCTGAGTGAAAAGAAGGGGTGGAAGGTGGAGGAATATATTCTAGATCAACGCCATCCTCAATAATTAGGTTGTTAGCATTAGCTGCGTCCTCACCACTAATTCCATGTTCATCTAGGCCACAGTACAGAATCTTCCAAATTATAGCAGACACACAACGAAATAATTTATCCGTATCTGTTGCACTGTTGAAACAGAGACATCTTTGGGGGAATAATAAAAAAAATATAAAACTTCCTTCCAAAATTTTTTCCAGGCTATTGTATAGTGGTTCCCAAATCTCTCCTCAGGGGTACCTAACAGGCTACGTCTTTAAAGGAGCAGTAAACTTTTTTACATGAAAACACATATTTTATAGAGCATTTCCTGCTGAATAAAACAAGGGTACTCCTATCGCTGTCAGATGTTTTATTCAAAATTTATAGCAGTTTAAATAACCAGGAAGTGAATTTACTGTGTTTACTTCCTGATTGTTCTGACTGACAGGAAGTGAATTTACTGTGTTTACTTCCTGATAGTTCTAACTGACAGGAAGTGAATTTACTGTATTTACTTCCTGATAGTTCTAACTGACAGGAAGTGACAGGCAGTTTCTATCACATTCTATAGAGAACTGTATGTCTCTGACTTTTCTGACTTTCCTCTCCATTAGAATCTAACAGGAAATCTAATTAGACTTTGACCACTAGAGGGCACTGCTAATGTAAAAAAACATGGGTTTAAACTGTAATAACTCTTGGAAATATAAATATCTCGACAGTGGGAGTATCCTTATTTTACTCAGTAGGAAAATCCCTATAATATATATTTTTTCATAAAAAAAGTTTACTGCTCCTTTAAGATTTCTCTGCTTGTGATAGATGAGTTTCAATAAAGTGACCGAGCAGCAGATTAAACTCTACAAAGTCACAATTACTGTTACTGAGTAAGCAATATCACAGGTCCTCAATATCCACAAACCTAGATATGATGAGTGCTTTTGCTGCACCATTGACACTTACTGCTAGTACTATTACTCTTGTCATAGCAGTCTCTCAGGAACCCCTGAGTCTATAAAGTCAACAATAAGGAGATATGTCACTCACATTAGCTAAACATTTTGCTATCTTTTGTCTGTATAAAAAACAGGAGAGCATGGGGAAAGCAGGATTCCATCTAGACACATTCTCATTGTGAGACCACCTGAAGGTCAAACACAGGCCTGCTTGGGAGACACATCAATAGCAGGTCTGAGATGCATTGCCTATAAACAATAGAAGCACTCTTAAAGGGATAGTAATACTTCGTTTTAACTTTATTTTATTTTGTAGGCATTAAAAAAACACGGAGAACGATATAAGTCTTATCTCTCAAACCTTTATGGTTTATGAGATATTCACAAGCAAAGTTTCCCTTCCCGCCCCTTTTACCTAGTGTAAGCCATCTCTTCTCAGATGTGGAATCCAGTCTATAGACCAGACAGATAACAGAAGGGGACAATCTTCTTCCTATGAGAATAATGAAATCCCTGCCCCCCTTGACAGGCTTTTCAGGTTTCTCCCTTATCTTAATTGAAGATTGTCCCTCTCTGCAGTCTACCTGGGCACCTCCCTTCTGATCTGGCTGAGCAGTGTTACATCAGTAAAAGGGGCGGGAGGGGGATACTTTGTCTTTGAATTACTCTTGAACTACAACTCTGACAGAATTGAAATAACACTCTCCAAAGTCCAAATACTATGATGATTAATTAGAGCTGTTTTTATTATGAAACATTACTATCCCTTTAAAAGTGCATAGGGTCAAGAGGCACATTATAGTACTACTGTAGATGTCTCAGGGAGTGAGATGATATTTTCTTCTGTAAGAATATCTCCCAATGTTGTTGTTGTGCAAATGCATGGAGTGGAGGAGGATGACTCTGAGTTAGTTGGAGGTGACAGAAATCACATAGTCTTCCTTCCTACCTGCACCACCACCATGGCCACCACCACTAGTCACAAGAATTAAGTTATGCACTTTGTTTGCTATGGGCTGCCAACCCACACATACTGAGTTCTTAGAAAAAAGCTGCACAAAATAGTCCAAAAGTATGCCTGTACAATGGCCAGCTTGCCAAAATGTTTTGTGTACAAGTACTGAGGTCTTAAAGACATGGCTTGTTGGCTCGTTTTGGTGGATGAGAGTCGTAGCTCCCCCATGGCTGAAGAGCCAAATACTGTCTGCCCATCCATCTCTAAAATGTGCTGGACTGCTGGATCAGACATCCTTCAAGTTTCAAATTCTGAATAATAAAATCAATTTACACCCATATTTCAGGATTTTTGCGTGAACCAAAACTGAATTCCATTTGTCATTTTGATGTCCAATTTACATATTTTACAATATTTCATATTATAAATGTTGAAACTCATTATGCCCAACATCTGCAGAGAAGAACAAATGCACAGATTTAATTTAGTCTTTTTTTTGAAACCATCACTTCTTCCTCCAGTGCTCACTCTACACCAGAATGCACTTAGGGACAAGTGGCTCTTAAGTTGTTTAACCTCATTCGCTACAGACTTGTCTCCAATATATTGTGAAGAAATGTATTGCAGATGCACTAGCATTACAAGAATAATCAAATAGACATATCTAGTTAGGAGTTCCTCATACAGCAGTCAGGTGTAACTATAGAAGTACTGTGTGTAACAGAAGCACTTACCTAGGTAGGAGTCCATCATACAGCAGTCAGGTGTAACTATAGAAGTACTGTGTGTAACAGAAGCACTTGCCTAGGCAGGAATCCATCATACAGCAGTCAGGTATATCTATATAATTACTGTGTGTAACAGAAGCACTTACCTAGGTAGGAGTCCATCACACAGCAGTCAGGTGTAACTATAGAAGTACTGTGTGTAACAGAAGCACTTGCCTAGGCAGGAATCCATCATACAGCAGTCAGGTATATCTATATAATTACTGTGTGTAACAGAAGCACTTACCTAGGTAGGAGTCCATCACACAGCAGTCAGGTGTATCTATATAATTACTGTGTGTAACAGAAGCACTTACCTAGGTAGGAATTCATCATACAGCAGTCAGGTGTATCTATATAATTACTGTGTGTAACAGAAGTACTTACCTAGGTAGGAGTACATCATACAGCAGTCAGGCGTATCTATATAATTACTGCGTGTAACAGAAGCACTTGCCTAGGCAGGAATCCATCATACAGCAGTCAGGTATATCTATATAATTACTGTGTGTAACAGAAGCACTTACCTAGGTAGGAATTCATCATACAGCAGTCAGGTGTATCTATATAATTACTGTGTGTAACAGAAGCACTTACCTAGGTAGGAATTCATCATACAGCAGTCAGGTGTATCTATATAATTACTGTGTGTAACAGAAGTACTTACCTAGGTAGGAGTCCATCATACAGCAGTCAGGTGTATCTATATGATTACTGTGTGTAACAGAAGCACTTACCTAGGTAGGAATTCATCATACAGCAGTCAGGTGTATCTATATAATTACTGTGTGTAACAGAAGTACTTACCTAGATAGGAATCCATCACACAGCAGTCAGGTGTATCTATATAATTACTGTGTGTAACAGAAGCACTTACCTAGGTAGGAGTCCATCATACAGCAGTCAGGTGTATCTATATAATTACTGTGTGTAACAGAAGCACTTACCTAGGTAGGAGTCCATCACACAGCAGTCAGGTGTGTGTATATAATTACTGTGTGTAACAGAAGCACTTACCTAGGTAGGAGTCCATCATACAGCAGTCAGGTGTATCTATATAATTACTGTGTGTAACAGAAGTACTTACCTAGGTAGGAGTCCATCACACAGCAGTCAGGTGTATCTATATAATTACTGTGTGTAACAGAAGCAGTTACCTAGGTAGGAATCCATCATACAGCAGTCAGGTGTATCTATATAATTACTGTGTGTAACAGAAGCACTTACCTAGGTAGAAGTCTATCATACAGCAGTCAGGTGTATCTATATAATTACTGTGTGTAACAGAAGGACTTACCTAGGTAGGAATTAGTGATGAGCGAGCACCCCAATGCTCGGATGTTCGGGTGCTCTGACCGAGCACCCCCTGAGGCTCGAGTGCTCGGCCGAGCATCCGAGCCCCATTGAAGTCAATGGGAGGACTCGAGCATTACACCAGGCACCCCCTGCTCTGATGAGGGGAGGGTGCCTGGTCCATAGGAAAAGGGCAGAAAAAGATGGAAACACTACAGAAATGGTTCAGGGACAGCATAGGGAGGATGTCTGGATGCACCTTGGACTCCAACATCGCTGCTGGGAACGATCTTTCGCCCGTAGTACGCCATTTTTACAGACTGACCATAAAACACACAAAAAGGAAAATAAAAACGACTTTAGGCGAAAAATTGTTACCAAACAATATTTGCTGTATATTTACTTGTATATCATCTGCAAATTCTCCCAAAAATTTCCTTGATTTTCAGAACTGAGGCCATGATTAAGAGGGAAACGTGCGCAGAGGCAAATTCTCCCAAAAATTTCCTTGATTTTCAGAACTGAGGCCATGATTAAGAGGGAAACGTGCGCTGAGCTGACCATCTAAAACATTATGGGTGAGGGTCTGCTGCAGAGCTGACCATCCTAAACATTATATGCGAAGGCCCGCTAGTGAGCTGACGCTATAAAACATTATATGAGAGGGCCCGCTAGAGAGCTGACCCAATAAAACATTATATGAGAAGGCCCGCTGGTGAGCTGACCTATATAAAAATTGGCAAACAGGGCCCGCTGGTGAGCTGGCCCTATATAAAAATTATATCACAGGGCCCGCTGGTGAGCTGGCCCTATATAAAAATTATATCCCAGGGCACGCTGGTGAGCTGGCCCTATATAAAAATTATATCCCAGGGCATATGGAAGAGGAGGAGGAGGATGAGAAGATTAAGAGTCAACCATATACCCGTTTTTTGGGTGGAAGGGGTGAATGGGAATACAGAGTATTCCCATCATTGTAAATAACATATATAAAGTGAGTTTATGTTCCCCCGGGGCTTTCCTCCAGTGGAGTGGAGAAGTCAGGGGAAATCCAGGCCTTGTTCATTTTTATAAGTGTCAACCTATCAGCATTGTCGGTGGAAAGGCGGATACGCTTATCTGTTATGATGCCACCAGCAGCACTAAATACCCGCTCAGACAGAACGCTGGCGGCAGGGCAGGCCAGCACCTCCAAGGCGTAGAGTGCCAGTTCATACCACGTGTCCAGCTTGGACACCCAGTAGTTGTAAGGCACAGAGGGATCATTGAGGACGCTGACACGGTCTGCTACGTACTCCTTCACCATCTTCCAAAACTTTTCCCTCCTTGTGACACTAGGCTGCGCATCAGGGTGAGGGTGCTGCCGGGGTGTCATGAAGGTGTCCCACGCCTTGGAGAGTGTTGCCCTGCCTTTCTCGGAACTGCTGTGTGCTCCCCTTTTCTCCCCTTCTCGGTTGGCCAAGGTAGCACGTACTCTGCCGCCAGCGTTGTCAGATGGAAAATTTTGGAGCAATTTTTCAACAAGAACCTTCTGGTATTGCACCATTTTGCTTGTCCTCTCCACCGGAGGAATGAGAGATGAGAAATTCTCTTTGTAGCGGGGGTCCAGAAGGGTGAACACCCAGTAATCCGTGTTGTCTAAAATGCGTACAACGCGTGGGTCACGGGAAAGGCAGCCTAACATAAAGTCAGCCATGTGTGCCAGAGTACCAACAGTCAAGATTTCGCTGTCCTCACCAGGAGGCTGACTCTCAATATCCTCATCCTCTTCCTCCTCTTCTGCCCACCCACGCTGAAGAGATGGAACTAAAGTTCCATGGCTACCCTCTGTAGCGGAGGCAACCGTGTCTTCCTCCTCCTCCTCCTCCTCCTCCTCCGCCTCCTCCAATTGTCGCTGAGAAGACGAAGTGAGGGTGCTCTGGCTATCACCTTGTGTAAGCTCTTCCTCCCCCATTTCCACCTCTTCCACATGCAAAGCGTCGGTTTTAATTGTGAGCAGCGAGCGTTTCAGTAGACACAGAAGTGGGATGGTTACACTGATAATAGCGTTATCGCCGCTCACCATCTGTGTCGATTCCTCAAAATTGCGTAAAACCTCGCAGAGGTCTGACATCCATTCCCACTCCTCACTTCTGATTACAGGAAGTTGAACGGAGAGGCGACGACCGTGTAACAGCTGGTACTCCACTACTGCCCTCTGCTGCTCACAAAGCCGGGCCAACATGTGGAAGGTGGAGTTCCAGCGCGTGCTCACGTCACACAGCAGCCGGTGAGCTGGCAATTGTAAGCGCTGCTGCAGCTTCAACAGGCCGGCCGAAGCTGTTGATGACTTACGGAAATGTGCACACACGCGGCGCACCTTGGTCAAGAGATCATGCACATTGGGGTAGGTTTTTAGAAATCGCTGCACCACTAAATTAAATACATGCGCTAGGCATGGTACGTGTGTGAGCTTGCCGAGCTCCAAAGCCGCCACCAAGTTACGCCCATTATCACACACAACCATGCCTGCTTGCAGGTTGAGTGGCGAGAGCCACTGCTCGGTCTGGTGACTAATCCCCTGCAACAGCTCTGAGGCCGTGTGCTGTTTGTCCCCAAGGCAGATCAGCTTCAGCACGGCCTGTTGACGCTTCCCCACTGCAGTGCTACACTGCTTCCAGCTACTGGCTGATGGGGGAGTGGCGGTGTGTGTAGAGAATTCGGAGGTGGAAACGGAGGAGGAGGAGCCAATAACGTAGGTGCTGGTGGAAACCCTGATGGAGGTAGGGCCCGCAATCCTCGGCGTGGGTAGCACCCGTGCCATCCCAGGGTCCGAGTCGCTCCCAGCCTCCACGACATTCACCCAGTGTGCCGTCAGGGAAATGTAGCGTCCCTGGCCACAAGCACTTGTCCATGTGTCAGTCGTTAAGTGGACCTTCCCAGTAACTGCGTTGGTCAGGGCACGGGTGATGTTACGGGACACATGGTGGTGTAATGCGGGGATGGCACACCGGGAAAAGTAGTGGCGGCTGGGGACCGCGTACCGAGGGACAGCTGCTGCCATCAGGCTGCGGAAGGACTCAGTGTCCACAAGCCTAAATGGCAGCATTTCGATGGCCAGTAATTTTGAAAGGTGTGAGGTTAGTGCTATGGCCTGTGGGTGGGTGGCTGGGTACTTTCTCTTGCGCTCAAATGCCTGGGGTAACGACATTTGGACGCTGTGCTGGGACAGGGAAGTGGATGTGGTCGCTGATGGTGCTTCAGATGGTACAGGTGCAGGGCGGGAGGTATGCGGGCCTGCGCCTTCGACAGGCGATTGGCCGGCACCGAAAACAGGGGAAGAGGAGGCAGTGGTGTGGCCTGCAGACACAGGTGGGCGATCCAGGCGTTCCTCCCACTTACTACGGTGCTTGGATGCCATGTGTCGGATCATGCTGGTGGTGGTGAGGTTTCTAGTGTTCATGCCTCGGCTCATTCTGGTGTGGCACAGGTTGCAAACTACAATTCTTTTGTCGTCCGCACTTTCCTTAAAAAAACGCCATACCGCGGAACACCTACCCTTTGGCAAGGTAGATTTACGCAAGGGGGTGCTCCGTGGAACATTTGCGGGCCGGTTTGGTGCGGTCCGCCTTCTTTCTGTAGCCACACCACTGCCTCTTCCAGCCTGTTGCGGTGCTGCAGATGGCTCACCCTCAGGACTGCTGTCATCGCTCGGCTCTACACCTTCCCAGGTGGGGTCAGTCACCTCATCGTCCACCAAGTCCTCCTCCACTTCCTCACTCTGATCATCCTCCTCAAGTCTTGATCCCACCACATACTCAGTCATTGACAACTGTATAACATTCTCCTCAACAAGGTCTTGAGACGGAAATAGTGGTTGATTTAATGGCAACTGTGTCTCATCATCATCATCATCATCATCCACTACTTCCTTTGACCTTAAATGCCGTTCACATCTGTCATCTTCTTGTGATTGGGTAGCCTCTAGAGGTTGTGAATCAGGGCACAAGATGTCATGTTCCTCTGCAAGCGTGCTTGGAGAGAGGGTCAAATGAAGGATTGGTGATGAGACGAGCTCATCACTATATCCCAGTGTGGGATCACTTCTTTGACCAGACCGTGTATGGTGGGAGGAAGGATGATCAGAGTGAGGATTATGTTGACCAGACTCTTGGCTACTGAGAGTGGACTTGGTGGAAGACAGGGTGGTGCTTAACCGACTGGAAGCAGTATCAGCTGTCATCCAACCGACCACCTGTTCGCACTGGTCGGACCTCGAGAGTGATGTCCTGCGACGCCCTGTGAAATCAGACATGAAGCTAGGTATGGTGGATGTCTTTCTTTCTTGTGCTCTGGCACCAGGCACAGTTTCTCCGCGTCCTGACCCGCGCCCTGAACTTTCAGGATCACGTCCACTTCCCCGTCCCTTTTTACCCGCCTTCTTCATCTTACACAGAATATGTGACTTTAATATTTGAGTTTGAAAACTTAACAGTATTTCTTATAATTCTGCAACTGTACAGAGTACACAGAATAGGCTGTTAAACGGCGTTGAAACACACTGAATGGAATATGTGACTTTGATATTTTAGTTTGAAGACTTAACAGTATTTCTTCCTATTCTGCAACTCTGCACAGTACACAGAATAGGCTGTTAAACGGCGTTGAAACACACTGAATGGAATATGTGACTTTAATATTTGAGTTTGAAAACTTAACAGTATTTCTTATAATTCTGCAACTGTACAGAGTACACAGAATAGGCTGTTAAACGGCGTTGAAACACACTGAATGGAATATGTGACTTTAATATTTGAGTTTGAAAACTTAACAGTATTTCTTATAATTCTGCAACTGTACAGAGTACACAGAATAGGCTGTTAAACGGCGTTGAAACACACTGAATGGAATATGTGACTTTAATATTTGAGTTTGAAAACTTAACAGTATTTCTTATAATTCTGCAACTCTGCAGAGTACACAGAATAGGCTGTTAAACGGCGGTGAAAGACACTGAATGGAATATGTGACTTTAATATTTGAGTTTGAAAACTTAACAGTATTTCTTTATTTCTTATAATTCTGCAACTCTGCAGAGTACACAGAATAGGCTGTTAAACGGCGGTGAAAGACACTGAATGGAATATGTGACTTTAATATTTGAGTTTGAAAACTTAACAGTATTTCTTATAATTCTGCAACTGTACAGAGTACACAGAATAGGCTGTTAAACGGCGTTGAAACACACTGAATGGAATATGTGACTTTAATATTTGAGTTTGAAAACTTAACAGTATTTCTTATAATTCTGCAACTGTACAGAGTACACAGAATAGGCTGTTAAACGGCGTTGAAACACACTGAATGGAATATGTGACTTTAATATTTGAGTTTGAAAACTTAACAGTATTTCTTATAATTCTGCAACTCTGCAGAGTACACAGAATAGGCTGTTAAACGGCGGTGAAAGACACTGAATGGAATATGTGACTTTAATATTTGAGTTTGAAAACTTAACAGTATTTCTTTATTTCTTATAATTCTGCAACTCTGCAGAGTACACAGAATAGGCTGTTAAACGGCGGTGAAAGACACTGAATGGAATATGTGACTTTAATATTTGAGTTTGAAAACTTAACAGTATTTCTTATAATTCTGCAACTGTACAGAGTACACAGAATAGGCTGTTAAACGGCGGTGAAAGACACTGAATGGAATATGTGACTTTAATATTTGAGTTTGAAAACTTAACAGTATTTCTTATAATTTTGCAACTCTGCAGAGTACACAGAATAGGCTGTTAAACGGCGGTGAAAGACACTGAATGGAATATGTGACTTTGATATTTTAGTTTGAAAACTTAACAGTATTTCTTATAATTCTGCAACTGTACAGAGTACACAGAATAGGCTGTTAAACGGCGGTGAAAGACACTGAATGGAATATGTGACTTTAATATTTGAGTTTGAAAACTTAACAGTATTTCTTATAATTTTGCAACTCTGCAGAGTACACAGAATAGGCTGTTAAACGGCGGTGAAAGACACTGAATGGAATATGTGACTTTGATATTTTAGTTTGAAGACTTAACAGTATTTCTTCCTATTCTGCAACTCTGCACAGTACACAGAATGTGCTGCTACACTGCGGCGAAGCACACTGAATGGAATATGTGACTTTGATATTTTAGTTTGAAGACTTAACAGTATTTCTTCCTATTCTGCAACTCTGCACAGTACACAGAATGTGCTGCTACACTGCGGCGAAGCACACTGAATGGAATATGTGACTTTGATATTTTAGTTTGAAGACTTAACAGTATTTCTTCCTATTCTGCAACTCTGCACAGTACACAGAATGTGCTGCTACACTGCGGCGAAGCACACTGAATGGAATATGTGACTTTGATATTTTAGTTTGAAGACTTAACAGTATTTCTTCCTATTCTGCAACTCTGCACAGTACTCAGAATGTGCTGCTAAACTGCGGCGACGCACACTGAATGGAATACGTGACTTTGATATTTTAGTTTGAAGACTAAACAGAATGTGCTCTAATCTGCAACTTTGCACACTAAACAGAATGTGCTCTAATCTGCAACTTTGCACACTAAACAGAATGTGCTCTAATCTGCAACTGTGCACACTAAACAGAATGTGCTCTAATCTGCAACTTTGCACACTAAACAGAATATATGAAATTTTTTTTTGTTTGTTTTTTTCCCCCCACACCAAATAACCTGCTGCCCCCACACACAGTAGTCCTAAAAAGGACTTTTGGTTCTTTTTTTTTCACAATTTTTGTTTTTTTCCTCCCTACACTGCCTTTCCCTTCCTATCCTCAGCTCTCCCTGGCTCAGACTGAGCCGAACTCGCTGGTCAGGTGCTATACAGCACCTGACCACGGGTTCTGGCCAGCCAATCAGTGTAATGCCAGCAGCCAACATGGCTGCTGGCATTACACCGATGTCAGAGCCTCCCTGCACGTTTATTGGCTGCGCAGCAGCCGCAAAACGTGCGGGGAGGAGACCCGAACATGGCGGGCGAGCACATGCGGTACTCGTACGAGTACCGACATGTGCCGAGCAGAGCGATGCTCGAGCCGATCCGAGCATCGGCCGAGCATGCTCGCTCAACACTAGTAGGAATCCATCATACAGCAGTCAGGCGTATCTGTATAATTACTGTGTGTAACAGAAGCAGTTACCTAGGTAGGAATCCATCATACAGCAGTCAGGTGTATCTATATCATTACTGTGTGTAACAGAAGTACTTACCTAGGTAGGAATCCATCATACAGCAGTCAGGTACATCTATATCATTACTGTGTGTAACATAAGCACTTACCTAGGTAGGAGACCATAATACAGCAGTCAGGTGTATCTATATAATTACTGTGTGTAACAGAAGTACTTACCTAGGTAGAAGTCCATCACACAGCAGTCAAGTGTATCTATATAATTACTGTGTGTAACAGAAGTACTTACCTAGGTAGGTGTCTGTCATACTTCAGTTATGTATATCTAGATGATTATTATGTGTAAACAGAGGGATAAAGGGGAGTAATATTTTGATTATAAAGAGTGACTAACCAAACTGAATTTTGTTTACATTAGAGAAGACATATAAGAACCATTATGATTACTATTTGCAATTACAAATATATTCATTGTCAATACAATCACTTGGCTTATCCTGCTGTAGATTATAAACAGTATAATGAAATATCAACATTCACATTTAAGCCGACGTTGACACATCTTGGTAAAACATCTTAGACTTTTATGATCCTACAACTTTCTCTCATTTGGGTAAATTGTTCAGTGTCTGATAATTGTTTTATTGCCAAAACTAACTTTCCATCTATACTTTCACATTAGTTTTAGTCTATTGAGATAATTAGTGTAGGATGCTCATTCTCTGTTCTTAAGACTGCAAACTAGCTACCACATCATTAGCTACAAGTAATGTATATAGGAACTTGTGGCTGTTTGCCAGTAGGCTGCAATTCTCTATATCTGTGTCAATATCCCAAAATTTCATTTGGTATGAATTTTTTCAAAGTGTTAATTTCTTATATTTAAACCCTTAAGGATCAGCCGCAAGTGGGTGCAGCCAGCACTTAAGTACTACACGGAGCATTTTTTTTTTAATGCATTGGATTCAGGGTTCCCCAAACGGCGTGCAGCAGCACCGGGAGCCTTGAAATCCATGACGTACACATACATCATGGGTCCTTTATTAACGATCACCACATGAAGTACATGTATGTGTATGCCCTTGTTCCTTAAGGGGTTAAGAATTGGAGATCTACAGGTACTTAAAGGGATAGTAATACTTTGTTTTATCTTTATTTTATTTTGTAGGCATTAAAAAAACATGAAGAACGATTTAAGTCTTATCTCTCAAACCTTTATGGTTTGAGAGATATTCACAAGCAAAGTTTCCCCTCCCGCCCCTTTTACCTAGTGTAAACAATCTCTTCTCAGATGTGGAATCCAGTCCATAGACCAGACAGATAACAGCAGGGGACAATCTTCTTCCTATGAGAACAATGAAAGCCCTGCCCCCCTTGACAGGTTTTTCAGCTTTTTCCCTTATCTTAACTGAAGATTGTCCCTCTCTGCAGTCTACCTGGCACCTCCCTTCTGCTCTGGCTGAGCAGTGTTACATCAGTAAAAGGGGCGGGAGGGGGATACTTTGTCATTGAATTACTCTTGTACTACAACTCTGACAGAATTGAAATAACACTCTCCAAAGTCCAAATACTATGATGATTAATTAAATCTGCTTTTGTTATTAAACATTACTATCCCTTTAACTCGGAGAGCCAATCACATGTGCCAGCTTGATGAAAGAGACTCCCCTAGTAATCACAGTGCTCCCGCAGGATCACCGCAATCACAAAAATCATGACATGTCAGGACCGACACTGGTCCCTAACGCACTGACAGTTGTGATGGTCCTGGCACTTCACTGTACCTTAACGGTTTAAGAAGAGGCTAACCCTTTAATAGCCAGAGAGTTGTGCAACAGATTGTTAAATACAGTTCTATTAAAGGGCTGCTATCGAGTGATTGTTGCCGTAAGAGCAGACCTGCTGATTATGTTTTGGCTGCACCGTGAGCAATGCCACATCAACAGCAGACCAGTGGCAGGTTCTGAAAAGAGACTCCTAATTTTCCCCCAGGCTATCTCACTTGCATCACTCAGAACAGACTCCCCATTCTTCATGCTGAAAGTCCTCATTGACCCACTGAACTGAGTCTGGAAACCAACATGGCACATCTGTAGTGAATGCACATACAAACCATGGATTTTGCAGCTGTGAGCTACAAACATCCAAACTGAATTCCATATGAGGGGGTTGGTTTATTGAACTCTCATTCCTGCAAGTGCCTGATTAAAAAAGACAATGTGATAATTGAGCTTTAAAGTTGAATTAACACCTTACAACAACTTAGTTGATTTTGAAAGAGCTTTCCCAATCACCTAATTTTATGTTATCCATTATTTATTTTAAACTATAGTTTATGAGATATTTAGCTGTGTTTATTTGTCATTTTAGGCCAATACTTTCTGGTAGGAAGTGGCAGTTGGGAGAGAGAGAGCAGTGTGGAATGTTAGTGTCTGACACACCAGTCTGTGCGTAATTTGCATAACCTGACAAATAAGTAAAGTTAAAGGGATAATATTACTTCAAAATGACTGTCCCTCATATTGTAGCCCTTAATAAACTGAGTTAAATGACACCAGCGGCATCTCTCAAACCTTTATGGTGATCGAGATAGAAGCTTTCAAAGTTTCCTCTCCCCTGCTGTCAGCGTTCTGCTGCCAGCAGGGGAATCCGGTCTCTGAATCAAGAGGAGGCTCTTCAGCAGAGCCGATATCTCGTAATGAAAGGAAAAATGATTAATTGAAACAGTCTTCTACGTGTGCTTGGTTACCATGCACACATAGAAGACTGTTTCAATGAATAATTTTTCCTTCAATAACGAGATATCGGCTCTGTTTAAGAGCCTCTGCCTGTCCCGGGACCAGATTCTCCTGCTGGCAGCGTTCTGAAAGTGGCTATCTCTTAAACCATAAAGGTTTGAGAGATTCCGCTGGTGTCCTTTAACTTGGTTTATTAAGGGCTACAATATGAGGGATCGTCATTTTGAAGTAATACTATCCCTTTAAGTCTCTCATAGTTTTAAATGAAGAATGGTTAACATAAAAGTAGATGGTTTTGAAAGCTTTTTCATAATTACCCAATCGAGTATAAAGGGATAGTTCCACTTTAAAGAAAACTATTTTCAAGTATCCATTGATACTCTGTAATTTGTTTTTTGCCCAGGGCTGAATTTTCGGATAGGACTGATGACATAGATATGTTATTTTCTGATAGTATAAGACCAACAGAGGAATGAACTATTACATAAAAGCAGCAGAGCATTGCACCACTACTTGAAACCAGAGGATCACTGCACTAGTACATGCTATTATCAAGGCAATACATTGTTACAGGGATTTATGGTTTAATGCCCTGTGTTGGTTTAATGTAACGGTGCATTATCACTAAAGTAAAGGTAGACAACCGTTGGCACTGCATCCGTTGGAAACTATAACTCCTGTAAGGCTCCATTTGGTTGCTAGGGATTATGGGATTTGTAGTCCCAACACCTGAAGTGTCAAACCTCACCTAGTCCTGCTCTTCTGGTGTCATGTAATAGGCTGCTGGTTTCTTATAATGGTGACCTGGACAACTTGTTTCATGCTGTTCTTATGTAATGCTCTGTACTAATAGTATATTGTCCTGCTGCTTTCATTTAATGCTCTGCAGTAATGGTACCTTCTCTATCTGGCCTCCAGGAAAGCTCTGCAGTAATGTTATATTGTTCAACTGGTCTCATGTAATGCTCTGCAGTAATGGTACACTTTCTAACTGGTCTCATGTAATGCACTGCGGTAATGGTACACTTTCTAACTGGTCTCATGTATACACTGCAGTAATGGTACACTTTCTAACTGGTATCATGTAATGCTCTGCAGTTATGGTATATTTACTAACTGGCCTCATGTAATGTGCTGCAGTAATGGTACACTTTCTAACTGGTCTCATGTAATGCGCTGAGGTAATGGTACACTTTCTAACTGGTCTCATGTATACACTGCAGTAATGGTACACTTTCTAACTGGTATCATGTAATGCTCTGCAATTATGGTATATTTACTAACTGGCCTCATGTAATGTGCTGCGGTAATGGTACACTTTCTAACTGGTCTCATGTAATGTGCTGCGGTAATGGTACACTTTCTAATTGATCTCATGTAATGCACTGCGGCAATGGTACACATTCTGTTTCATGTAATGCACTGCGATAATGGTACACTTTCTAACTGTTCTCATGTAATGCACTGGGGCAATGGTACACTTTCTAACTGTTTCATGTAATGCACTGCAGTAATGGTACACTTTCTAACTGGTCTCATGTAATGCACTGCGGTAATGGTACACTTTCTAACTGGTCTCATGTAATGCACTGCAGTAATGGTATACTTTCTAACTGGTCTCATGAAATGCACTGCGGTAATGGTACACTTTCTAACTGTTCTCATGTAATGCACTGCAGTAATGGTACACTTTCTAACTGTTTCATGTAATGCACTGCAGTAATGGTACACTTTCTAACTGGTCTCATGTAATGCACTGCGGTAATGGTACACTTTCTAACTGGCCTCATGTAATGCACTGCAGTAATGGTACACTTTCTAACTGGTCTCATGTAATGCACTGCGGTAATGGTACACTTTCTAACTGGTCTCATGTAATGCACTGCTGTAATGGTACACTTTCTAACTAGTCTCAAAGGATTAATATAAGGCAATTAAGAAGGAGTGATACCACCTTACCTCTACTGTGAACAAAACCCTTGTGAGAGCAATAAGGAAGGGATTTATACTTTCCCTAATTACAACTATAACCTGAATAAAGGGAGTTAACAACCATAAGAAAGTAAAAAAAGCAGTGATATAACTAAAGCTCACTGCTTATTACCTTCTAATGGTCAGGACTTTAAGAGCAGACTTTATTTTGCTTACTTTGTATTTGTAGTCAAGCTATAGATCATAGTAACATAGTAATATAGTTGATAAGGCTGAAAAAAGACGTGTCCATCAAGTCCAGCCCATGCCAAACCCCTCCCCCCTTTGAACCAGAGGAAGGTAAAAAACAAAGAAACAAACAAAAAAAAATATGGAAGTTATTTCCAGTTAAGCCCCAAATATTTCATTCCTGACTCCACATAGCAGTCAGATATTTACCTGGATCAACAGCCTATCTGCATTGAAGTCAGCTGTCATAATTCTCAAAATTTGTCTGTGCTAGATAAGTATCCACTTTTTTTTTTTTTTTTTTGAATGAATGAATGAATATGTTTATTTATATAGCGCCACAAGTGTACACTGCACTTTACAATTTCAGGGTTAAGACAATACAGGGTTACAAGTGCTTTGTAGAGTGAAACACTGTAAGCGAGGTCCCTGCCTTAAAGCTTACAATCTAAAGTGGTAATGGGAGACATACAGAGTACAAGGTCAAGGTTAGGATTGGGGACGTAAATAATTTATAAAGAGCCTAAGCACAGTATCACAAGGCAAATAATTCCATAACATTACTGTCTTTACTGTAAAAAAAAATCCCTGCTTCTCCCCTAATCTTAATGGATGACCTCTCATTCTTAGCTCAGATTTTTGAGTACATAATTCAATGGACAGTTCTTTGTATTGAACTTGAATATATGTGTAAATGGTAATCATATCAGTCCTTAGACGTCTCTTCTCCAGTGTAAACAAACCCAGTTTGGCTAGTCTGTCTTTATAACTCAGACCCTCCAATCCCTTTATCAGTTTTGTTACACTTTTTTCATTTCCTAATGTCTTTTTTAAGAACTGGAGTCCAAAACTCTACTCCATATTCTAGATGAGGCCTAACCAAGGATTTATACAAATCCCATGAATCTGTACCACTTCTATGCAGGTACCTATGTAACTATTTGAACATTACTGATAATGCTAGTCTGAGCGTACCTGGGATCAGTATATTATAATTTTTGCATATATTTTTGGGAGTTTTTGGCTCATCTCTTCTTGGTTAGTAACTCCCTTTATCCAGGTGATAGTTGTAATAAGAAAAGGTATAGGAAAGGGAAGTATTAGAGAAGTATGATGAACGACTAGACAAACTTGGTTTATTTACTCTAGCGAAAAGACTATTAAGAGATCTTATCAATTGCACAAGTATATGAGAGGTCAATACTAGGATCTCTCTGGTGGGCTATTCATTACAAGCCTGAGCAAATGACCAGGGGACAGGCCTTGAGATTAGAGGAAAGGAGATTTAGACTTCATCAGAGGAAGGGGTTACTTACAGTAAGGTCTGTTAAAGTGCGGAATTCCTTGCCCAACGATGTGGTTATGGCAGATACAATGGATACATTTAAGAGAAGATGAGATACATTTCTTTCAAAAGGGAACATTCAGGGTTATACTGTGTATTAGTAGGCAAATCAGAAAGGTTTGCAAAAGACTAACATATTTAGTAGCAGGAAAGCTAAATAATTCTCATTTCTCTGGGTTATGAGGAAAGGGTTGAACTTGATGGACTGGTGTCTTTTTTCAACTTAATTTACTATGTTACTATAAATAAATCCCTCCTTCATTTCCCTCACAAGTTTTTTGCTCACAGTAGAGGTAAGATGGTATCACTACATTTTAATTGAATTACGCTAAATAAATGTTCATTTAGAGTTGAGGAAGATAAGGACTTTCGTAGTTCTGGGTTCCTTGGTTGGGCAGGCAAGTTGTAAACACTACTGGGCTCACCAGGAAACTGTATATAAAATTTTTTTTTGAGTACAACATTTTTTAAGTTGTATAGAGTTAAAAAGTAGTCTGCTTTTTAAATTGAGAACATATAATCTGGAGACCTTTGACAGAAACACCGTGTTGATTCAGAAGAAGGCAAACAAAACTCTAAATCTAAGCCATTTCCAATTAAACCTGAAAAATGTTCCTTCCTGAGTCCAAAACGATAATCAAATTTCTCCCTGAATCAAAATCCTACTGCAAAGAAATCATTGTCATAATAATTCTCTATATGGTCCCTATCTAAAAAAGCTATCCAATACTTTATGAACACATTCACAAAATCTGCCAACACAGTCTCCAGAGGCAGAAAAAAAATCCACAATTTTACAGCCCTTACGGTAAAAAAACCCTTTGGTTTTAGGTGCTATTGCTGGGGGACATGACCGTTGCTGGGGTATTACAGGGAATTTTTAGGTTATTTCATGACCTATGACACCTCTTTGTATAACTAAATAAAATATTTAGGACAAGACTAAAGTATGTTAGTTACACAGATTAATTTATACACACAGATACAGAGGTTTAAACAAACATTAAAGGGATAGCAATGTCAGAAAAAAGTATTAACTATATGGTAGATACAATTAAAAGAGAATACTTGCACTTATTCGTATCTCTCGAACCGTTATGGTTTGAGAGATATAGGAAAATAAAGTTCTCCGCTCCTTCCCCTTTCTGCTTGACGGGCTGTAAAGCTGTCAGAAGCAGATTCTGGTCGCTTGACCAGACGTGGCTCTTCAGCAGCGCTGATATAACAATATCTAAAGATAAATACTTCATCAGAATGGTCTACAACATGTGCTTGCAAACCAGGCACACTTTGTAGACCTTTCCGATAAAGTATTTATTTTTAGGTATCACTATGTTGGCGCTGCTGAAGAGCCGCCGTCTGATCCAGGAACCAGAATCTGCTTCTGACAGCTTTACAGCTTGTCAAGCATTAAGGGAGGGACCAGAGAACTTTATTTTCCTATATCCCTCACACCATAATGGCTTGAAAGATGCGAATAATTGCAAATACTCTCTTTTAATTGTATCTACCATATAGTTAATACTTTTTTTTTCTGACATTACTATCCCTTTAATGTGAGTTTTATTGTGGTGGAGCAATGTGATACACTTATATACACAGCGCACACAGTCTGATCTCCTAAAAAAGAGGGACAACAGGGTGGGAAAGAGGGACAGAGGGATATGGGTCTCAAAGAGGGACTGTCCCTCCTAAAGGGGTATACTTGGGAGGTAAGTAATAAAACAAATGTTGTAGCATATGGAGTACTACAAGTTACCATTAATTTAACCCCTTAAGGACTAGGGTTTTTTTACATGCTAGGACAAGATTGAGTACATTTGTTGAGCCAGCACATGTGTGTGATCACATCACGCCATCATCCCAGCATGATCACAGTGCGCTTTCAGACCGGTTTTGATCATTTAACTCATTATATGCCAGGACCGTCACAAGTCCTCAAAGGACCGAAATTTGTGATGGTCCCGGCAAATCTTTGGTCCTTAATGGGTTAATTGAGTATTTTAACTCCTTGAATGTTTGGAGGTCTCCAACACATTGTGAATGTCCTGGAGACCTCTCAAGCATTCAAGGGATTAAAAGACTCACTTAAATCAGTAGGAATTTGGAATATAATTGTCCCCTAAAATGCAATTGGTTTAACTCAGAATTGCCAATTCCCAATTCCTGCTGGTTTATCACCCTGACTAGTAATTTGACCATCTCTGGCTTCTAAAAGGTAATACATTTTAATGCTTAAACTAAACATACAAAGCACGACTATTGTTCAGCAATGCTGAATTTGCTGGACCTTTATAAAATAAATGTTAATATAAAACGATAACATAGTTAACACCTTTTACTGCAAACAAGAAGTGGCTGCTAAAACGTCTATACCCAGTAGATGGCAGTGTTTCTCTTCTTTTACTTTATTGCGTTGCACTCATCGCAGGACACACACCATACAGCCATCTGCAGGAATTCAGCCTAATAACAGCTCTGGAAATACTAGCATTAATACTTTACTGTGCGGAATGTGTCAGTAAAAAAAAAAAAAAAAAAGCCCTATTCTGTAGGCTTCAGAGACAACAGGACAGGGATTTTTCACTAAATCTGTTCCGCTAGCTTTGCCAGTTTCGGAGAACCAAGTCCAAGAGAGACCCAGTTCAGCTGGGGATACATTTTAACACCTTAAGGATTAGAGTGGTATGTAAAGCATTGTTTCACGTGTTGTGCACAAATTTGGTCCTTAAAGGGTTAATACTGCATCACATTCATTAACCTAGGCAATGCTGGTCCTGTTTAGACCACAACTCTCCTCATCCCCAACCAGTCATTCATTAACCAAGGGTATTCAATTGTTAGACTATCACCTAAAACAAATTTAGTGCTTGGGAAGGTGGGTAATGTATTCCTGAGCAGTGTCAGTGAGTGGAGGAGTTAATGTAGGGATAAGACAGGAAGTCAGTGCTAGGGGAGGTGGGTAATGTATTGCTGAGCAGTGTCAGTGAGTGGGGGAGGTAATGTAGGGATAAGACAGGAAGTCAGTGCTAGGGGAGGTGGGTAATGTATTGCTGAGCAGTGCCAGTGAGTGGAGGAGTTAATGTAGGGATAAGACAGGAAGTCAGTGCTAGGGGAGGTGGGTAATGTATTGCTGAGCAGTGGCAGTGAGTGGGGGAGGTAATGTAGGGATAAGACAGGAAGTCAGTGCTAGGGGAGGTGGGTAATGTATTGCTGAGCAGTGGCAGTGAGTGGAGGAGTTAATGTAGGGATAAGACAGGAAGTCAGTGCTAGGGGAGGTGGGTAATGTATTGCTGAGCAGTGTCAGTGAGTGGGGAGGTAATGTAGGGATAAGACAGGAAGTCAGTGCTAGGGGAGTGCTAGGGGAGGTGGATAATGTATTGCTGAGCAGTGTCAGTGAGTGGGGAGGTAATGTAGGGATAAGACAGGAAGTCAGTGCTAGGAGAGGTGGGTAATGTATTGCTGAGCAGTGTTAGTGAGTGGGGAGGTAATGTAGGGATAAGACAGGAAGTCAGTGCTAGGGGAGGTGGGTAATGCATTACTGAGCAGTGTCAGTGAGTGGAGGAAGTAATGTAGGAATAAGACAGGAAGTCAGTGCTAGGGGAGGTGGGTAATGTATTGCTGAGCAGTGTCAGTGAGTGGGGAGGTAATGTAGGGATAAGACAGGAAGTCAGTGCTAGGAGAGGTGGGTAATGTATTGCTGAGCAGTGTTAGTGAGTGGGGAGGTAATGTAGGAATAAGACAGGAAGTCAGTGCTAGGGGAGGTGGGTAATGCATTGCTGAGCAGTGTCAGTGAGTGGGGAGGTAATGTAGGGATAAGACAGGAAGTCAGTGCTAGGAGAGGTGGGTAATGTATTGCTGAGCAGTGTCAGTGAGTGGGGAGGTAATGTAGGGATAAGACAGGAAGTCAGTGCTGGGGAGGTACGTAATGCATTGCTGAGCAGTGTCAGTGAGTGGGTAGGTAATGTAGGGATAAGACAGGAAGTCAGTGCTAGGAGAGGTGGGTAATGCATTGCTGAGCAGTGTCAGTGAGTGGGGAGGTAATCCTATATAATAATTCGCTAAATCATGTGTAACGCTGCGACATGCGCAGTAGAGACTGCTGCGCGTGCTGCAGTCATGCACAGTACAGACTGCCCGCGACGCTGCTGATACAGAGCTCTGTATCGGCCGTGGAGCGGGCAGTCTCTGCTGCATGTGGCTGCCCTGCGACCAGGTGGCTGTGACACTGTGGCCCGTGTAACGGGCTGTTCAACTAGTGTAGGGATAAAACAGGAAGTCAGTGCTAGGGGAGGTGGGTAATGCACTGCTGAGCAGTGTCAGTGAGTGGGGAGGTAATGTAGGGATAAGACAGGAAGTCAGTACTAGGGGAAGTGGGTAATGCATTACTGAGCAGTGTCAGTGAATGGGGAGGTAATGTAGGGATAAGACAGGAAGTCAGTGCTAGGGGAGGTGGGTAATGCATTGCTGAGCAGTGTCAGTGAGTTGGGAGGTAATGTAGGGATAAGACAGGAAGTCAGTACTAGGGGAGGTGGGTAATGTACTGCTGAGTAGTGTCAGTGAGTGGGGAGGTAATGTAGGGATAAGACAGGAAGTCAATGCTAGGGGAGGTGGGTAATGCATTGTTGAGCAGTGGCAGTGAGTGGAGGAGTTAATGTAGGGATAAGACAGGAAGTCAGTGCTAGGGGAGGTGGGTAATGTATTGCTGAGCAGTGGCAGTGAGTGGAGGAGTTAATGTAGGGATAAGACAGGAAGTCAGTGCTAGGGGAGGTGGGTAATGTATTGCTGAGCAGTGTCAGTGAGTGGGGAGGTAATGTAGGGATAAGACAGGAAGTCAGTGCTAGGGGAGTGCTAGGGGAGGTGGATAATGTATTGCTGAGCAGTGTCAGTGAGTGGGGAGGTAATGTAGGGATAAGACAGGAAGTCAGTGCTAGGAGAGGTGGGTAATGTATTGCTGAGCAGTGTTAGTGAGTGGGGAGGTAATGTAGGGATAAGACAGGAAGTCAGTGCTAGGGGAGGTGGGTAATGCATTACTGAGCAGTGTCAGTGAGTGGAGGAGGTAATGTAGGAATAAGACAGGAAGTCAGTGCTAGGGTGAGGTGGGTAATGTATTGCTGAGCAGTGTCAGTGAGTGGGGAGGTAATGTAGGGATAAGACAGGAAGTCAGTGCTAGGAGAGGTGGGTAATGTATTGCTGAGCAGTGTTAGTGAGTGGGGAGGTAATGTAGGAATAAGACAGGAAGTCAGTGCTAGGGGAGGTGGGTAATGCATTGCTGAGCAGTGTCAGTGAGTGGGGAGGTAATGTAGGGATAAGACAGGAAGTCAGTGCTAGGAGAGGTGGGTAATGTATTGCTGAGCAGTGTCAGTGAGTGGGGAGGTAATGTAGGGATAAGACAGGAAGTCAGTGCTGGGGAGGTACGTAATGCATTGCTGAGCAGTATCAGTGAGTGGAGGAGGTAATGTAGGGATAAGATAGGAAGTCAGTGCTAGGGGAGGTGGTAATGCATTGCTGAACAGTGTCAGTGAGTGGAGGAGGTAATGTAGGGATAAGACAGGAAGTCAGTGCTAGGAGAGGTGGGTAATGCATTGCTGAGCAGTGTCAGTGAGTGGGGAGGTAATCCTATATAATAATTCGCTAAATCATGTGTAACGCCGCGACATGCGCAGTAGAGACTGCTGCGCGTGCTGCAGTCATACACAGTACAGACTGCCCGCGCCGCTGCTGATACAGAGCTCTGTATCAGCCGTGGAGCGGGCAGTCTCTGCTGCATGTGGCTGCCCTGCGACCAGGTGGCTGTGACACTGTGGCCCGTGTAACGGGCTGTTCAACTAGTGTAGGGATAAAACAGGAAGTCAGTGCTAGGGGAGGTGGGTAATGCACTGCTGAGCAGTGTCAGTGAATGGGGAGGTAATGTAGGGATAAGACAGGAAGTCAGTACTAGGGGAAGTGGGTAATGCATTGCTGAGCAGTGTCAGTGAGTTGGGAGGTAATGTAGGGATAAGACAGGAAGTCAGTACTAGGGGAAGTGGGTAATGCATTGCTGAGCAGTGTCAGTGAGTGGGGAGGTAATGTAGGGATAAGACAGGAAGTCAGTGCTAGGGGAAGTGGGTAATACATTGCTGATCAGTGTCAGTGACTGGTGAGGTAATGTAGTAGTAAGACAGGAAGTCAGTGCTAGGGGAGGTGGGTAATGCATTGCTGAGCAGTGTCAGTGAGTTGGGAGGTAATGTAGGGATAAGACAGGAAGTCAGTACTAGGGGAGGTGGGTAATGTATTGCTGAGTAGTGTCAGTGAGTGGGGAGGTAATGTAGGGATAAGACAGGAAGTCAATGCTAGGGGAGGTGGGTAATGCATTGCTGAGCAGTGTCAGTGACAGAGGGAGGTAATGTAGGGATAAGACAGGAAGTGAGTGCTAGGGGAGGTGGGTAATGTATTGCTGAGCAGTGTCAGTGAGTGGGGAGGTAATGTAGGGCTAAGACAGGAAGTCAGTGCTAGGGGAGGTGGGTAATGTATTGCTGAGCAGTGTCAGTGAGTGGGGGGAGGTAATGTAGGAATAAGACAGGAAGTCAGTGCTAGCGGAGGTGGGTAATGTATTGCTGAGTAGTGTCAATGATTGGGGGAGGTAATGTAGGGATAAGACAGGAGTCAGTGCTAGGGGAGGTGGGCAATGCATTGCTGAGCAGTGTCAGTGAGTGAGGGAGGTAATGTAGGGATAAGACAGTAAATCAGTGCTAGGGCAGATGGGTAATGCATTGCTGAGGTACTGGACCTATAGTAGCCAATCTGTTCAGTAGGTCTGTGGTGTCCTGGAGGTAGCTGGCTGTGTTTCCTACCAAGGGCTTTAGGATATTTTCCACCCAGCCAGATATATGTTCAGTTAGTGTCCCTACTCCAGAGCTTACAGGTCTTCCTGGGTTCCTTGTTTATGTATCTAAAGCAGTAAATAGAATGAGCCTGTTTTTGGGGTCTTTGGTATCAGATCCTAAATGTCTGTAGATGTGGAAGTGGGTCCATTTATAATATGTTTTAGTTCCTTTATATATATATATATATATATATATATATATATATATATATATATATATATATATATATATATATATCTGTGTGGGATCCTCTTGTAGTTTGCAGTAATATCTGGGATCAGAAAGTTGTCGCTGTTCTTCTCTAATGTAGTCAGTTGTGATCATTATGACTACAGCTCCCCCTTTATTTGCTGGTTTGATCATAATGTCCTTGTTGTCTTTCAGTGATTTAATGGCCGTCCTTTCCTGGGTACTAACGTTGTACAGTTCTTTACTTTGTTTATCCAGGATGGTGGATTTCACTCTCTGTCTGAATGAGTCTATGTACTCATCCATAGTGGGGCTGAGTCCTGATGGAGGGGTCCAGTTAGATTTGTTTTTGTGGTGTGTTTAAGTTGTACTGTGTTGCAGGGTTCATAGTTGATGTTATCATGGAAAAATTCCTTAAAGGGATAGTAATACTTCGTTTTAACGTTATTTTATTTTGTAGACATTAAAAAAATATGAAGAATGATATAAGTCTTATCTCTCAAACCTGTATGGTTTGAGAGATATTCACAAGCAAAGTTTCCCCTCCCGCCCCTTTTACCTAGTGTACGCCATCTCTTCTCAGATGTGGAATCCAGTCCATAGACCAGACAGATAACAGCAGGGGACAATCTTCTTCCTATGAGAACAATGAAAGTCCTGCCCCCTTGACAAGTTTTTCAGGTTTTTCCCTTATCTTAATTGAAGATTGTCCCTCTCTGCAATCTACCTGGGCACCTCCCTTCTGATCTGGCTGAGCAGTGTTACATCAGTAAAAGGGGTGGGAGGGGGATACTTTGTCATTGAATTACTCTTGAACTACAAGTCTGACAGTATTGATTTAACACTCTCCAAAGTCCAAATACTATGATGATTAATTAGAGCTTCTTTTATTATGAATCATTACTATCCCTTTAAGGTGTAATCTCCTAAAGAATTATTCCATGTCACTGCAGAGCTCTGTTTGGTCCAATGGTTTTGTAGGGCAGAAATTCAGTCCTTTGGATAGTACATGGTTCTCTTCCTTACTTTGGGTGTGTTGCGAAAGGTTCACAATGCAGTCTTGCTTGTCTGTATTCCCTTGCAGGTCCTGATCATTTTTTGTTGCTGTAGTATGTAAACCTGCTTTCAACCTAAGTCTGTGAAGTTTTTTACTTTTGTTGTAAATCAGGCACCCTTGTAGATGTTTGTAGTACTTGTGTAGCCTTTGTTTTAAAATCCTCTGTGTCACTTCCCTACAGTGTGTCAAAGAGGACCTCAATGTCACCCTTTATGGTTCTCTTACTTTCATAAAACACTCCAATAAGGTGGTTCCGTAGCTTCTCTGATATTCTTGTCCGTAGTTGTTGGGCATACCGAGTATGGTAGGCGTGTTGAGTGGGGTCTTTGATGGTGAGTCCTTTAGGAATGAGGCTCTCCTTTTTGCACTTGGTGAGAAAGAATATGTCGCTGTCCAGTTGTGCAAGTTTCTTTAGCAGTGTCTTAAGCTTCATTTGAGAGTGGTACATTGTGGTATCTTCCATTGTAATCCAGAAAAAAGATGGTACCGTGTTAGCCAGTGGAGTAGATAGGATTCAGTGTAGCAAAACTACTTGCAAAAAACTCAGCACACCTACAATACTCGGTATGCCCAACAACTATGTACAAGAACATACAGACATCCCTGTATCACAAACCCACAGACAGACCATCATACCTTAGATCAGGGCTCAAAATTTCCACTTGCCACTAGCCAATGGCGAGTGAAAATTTAGCCCTGGTGGGTATGTTTTGGCTTGCAGTGGCGAGTAACTTTTCAGGTCTGGCTAGCAGCAAAGAACTTAAAATTATAAGACCTGCCTTAGATATGACAGTTTTCACCCCAAACATACCAAGCATGCCATCATCTATAGCTAAGCTAAAAGATACAACCACATCTGTTCAGACAATACAGACAGGAACCAGCATCTCCATTCACTAAGGAAGGGATTCAGGAATTGGGGATACCACCCAAGAATAAGAGAGAATCAGATACACAGAGCCAGCCAAATACCCAGAGAAACACTCCTTGAATACAGACCAAGTGCAGAGAGTAACAGAGTACCACTTGTGGTCACATACAATCCCCAATCGGAAGCCCTGAGAAGAATTGCAAAAGTCTTACAACCAACCATCCATAAAAATGACAGATTAAAAGTAATTTTTCCAGATCCACCACTTATATCATACAGACAACCCCCAAATTTAAAGAAAATTATTGTCAAGAGCCATTTGCCACAAATCACAAAGAATGGAACATTCTGTTGTGGAGTAAAAAGTTGTGAGACCTGTCCACACATTCAATGCACAACAGATAAAAATACCAAATACACAGCAACACTATGACATTAATGGTTCATTCACGTGCTCCTCTTCAGATGTAGTATATCTCAAACCGTGTACACAATGCCCCACAGGAGGTTACTACATTGGGGAAACAGGACAGACACTGAGGAAAAGAATGAACCTTCATCTCCAGACAATAAACAGAAGAAAGGTTGACACACCAGTTGGTCAGCATTTTTGTGGTCCAAATCATAGTCTACAAAATATGAAAGTTACCATACTCAAAGGAAACTTTAGAACACAAAGGGAAAGAAAAATCTGGGAATTTAAATTAAAGGATCTATTTGACACATTAAAAACAGGACTAAACCTGGGGATGGGCTTCGTGTCTCATTATAATAGATAAAACATTTTGGTATTTGATTGTATAGAGATAGATCTATTCAAGTCACAGACTAACAGGCTCTTCACACCTCTGTGTTAATGAACATTTCCTTGTTCCCAGGACTATGATCTAACCCTGTGCATATCAATTCATATCTTTGCAGACTGTATGTTTACTAAGTTAGTTGTCCCCCAGTGTGCACTCATAGATTCTGGTTCAAATGTATGTCATACTCTGTAAATATAAATGCAGCGTTATTCTAGCTTTGTTTGTTAACACATGCCTGAAGAAGGAACCTTAGTATCCCGAAAGCTTGCACTTGTTATGTCCTCAGTTAGCCATTAAAAGGTATCACCTTTTCATGGCTTAAAATGTGAAGTCCTTTGCTATTAGCCAGACCTGAAAAGTTACTCACCACTGCAACACATAACATACCCACCAGGGCTGAATTTCTACTCACCAGGGCTAAATTTTCACTCTCTGTTGGCTAGTGGCGAGTGAAAATTTTGAGCCCTGGACCTTTATACCACTCTTGTGAGTTTTTTGCTACACTGAATCCTTTTTAGATTTCAGTATCCCAGCTCTACTGAAGACCTGCATGCCAGTCCCGGGACCAGGATCTCCTGATGTCAGCTTACAGCTGACGTTAGGGAAAGGGGAGGGACAGGAGAACGTTAAAACTTTATATCTCTCAAACCATAAAGGTTTGAGAGATAGGGCTTGCACTGATCAGTCTCTTTTTGGATTATCTACAATATTACTTTTTATTCATGTAAGATATTACTAACCCTATCAGTAAAAATAAAAAATGATAATTTCCTTTTAAATGCAATAATTGTTCAATATATTCATGACATTACTCAGAACTAATAAAACGTACCACTATAACAGCCCTTTGCTCCATAACAAGGGGAGATGCACTAAGGTGTGATAAATGTGTGATAAACAGGATATAAGATATCCAGGCTGATAAACTATCCAGTTCCTATGTTATTCTACAGAGCCTATACACTGGGCTGGATTTCCTAGTAGGCAGAGTAGGCTCCAAATGTTTCTCCAACTGACAGAAAGAAAAAAGCTTTTTTTTATGGAGCTAATTTACTAACATTTTTCCAGCCTGCTGGATCTTAGTGCATAGGAAGGGACAGATTAACATCTCTCGCCCCCATAGGTCACTTGTAGTCACATTCCCACTCCTCACATAACCCCTAATCCCCCAGTCCCAAACACTAGTTACTGACATGGCCTTTGGCATACAACAAGCAAAGAAAAAAAATAGCTTTAACCCATTGGTTTCCACAGATGCAATGAATCCGAGACCTATGTAGCATCTAAGGGCAGTAAAGGGGTATAAAACTGGTGTAGTGATATTTTGATGTCTTTGGCCACACCCACAATTCAGAATGTGGGTGTGGCCAGCACTGTTGGAGCAACATTTGGAGCCTATTCTGCCTACTGGGAAATCCAGCCCAGTGTATAGGCTCTGTAGAATAACATAGGAACTGGAGAGTTTATCAGCCTGGATATCTTATAACCTGTTTATCACACATTTACCACCCCTTAGTGCACCTCCCCTTGTTATGGAGCAATGGGCTGTTATAGTGGTACGTTTTATTAGTTCTGAGTAATGTCATGAATATATTGAACAATTATTGCATTTATAAGGAAATTATCATTATTTATTTTTACTGATAGGGTTAGTAATATCTTACATGAATAAAAAGTAATATTCTAGTCAATCTAGGAACCTTAAGAGTTAATGTCCTTTGCTGTTTCAAAGGCACTATCCACTAACTATTTTTTTTTTTTTTACATGAAAGTTCTAGTGCAGGCTGTCATTGGCACATAAAAATAAACTGGCGATAATAAAAAATAATAATAACACGAGAGTATTAAAAGCCTCATTGGTTTTCCGAGTTCTGTTTTTGCTGTATAGTGATTTGCGTCTGTCTGTCTGGGGTCATATAGCAAAGAAGCTGTAAGTTAACATTTTATGAGCAAACAGTAAAAAATAATCAGGACCCAGGACAGCTCCGGCTGTTGAGTCACAGCTCGCTCTGTTTGATTCCAAAAGCTTTGTTTGGGGGCTCATATACAAAGCAGCTTTAAAAATGTGGTTATCTGCCTAATGACTTCTCCATTCAGTCAGATTGCTTCATTCTCCTACTCTAGACCTTTCTGTCACACATCCATAAGCAGCGGCTACAGCGATTCCCTGGATTCGTGGGCCAGCAGAAGGGACTGTGATCCCCTCAAGCATGACATCTCTTAATTTGAATTTTCATGATTCATTCTAAAATAACTGATTGCACAGAACTCTCCAGGACAATGAATGACATTCTCTTTTGGAGCCTGGTGTCCGAGGTGAGCAGAGAGAAAGAGGCTCAACCAAGGTCATGAAAGTTGTCATCATGTAATGTGATGTTGGGGTTCAGGGGACTGTTACTACATCCTACTAGATCTTGAAGTAAAATATAAGGTTTGGTTGACCGACCTGCCTCTTTTTCCCCTTCTACCGCTCTCCTCATCACCTCTTAGTTCTTCGGCCATTACTTTTCACTCTTTATTCTCTTCTAGGCCACTCTATCTATCTACAGAGGTGTAACTAGAAGCCACGGGGCCCTGGTGCAAGAATTGCCATGGGCCCACCGACCACATTGGCCACCTCCACATTGCCCCTCAATCTCCACATTGCCCCTTCCACAATGCCCCCATCACCACATTGCCTCTTCCACAATGCCCCTCAATCTCCACATTGCCCCTTTCACAAAGTCCCGCAATCTCCACATTGCCCCTTTCACAATGCCCCCATCTCCACATTGCCCCTTTCACAATGCCCCCATCTCCACATTGCCCCTTCCTCAATGCCCCTCAATCTCCACATTGCCCCTTTCACAATGCCCCCATCTCCACATTGCCCCTTCCACAATGCCCGCATCTCCACATTGCCCCTTTCACATTGCCCCTAAATCTCCTACCTCCCTGGTGGTCCAGTGGCAGAGGACAGGTCTGTGCCTCTTTCTGCACAGACCTCTTCTCCCGCATGGTCCTCTTCAGTAATGCAGAGCGCTGGGAGATGATGTCATGATGATGTAATCTCCCAGTGATCTGTATTACGAGAGTGCCGGTCTGCCAGAGGGAATACTGATCTCTTTCTGGCAGACTGGTACTCTCGTAATGCTGAGCCCCAGCGCTCTGTATTACTTAATTGTGGGCGCCAGGAGAGGAGGTCGCAGGGGGAGGCTGGGCCCCTGGAGTGATGGGCCCAGTCACAGGTGTGACCTCTGCGACCCCTATAGTTACTCCACTGTCTATCTACCTCCATACAAGACTACACCTCGCTGATGTGGAAGATGGACAACAAATTAAAGTACTTATAATTCTAGTGATTTGTAGAGGTTGCAAGCAGGAAACCCCCACCCCCCTTCTTAGCCCTTCTATCCTCCACTCCATCCTGCTTACATCCCCCCATTCTTCCTTCTTCCTATCCCTTTCTTCTCTTTCTTTTCTTACGCCTGCCTCTTTACTCTGCTCGTGCAGTTTTTGCTTCCTTTATCACTTAAAATTCTTTAGTGATATTCTGATTGAGAACATGTGCACCCTAGCCTCAATATGCTGTGATTGTTTGTTCACGAGGATAAGGGTCATGTGCTGTGAAGTACCAAATGTATTTATTATGATTCTGATTTGTATCCTACTGTTCTTTGCAGGTCTGTACTTATGAATATCACTGAGCACAATAAAACTTTGAATTATAAAAAAAAAAAAATAAGGTTCCCCCTCCCTCCTCATCACAAGAATACACACACATTCATACAAACACAGTCACACAGTGACAGTTGGCTTCAATGCAGATAGGTTGTTGAGCCACGGAAATATCTGACTGCCATTTGGAGTCAGGAAGGAATTTTTTACCCACTTGGTGTTAAATTGGAAATGGTTTCAGTGGGTTTTTTCAGTTTTTTGTTTTTTTTTTGCCTTCCTCTCGATCAACAGGGGTGATTTGGAATGGGCTGGACTTGATGGACTCCTGTCTTTTTTTCAGCCTCATCAACTATGTTACTATTGGCGCGATGCAAGAAACATGTGCAATCTTTATTTCCTGCGTAAAAAACAATAGGGAATAGGTTTGCGCATGATTTTGTTGAATTGCACATGAAAAAAAATCAAGATTAGCGAACAGCTGCGCATATTTATTTTTTGTGGGCGCGGCCAGGATTAACAAATCTGCATTAATGGAATAGCGAATACGCCTCATGCAGGAAGTGCTACTGCGAATGAACGTATACGTCTGTGTAGTACTGTCGTAAAAAGGAATTTTTTATGCGCAATTCAAGAAGCGTTCGGTATTCAGCTTCCTGGATTAGAACATGCGCAAAATCTATCTGCGCACAAAAATGCCTTTAGAAGATGCGCACATTTCTTGCATCACACCATGTGTTACATACACGCCCAACACATACATGTCCACTTTTTTGGTGGCTGAATTGTCTGTTTGGGATGAATTTTATCATATGGTGTAAATTCTGGATTTCCTTGCATGGGAGATAAAGGAACGTTATTTAAAGGGATAGTAATACTTCATTTTATCTTTATTTTATTTTGTAGGCATTAAAAAAACATGAAGAACGATATAAGTCTTATCTCTCAAACCTTTATGGTTTGAGAGATATTCACAAGCAAAGTTTGCCCTCCCGCCCCTTTTACCTAGTGTAAGCCATCTCTTCTCAGATGTGGAATACAGTCCATAGACCAGACAGATAACAGCAGGGGACAATCTTCTTCCTATGAGAACAATGAAAGCCCTGCCCTCCTTGACAAGTTTTTCAGGTTTTTCCCTTATCTTAATTGAAGATTGTCCCTCTCTGCAGTCTACCTGGGCACCTCCCTTCTGATCTGGCTGAGCAGTGTTACATCAGTAAAAGGGGTGGGAGGGGGACACTTTGTCATTGAATTACTCTTGAACTACAACTCTGACAGAATTGAAATAACACTCTCCAAAGTCCAAATACTATAATGATTAATTAGAGCTGCTTTTATTATGAAACATTACTATCCCTTTAATCTCTCTCTCTATTACATACTCTTTGGTGAGATGAGATGGAGAAAAACTTTTGCAGAGAAAAATGTAAAACACATCACTTTAACATTCTGCTGTAATTCCTGAAAAAAAAGTAGTTTTTCAGCTTTTTTCCATGTGGCCCTCAATCTTGTCCCCCTGCACCGATAGCCACAGAAACACACACATACTGACCCTCCCACACACACACACACACACACACACACACCTTGTCCCACTCTACTGGTAGCCATAGAACCACACATACTGACCCCCAGCCTTCTCCACTGTACTGGTATCCATAGAACTACACATACTGACCCCCAGCCTTGTCCCCCTGCACTGGTAGTCATAGAACCACACATACTGACCCCCAGCCTTCTCCACTGTACTGGTATCCATAGAACTACACATACTGACCCCCAGCCTTGTCCCCCTGCACTGGTAGTCATAGAACCACACATACTGACCCCCAGCCTTCTCCACTGTACTGGTATCCATAGAACTACACATACTGACCCCCAGCCTTGTCCCCCTGCACTGGTAGTCATAGAACCACACATACTGACCCCCAGCCTTCTCCACTGTACTGGTATCCATAGAACTACACATACTGACCCCCAGCCTTGTCCCCCTGCACTGGTAGTCATAGAACCACACATACTGACCCCCAGCCTTCTCCACTGTACTGGTATCCATAGAACTACACATACTGACCCCCAGCCTTGTCCCCCTGCACTGGTAGTCATAGAACCACACATACTGACCCCCAGCCTTCTCCACTGTACTGGTATCCATAGAACTACACATACTGACCCCCAGCCTTGTCCCCCTGCACTGGTAGTCATAGAACCACACATACTGACCCCCAGCCTTCTCCACTGTACTGGTATCCATAGAACTACACATACTGACCCCCAGCCTTGTCCCCCTGCACTGGTAGTCATAGAACCACACATACTGACCCCCAGCCTTCTCCACTGTACTGGTATCCATAGAACTACACATACTGACCCCCAGCCTTGTCCCCCTGCACTGGTAGTCATAGAACCACACATACTGACCCCCAGCCTTCTCCACTGTACTGGTATCCATAGAACTACACATACTGACCCCCAGCCTTGTCCCACTGCACTGGTAGCCATAGAACCACACATACTGAGCCCCAGCCTTCTCCACTGTACTGGTATCCATAGAACTACACATACTGACCCCCAGCCTTCTCCACTGTACTGGTATCCATAGAACTACACATACTGACCCCCAGTCTTCTCCACTGCACTGGTAGTCATAGAACCACACATACTGAGCCCCAGCCTTCTCCACTGTACTGGTAGTCATAGAACTACACATACTGACCCCCAGTCTTCTCCACTGCACTGGTAGTCATAGACAACACATACTGACCCCCAGTCTTCTCCACTGCACTGGTAGTCATAGACAACACATACTGACCCCCAGTCTTCTCCACTGTACTGGTAGTCATAGACAACACATACTGACCCCCAGTCTTCTCCACTGCACTGGTAGTCATAGACAACACATACTGACCCCCAGTCTTCTCCACTGTACTGGTAGTCATAGACAACACATACTGACCCCCAGTCTTCTCCACTGCACTGGTAGTCATAGACAACACATACTGACCCCCAGTCTTCTCCACTGTACTGGTAGTCATAGACAACACATACTGACACTAGACTTGTGTAAGGCAAACATTTTCAGTAAAATTCAATTTCGGACAATTTTTATTTTTTTTTTCCATTTGGAGTATCCGAATTTTGGACCGGACCTGTTCGACTCAGACGAAATTCAGCAATAGTCCGAATTATTCGGCTGAATTTAAAATTTTTTTTCAAATATTCAATAAAGAATTAAAATTAAACCAATAAAAATATATATTAAAAATAAATTAATAATAATATTAAATCTCTAATGAAACAGGAAGAGGTATTTTATGAACCCCTACACACTTATTAACCCTTAATAGGGCAAATATGGGGTGAGTGGCAGCAATGTAACATGGCTGTGTGATACCAATGGATATACAACAAACACACAAAATAAAGCCCTGCGCTCACTCCCAGTACTCCTGGTCAGCAGCAATGGGTATAGCATACATCAGCCCTAATTACATAGTACAAAAAACAAAGAGTTACGTGCTCTCTGTCCCAGCGTTCACTCCAGTGGCCATTTGAATGTAAGCTCACCTGCCGCACCACGACAAGCCTCATAGGTGAGTCCATCAGAACAATGAAATTATTTTGAATTACTTCTCTTAAGCTGCACACATTATGTAACACATTATTACTGTGGTTTTTTTTATTTTGTAATTTTTTTATTTTTTTAATAATAAATCAGAATATATATATATATATATATATATATATGTCACATCAAATTAAAGCCCTTTCTGCCCTTTAAAAATGGTATATAGTATGTGCTTGTGCAATAAATGAGAAAGATAGGAATTATGGTTGAACACACACATAGCAAAAATGCCAAAATTGCTTGTGTCCTTATGTGGTTAATGTCTGCACTTTGCATGAACCGTAAAGCACCTGTTTTACCACATCTATTTTTAACAGTAAGTAGCCACATAGTAATAGTTTCAGGCGGGAAAGCGCCGTGCCGTCTATTTTTAGTAGCATTTAGCAACATTGTAATAGTTTCAGGAGGGAAAGCACCGTCCGAACTTCCAAAATTTACACCTAAATTTTGGCCTAGGCCCATTTCAGTCCTTTTTTTGTGGGTAGGCCTTTTGTGGGTAGAGTGTCAGTAGACTTGTGCGATTCAGTTCGGCCAATTTCAGCCTTCGCACAAGTCTACTGACACTCTAGCCTTATCCCACTGCCCTGGTAGCCATAGACAACACATACTGACACTCTAGCCTTGTCCCCTGCACTGGTAGCCATAGACAACACATACTGACACTCTAGCCTTGTCCTGCTGCCCTGGTCACCACAGACAACACATACTGGCACCCAAGCATGATCCCCATACCTGGGAACTCTCCGGTTTTGCCCCGGAGACTCCGGATTTCAGACTGAATTACCGGGTCTCCAGGGCAATGTGTGGATTACCGGGTGGGCAGAGTTTAAATCCTGCCTGGTTCCTCCCACTCCACGCCCTCTTGGATACATTTTGCAGGGGTTTTTTTGTCCCGCCCCCCCTCCGCGAATAAGCCCCGCCCCTTTTATGGCACAAATCACGTCATTTCCCCCAGGTCGGCACTGACAGGGTTACCCTCCGGGTAGCCCTGTCTCAAAAGTTCCCAGGTATGATGATCCCACTGCCCTGCTAGCCATAGACAACACATATTGACACTCCCATTGCTGTCCATAGGATGGTGTAGCAACAGCGCCACTGTGAATTTTCAGGCCACTGTGATATTGCACCTATTAAAAAGTTCAAGTTTGAGCTGTTATAATTTTTTAATAAAATATCTCTCAGCAGTGGGAGTACCCTTGTTTTATTCAGGGGGATAAACTCTACAACATATATTTTTTTTTACACTTTAAGTATTACTATCCCTTTAAGTAAAACAATGAAATAGCTTTGTGTGTCACTTAGAGATAAATTTATAATGTGGACAGGAAAACAGTGTTTCAGCTAAGCTGGACTTTTGTGCTTTTTCTTCACATCAATCATTGATAAAATAAAAATCTTCAGATATAGATGTAGCCAGACTTAAATCTGTACTTTATCCAGATGTTCTGCAGTGTCTAGTTAAGTAAACACAAAATCCCCCACAAGACAATGGAGGTCACTTATCAGGACAAGATAATTTAACTCAGAAAATGGAAAGTGGCCTTGCTTGATCCGTATTATCAATGATCAAGCATATTTCATGAACTATCTCATTTGTTGATCCACAAGAAGACAAACAAAAGCCTACTGAAGCCATTTCCAATTATGCTTCAAATACGATAGAAAGTCCTTTCTGACTCCAAAAGGTAAACAGATGTCTCCCTGGATCAATATTCTAGCTGGTTACAAACCATTGGCCATGATTTTCTATATTGCTATTCACTAGAAATAAAAGTACCAAATACAATTTTTTTTTAATTCTCTGGAGTATCTAACAACAGAGGTTCTTGAGGCAAAGAATGCCATAACCCTACTGCTCTTATTGAAAAAACTCCCTGCCTTTGTTGTTGTCAAAATAACCTTTCCTTTAAAGGGATAGTAATGTTTCATAATAAAAGAAGCTCCAATTAAACATCATAGTATTTGGACCATGGAGAGTGTAATTTCATTTCTGTCAGAGTTGTAGTTCAGGAGTAACTGAATGATAAAGTATCCCCCTCCCGCTGCTTTTACTGATGTAACACTGCTCAGCCAGATCAGAAGGGAGGTGCCCAGGTAGATTGCAGAGAGGGACAATCTTCAATTAAGATAAGGGAAAAACCTGAAAAACTTGTCAAGGGGGCAGGGCTTTCATTGTTCTCATAGGAAGAAGATTGTCCCCTGCTGTTATCTGTCTGGTCTATGGACTGCATTCCACATCTGAGAAGAGATGGCTTACACTAGGTAAAAGGAGCGGGAGGGGAATCTTTGCTTGTGAATATCTCTTAAACCATAAAGGTTTGAGAGATAAGACTTATATCATTCTTCATATTTTTTAATGCCTACAAAATAAAATAAAGTTAAAACGAAGTATTACTATCCCTTTAAGGAATTTTTCCATGATAACATCAACTATGAACCCTGCAACACAGTACAACTTAAACACACCACAAAAACAAATCTAACTGGACCCCTCCATCAGGACTCAGCCCCACTATGGATGAGTACATAGACTCATTCAGACAGAGAGTGAAATCCACCATCCTGGATAAACAAAGTAAAGAACTGTACAACGTTAGTACCCAGGAAAGGACGGCCATTAAATCACTGAAAGACAACAAGGACATTATATCAAACCAGCAGATAAAGGGGGAGATGTAGTCATAATGATCACAACTGACTACATTAGAGAAGCACAGACACAACATTCTAATCCCAGACATTACTGCAAACTACAAGAGGATCCCACACAGATATATATATATATATATAAAGGAACTAAAACATATAATAAATGGACTCCCTTCAACATCTACAGACATTTAGGATCTGATACCAAAGACACCCAAAAACAGGCTCATTCTATTTACTGCCTAAGGTACATAAACAAGGAACCCAGGAAGACCTGTACTCTCTGGAGTAGGGACACTAACTGACAATATATCTGGCTGAGTGGAAATATCCTAAAGCCCTTGTAAGAAACACAGCCAGCTACCTCCAGGACACCACAGACCTACTGAACAGATTGGCTACTATAGGTCCAGTACCTCAGCAATGCATTACCCACCTCCCCTATCACTGACTTCCTGTCTTATCCCTACATTACCTCCCCACTCACTGACACTACTCTGCAATGCATTACCCACCTCCACTATCACTGACTTCATGTCTTATCCCTACATTACCTCTCCCACTCACTGACACTACTCAGCAATGCATTACCCACCTCCACTATCACTGACTTCATGTCTTATCCCTACATTACCTCCCCCACTCACTGACACTACTCTGCAATGCATTACCCACCTCCACTATCACTGACTTCATGTCTTACCCCTACATTACCTCTTCCACTCACTGACACTGCTCAGCAATGCATTACCCACCTCCACTATCACTGACTTCCTGTCTTATCCCTACATTACCTCCCCCACTCACTGACACTACTCAGCAATGCATTACCCACCTCCACTATCACTGACTTCATGTCTTATCCCTACATTACCTCCCCCACTCACTGACACTACTCTGCAATGCATTACCCACCTCCACTATCACTGACTTCATGTCTTATCCCTACATTACCTCCCCCACTCACTGACACTGCTCAGCAATGCATTACCCACCTCCCCATAGTCCTGACTTCCTGTCTTATCCCTACATTACCTCCCTCACTCACTGACACTACTCAGCAATACACTACCCACCTCCCCTAGTACCAGCTTCCTGTCTTATCTCTACATTACCTCCCTCTGTCACTGACACTACTCAGCTGTTATCTGCCTGGTCTATGGACTGGATTCCACATCTGAGAAGAGATGGCTTACACTAGGTAAAAGGGGCGGGAGGGGGAACTTTGCTTGTGAATATCTCACAAACCATAAAGGTCCCCTGCTGTTATCTGTCTGGTCTAGCAACCAAATTCCACATCTGAGGGGAGGTGGCTTACACTAGGTAAAAGGGTCGGGAGGGGGATACTTTATCATTCAGTTACTCTTGAACCTCAACTCTGACAGTATTGAAATAACACTCTCCAAAGTCCAAATACGATGAAGATTAATTGGAGCTGCTGTTTTTGTGAAACATTACTATCCCTTTAATCACATTTTTCACAATGTGGCTTTGGAGGGAAGAATAGTTTGTGTGTGTGTGTGTGTGTGTGTGTGTAATTATGTATCAGTGTGTGTATGTATGTTTGTGTGTACGTGTGTATTTTTTTTGTGTGTCTGTATGCATACGTGAAGGTATGTAAGTGTGTGTGTGTGTATGTGTGTGTATGTATGTATGTGTGTGTATGTATGTATGTGTGTGTGTGTGTGTGTGTATGTGTGTGTATGTATGTGTGTGTCTGTGTGCGTTCCAGTGTTCTTGTGTGCGTAAATGTGCAAGTGTGCAGGTATGTATGTGTGTGTGTCTGTCTGTCTGTCTATCTGCCTTTGTAGATGCATGTCTGCGTGATTTGAGCATGTGTTTATATTTGCACTAGTTTTAAAGCTCGTGTACACGGACCAGCACTGGCGGCGCTGCAGTCATGCACAGTACTGACTGCCCGAACATGCCGCGGCTGATATGGAGCGGGGCACTCCGAATTCAGACCGTCTTTATTCTGAGCACCCCACTCCGTATCAGCCGCGGCACATTTGGGCAGTCAGTACTGCACATGACTGCAGAGCGGGCAGTCTCTACTGCGCATGACTGCATTGTGACAAACTTTTTAGCGAACTATTATATAGGAGATGTGTAGTGCATGTGTGTATGTTTGTGTCCACGGGCACAATATGGTAACCAAAGTTGCTGGTAAGTAGTCTGAAAGTTTTTATGACGTGGTCTCTAAGTTCTCAAATATATTACCACCACTTTTTGCATTCAATTCCTCCATCTCTGTAATGGAGAAAAAGCAGTCTTAAAAGTGTCCATTAATGTAATCTACCATATATATATATATATTTTTTTTTTTTTTTTTTTTTTTACTCATCTTCTAGTCATCGTTTTTGTCTGATTGCCATAAATTTTCTGACAAAAAAGTTCTAAATTTGGACAGTTTAAAGTGGTATCAGCAGACAGGAATGGTAATTAGTAATCTGGTGTTAATGGGTTAAAAAACTCTCTTTATGAAAATATTTATTTTAAAAACAAATAAAAGACATTTAACATCAGAATTTTTAAGGGCAATATTAATCAAGCTCATCTATAATTCTTTATGCCTTATATGTGCATTGTGTATATGTGCGTGTACAACATGTGTGTTTGTGTATGTGCAGTGTGTATGTTTACATGTATACTTGTGTGTTTGTCAGTTGTGTGTGTATGTGTAGTTGTGTTTGTGTGTATGGGCACGTGTGTGTATGTGTGTGTGGTTATGGATGTGTGCGTGTGCACTTGTGTATGTGTATGTGAAGTTGTGTGTGTGTATATGTAGTTGTGTGTGTATGAATGAAGTTGTGTGTGCGTGGTGTAGCTGTGTGCGTGTGTGTATGGGAAGGTGTATGTATGTGTGTGTAGTTGTGTGTGTGTTTGTGTATGTGAAGTTAGGTGTGTGTATGTGTGTGTGTGCATATGGGAAGGTGTGTGTATGTGTGTTGTTATGTATGTGTGCATGTGCAGATGTGTATGTGAGTTGGTGTGTGTGTGTATGTGTAGTTGTGTGTGTGTATGAATGAAGTTGTGTGTGTTTGCGGTAGCGGTGTGTGGGTATGTGAAGTTGTGTATGTGTAGTTGTGTGCGGTGTAGCTGTGTGTGTGTGTAGGGGAAGGTGTGAGTGTTTGTGTGTGTTTGTGTATGTGAAGTTATATGTGTGTGTATGTGTGTAGTGCAGTTGTTTGTGTATATGTGCAGTTGTGTGTGTGTATGAGTAGTTGTGTGATTGTTTATGAAGTTGTGTGTGTGTAGTTGTGTGTGTGTGTGTTTGCGTATGCAAAGTTATGTGTGTGTGTGTATGTGTGTGTGGTGAAGTTGTTGTTTGTGTATGTGCAGTTGGTGTGTATTTGTAGTTGTGTGATTGTGAAGTTGTGTGTGTGTGTGTGCAGTTGTGTGTGTGTGTGTAGTTGTGTGTGTGTGTGGTGCAGTTGTTTGTGTATGTGTGCAGTTGTGTGTGTGTGTAGTTGTGTGATTGTGAAGTTGTGTGTGTATGTATGTGCAGTTGTGTGTGTTTGTGAAGTTGCATCTGTGTTTGTGAAGCTGTGTGTGTGTGTGTACATGTATAGCTTTTGTGCATGCATGTGTGTTTCATAATTTCCCAGGTCAATGTTCAACGAATAGAAAAATAATTCACTTCATGTGTGGGATTTCCCATGAAAACTAAAAGGCACTTTTTGCGGATCCCTAATTAACTGTCAAAAATGTTGTGGGATTTACAGATTAATGATAGCTAATATATTTTATTTAGAAAAACAAAATATCTTGTGTGACAGATTAGTGGAATTTGCTGTTCTGACATCTCCCATCCTGTTTGTACCTTCGCACAGATCCATATTCAGTACAACAGAGTAAACAGGATGGTGAGATCTGTCAAGACTGATCTCCCTCAGGTGGAATAATATAGGTCGTGAAGACGCAAACAGCTGTGCCCGTATAAAGTCCATGCGGTGAGTTAAATAAGAGCCACTCGGAGTAGGAGAATCCAGCACATGGCAGGCTCCCAATTACCATCCTTTGCCAGATTACAAGTCAGAAATCCTACATCGCTTTCCCAAGGCACTGGAGGGGCTCAGACATGGAGAGGCGTGCTGTCACAACAATGCAGAACCGCTGATATAAAGAGAAGGAAGATGTTGAACAACCTGCACACAGGAAATGTAATTACTTCAGTGCACGTGTTCCCCGTCTCTGGACACCGGTGGGCAGACACAGAAGTTAATGTGCTGTGCAGGACTGCAGTCATCTGGGTATATCCAAATTCACTAATTTGCTAGTGTGGTCTTCAACGGGAAAAAGCCAGATTTACATCAATCTTTTTGAACTCTTATTTGTCCCCTATGGTGCAGTCGGTTTGCTCCAAAATTGCTCCACTTTACTTAGTTTATTAGCCCCTTACATATCTGTGGAAATGCCTGCGAGACGGGTGTGCTTTAAAGAATTTGAGTAATTCTGGGTCAAACTAACAGCAGTATAGCAAACAATTAATATATCTATAACTTTAAACAATTAAGGACCAGCGTTCCCGGGGTGTGTGGTGCTTTAAGGACCAGATAGGGAAGTTCGACATGCCACCGCATGTGACTGATCACGTGTGCCGGCGCGCCGAACGAGGGGCTGAAAGAGATCTCTCCGGTCTTGGAGCGATCAACCTCAGTCCCCGGTATTACTCTCCTGGAGGAGCACGGTGAGTAAAAGTACGTGACGTACCAGGACCATCACAGGTCCTTAAGTGCCGGACCAGCGTGACGGTCCGGGTACGTCAATGGTCCTTAAGGGGTTAAAGGGATAGTAATCCTTTATTATTACTATCCCCCATATTGTAAGTATTTCCAAAATAAGTTAATAGCCCCCAGGTTCATCTCTCAGACCTTTATGGTTTGAGAGATAACCGAAGGCAAAGTTCCCCCCTCCCTCCCCCTTCCCTGAAGTCAGCGTTGTACTGACTGCAGGGGAAATCTGTCGTATGACAGTCAGGCGGCTCTGCAGCTGAGCCAAGATCCCGTTAGTGAAAAAGAATTATTTCATGTGCTTGGTTTGCAGTGTGCTTGATTTGTGCTTGATTTGCAAGCACACGTAGAAGACCGTTTCAGTGAAATAATTCTTTTTCACTAATGGGATCTCGGCTCAGCTGCAGAGCCGCAAGCCTGTCGTACGACAGACTTCCCCTGCAGTCAGTACAACGCTGACTTCAGGGAAGTGGGAGAAAGGGGGGAACTTTGCCTTCGGTTATCTCTCATAACCATAAAGGTTTCAGAGATGAACCTGGGGGCTATTATATTATTTTGGAAATACCTACAATATGGGGGATAGTAATAATAAAGTATTACTATCCCTTTAAATGCAGATTGTAACCCCTTTCAAGGGGTTACAAATCCCATTTAGCTCTGTCGGAATTTTTGAACATTTTACTTGCCACTTATATGTCCTCCCAGGTGCTGGTCTCTGAATAAAGGCATTGGATCATATCCCACATCTGACACAGCAGTTGAGATGGATTAACCTCTTATGGACCAGCCTCACATGCACGCGGCCATCACTTAAGGACCACGGAGCATTTTTTTTTTTAAAGTTGAGATTGGATTCAGGGGTCCCTGCATGACCTATTAAACTACAATTTTTTTTAAATCATACTACTAGCAAACAGTGCCACCTGGTGTCCAGACAGTTAATATATTTCATCATAAGGGGAAATTTGAGCCACTGGCTGCATTTTTCCATACAGTGTGATAGAAACAACTACACCACTTCCTTACAGTTTGAAATGTAATACCTTTTAAATGCAGGGAAGGCAATAACCGTGTCTAAGAGCCGCCATACCGTACATATTTTCATAATAAAATCTACCGACCCTTTAAATAGAGCTTAATTTCTCTCTGCATTGGCTGCTTTCTTTTCATTCAGTTCTTAAACAGGTGCAGTCTCTCTGAATTGCATAAACTATGCTTACAGTATATTGTTCACTTTACATACATCACAGATTGTCTCCAGTATAGGGTCATGCAGGGCAAGCAAAAGCATATAAAAAATGAGAGGAATACCATTAGTTAATGGTGCCTGGCAAACCCAAGAAAAAAAATTTAAATCTAATTATGTGACATTTCACTCCAGCGCCCTTTTTTATGACTTGATATATATCATCCAGTGTACTAATTAGCATTTACACCGGGCTAAAGAAAAGTTTGTGATGGGGCCTGGATAGGTAGACTTTGCTATCAGACGATAATGTAATGAAGTCGTGGCTTTATATAGTCTATCTATGAGATAAGTATGGTTTCTAGACTGAAAGGGATAGTAATGTATGTTTAAAAGACTTTTGTCAAGCCTTCTGTATATCATACCTCCCAATATTTCAAATTGCCAAAGAGGGACACTTGTGTTTTAAGGGGTGGTGCTGGGGGTGTGACTGGTGGATGGGGCATTACCAAAAAATTTTAGGCTATTTCATGACTTATTGACACCTCCATGTGTAACCTAATAAATGACTTATAACAAGACTGAAGTATTTTATTTATACAGACTAATCTATAAACACATATACTGACATTTAAACAAACATTAGTGTGAGTTGTATTGCTGTAGAGCGAAATGTTGGGGAAAAAAGCTATATCCTATAATCTTTTTCTAATAAGTGTACTGTACCTTTAAAAGCCATGCATATGCATGAATACTTTTGCTCCATTAGAAAAATAGGAGTTTTAAATTAGTTGCAATATAGAATTAGTTTGCAAGGTCAGTTTGGTAAGTTTTTTTCCCAGTACAATAGGGCTTTATGCTTCACGGACAGACAGCTGGACGGACCAGATAACGCTGCTGAAGACTGCTGGAGGCTGCTGATTGGGCAATAACAGGGGGGTGGGTTACCAGTGGTTTATCGTTAGTGTATAGTTAAGGGGTCCTCGATTGTGGGACGAGGGAGATCTCATATACAGAATTTCTTGTAAGTTTGTGCATCACTTACATGTTATTGCTGTGTTGCTGTGTTATTTTAAATAATAACCAATCTATAATTTGGAACAACTGTGTCACTGTTGCATTATTTATAATCCATTGCAATTTTCCTTTTACAAATATAATACACTTATATACACATCCCACATTCTGATCTCCTAAAAAGAGGGACATCAGGGTGGGAAAGAGGGATAGAGGGATTTGAGTCTAAAAGAGGGACTGTCCCTCCTACACAGGGACACTTGGGAGGTATGGTATATTAATAGTAACAGATTGCGCTATGTTTCACCTCTTACTTGTGTGTCATTCAAAAGCGATTCAGCGCTAAAGCTCCCCCGCCTGCTCCTTCTTGACATGTCAAGCAGAAGATGCAGGCTGGTCAGGACGGCTGCTGTGAGAGACAAACTTCAGTAAGCAAAGGAAAATCCTACCCTCCTTCGCTAAGGGGGGTACAGGATTTCCCTTATGCTTACTGACTGAAGTTTGTCCCTTGCTGCAGCCATCGAGTTGCACAACCCAATTACAGATCCAGAGGGAGGCGGCCAGAAAGGGGTGGACGGGGGATCCTTATCTGTGCATAACTTTTGAACTACAAAGAAGTAAGCACTTAGGCATAGCACAATCTGTAACTAGTAATACACAGAAAACTTGCCGAAAGTCTTTTAAAGGAGCAGTTTTTTATGAAAACCTAAATGTTATAGAGCTTTTTCAGCTGAGTAAAACAAGAGTACCATCACCGCTGTCAGTTGTTTTATTCAAATAACAATTCAAATAATCAGGAAGTGAATTTACTGTGTTTACTTCCTGATAGTTCTGACAGGAAGTGAATTTACTGTGTTTACTTCCTGATAGTTCTAACTGACAGGAAGTGACTCAGCAGTTTCTATCACATTCTATGAAGAACTGTATATCACCGACTTTCCTCTCCAATAGAATGTAACAGAATATCTAATTAAAATTTGACCACTAGAGGGCACTGTTAATGTAAAAAAAAAAAGAACACAAGTTTAAACAGTAATAGCTCTGGAAATATGCATCTGTCAGCAGTGGGTGTACTCTTATTTTTCTCAACAGGAAATGCCCAACAATATATATTTTTTCATAAAAAAGTTTACTGCTCCTTAAAAGAGGCATTGCTATCTCCGACCGCAATGGAGAAATGAAAAGTCCAAATGATTTAAATGGGGATTTTAATTGCTTGAAGACTAGAGAGGTCTCAAACACATTGCTTGTCTCTTACGGTCTGTTTGCTGGTTGTAGAATTCCACCTCTTTAGATTTTTGAATTTCACCTAAATTATCCAACATTGTACTGAAAGAAAAAGTCATTGCACTTGCCGTGCACCAGCTACACTAATTATTCTTGTTAATTTAACCTCATACGCTTAGTGACACCGGATTAGAGGTCTGCAAAATTGTCTTATCTCTTGCTTCTGAAGTGGACCTCCAAACTAATAAATCACTTTAAACCTATAGTAAAGTGTATATTATATAAAGAGTGTTCCCTACTGTTCTGGACCTAACCAATTTATTCCACTAACCCCTTAAGGATGAGCGGCCCAGGGAAGTTACCTTAAGCACAACTTGATCCTTGCTGAAGCTCCGGTACACGTGACCTGTTACATGTATCTGTCCGCCGAGCTGGGGTCTGAGAGAGACGGCACCAGTCTTGGAGCGGTCAATTTTAGATCCTGTTGAACCCCGTAGGAACGATGTAAGTAAAAAGTATGTGACATGTGATGACCGCCACCGGTCCTTAAGGGTATAAACCACGTGACGGTCACAGCACATAATGTGGTCCTTAAGGGGTTAACCCCTTAAGGACCCTTGAAGGTCCTGACACGTCATGGGTCGGCGAGCCATAAGGACCCAGAGCCCTGAACCGGATTCAGCAATTAAAAAAAGGGTCCGTGGTCCTTACAGGGATAGTAACGTTTCATAATAAAAGCAGCTCTAATTAATCATCAGAGAGCATTATTTCAATTCTGTCAGAGTTGTAGTTCAAGAGTAATTCAATGACAAAGTATCCCCCTCCCACCCCTTTTACTGATGTAACACTGCTCAGGCAGATCAGAAGGGAGGTGCCCAGGTAGACTGCAGAGAGGAACAATCTTCAATTAAGGGAAAAACCTGAAAAACTTGTCAAGTGGGGCAGGGCTTTCATTGTTCAAATAGGAAGAAGATTGTCCCCTTCTGTTATCTGTCTGGTCTATGGACTGGATTCCACATCTGAGAAGAGATGACTTACACTAGGTAAAAGGGGGGAGGGGAAACTTTGCTTGTGAATATCTCTTAAACCATAAAGGTTTGAGAGATAAGACACATCTTTCTTCATGTTTTTTTAATGCCTACAAAATAAAATAAAGATAAAACAAAGCATTACTATCCCTTTAAGTGTGCGATCGGCCGGTCCTTAAAGGGTTAAAGGAGAACTATCGGCCCCTAATAATAACAACACCCCACTTAACTTACTAAGGCCAGAAAATCCTAACTTTGATATAAATGTCACAGGTACTTTTATGGAATAACTTCTGGTAAAGGAAAAGAAAAAAAACATCCTGAAAACATGTAAGCCATCTCTTCTCAGATGTGGAATGCAGTCCATAGACCAGACAGATAACAGCAGGGGACAATCTTCTTCCTATGAGAAGAATGAAAGCCCTGCCCCCCTTGACAAGTTTTTCAGGTTTTTCCTTTATCTTAACTGAAGATTGTCCCTCTCTGCAGTCTATCTGGGCACCTCCCTTCTGCTCTGGCTGAGCAGTGTTACATCAGTAAAAGGGGTGGGAGGGGGATACTTTATCATTCAATTACTCTTGAACTACAACTCTGACAGAATTGAAATAACACTCTTTAAGGTCCAAATACTATGATGATTAATTAGAGCCGCTTTTATTGTGAAACATTACTATCCCTTTAAACACTGCTGAATCTTTGCAGTTTAAATCACCCGCGAGAGCCCAGCCTTAGCTTCCTGAGTACCGTCTTAATTCTCTCCACTATTCTGCTGTTGTATTTTTATCACTGACTATTACAACACGCACTTTTATCCAATATCAACTTTTAATATTAGAATTGGTCTTCTTTCAACAAAGAACACTATCAGCCCAGACTTGTAATTTCACCTTCATCCCGCTTGCATGCTCGGCATAATTTCACACTTACACATTTATTTATTTAAGGCAAGATTTGAAGCACCCACTGGCTTTCTGCATTCATTTTGATGAGACCTTTAATCTTTTCCAAAACTACTTCTAAAAAAAAAAAATCCCTGGCAGGCACATTGAGAAATCTGTTTCGGAGATAATGCAGCATACAGTTTTGTCATTATGGGAATGATATCTGCAATGTTCTTAACACAGAAGCGCCTGCATATATTGTAAGATCCTTGGAATCAAAACAGCATATTTCAGTTTCATTAATGTGATTATAAAGGTCGTCTGCATCAGGCTTTTATGTGCTATAAGGGAGAACGGAGGATTAAAATTATAGGAGAGAAATGTCATAGAAGATGGAAAGTCACCTAGTAAATTAATGGGTCTGTACATTGGAAACACCGGGCTGGGAAATCATATTAACCTCCCTGTTGCTAGAATGGTCTGCAATACTTAGGAAACCTCTGTTCAGCATATTCCCAGAAAATAATATAGGAAATGAAGCGTTTATCAAAAATTAGTACATCTCCTCCTGTAGTCTATAAATAGAGCTCTCCCACTGAATAACATAGGAACTGGAGAGTTTATCTCATTGGAGAAGTTATCTCCTCTTTATCACACCTTAGTACATCTCCCCCTGTAGCCTATAAATAAATCTCCCCATAGAATAGCATAGGAACTGGAGTGTTTATCTCACTGGAGAAGTTATCTCCTCTTTATCAAACCTTAGTACATCTCCCCCTGTAGTCTATAACTAAAGATCTCCCATAGAATAACATAGGAGGTGGAGAGTTTATCTCACTGTAGAAGTTATCCCCTCTTTATCACACCTTAGTACATCTCCCCCTGTAGCCTATAAATAAATCTCCCCATAGAATAGCATAGGAACTGGAGAGTTTATCTCACAGGAGAAGTTATCTCCTCTTTATCACATATTAGTACATCTCTTCTCTAGTCTATAACTAAATCTCTCCCATAGAATAACATAGGAGGTGGAGAGTTTATCTCACTGGAGAAGTTATCTCCTCTTTATCACACCTTAGTGCATCTCCCCCTGTAGTCTATAACTAAATCTCTCTGATAGAATAGCATAGGAACTGGAGAGTTTATCTCACTGGAGATGTTATCTCCTCTTTATCACACCTTAGTACATCTCCCCTGTAGTCTATAACTAAAGATCTCCCATATAATAACATAGGAACTGGAGAGTTTATCTCACTGGAGAAGTTATTTCCTCTTTATCACACCTTAGTACATCTCCCTTGTAGTCTATAACTAAATCTCTCTGATAGAATAGAATAGGAACTGGAGAGTTTATCTCACTGGAGAGGTTATCTCCTCTTTATCACACCTTAGTATATCTCTCCCTGTAGTCTATAAATAGAGCTCTCCCATTGAATAACATAGGAACTGGAGAGTTTATCTCACTGGAGAAGTTATCTCCTCTTTATCACACCTTAGTACATCTCCCCCTGTAGCCTATAACTAAATCTCCCCATAGAATAGCATAGGAACTGGAGAGTTTATCTCACTGGAGAAGTTATCTCCTCTTTATCACACCTTAGTACATCTCCCCTGTAGTCTATAACTAAATATCTCCCATAGAATAACATAGGAACTGGAGAGTTTATCTCACTGGAGAAGTTATCTCCTCTTTATCACACCTTAGTACATCTCCCCCTGTAGTCTATAGCTAAAGCTCTCCCATAGAATAACATATGAACTGGAGAGTTTATCTCACTGGAGAAGTTATCTCCTCTTTATCACACCTTAGTACATCTCCTCCTGTAGTCTATAACTAAATCTCTCCTATAGAATAACATAGGAACTGGAGAGTTTATCACACTGGAGAACTTATCTCCTCTTTATCACACCTTAGTACATCTCCCCCTGTAGTCTATAACTAAATCTCTCCCATATAATAACATAGGAACTGGAGAGTTTATCACACTGGAGAACTTATCTCCTCTTTATCACACCTTAGTACATCTCCCCCTGTAGTCTATAACTAAATCTCTCCCATATAATAACATAGGAACTGGAGAGTTTATCACACTGGAGAAGTTATCTCCTCTTTATCACATGTTAGTACATCTCCCCTGTAGTCTATAACTAAATCTCTCCTATAGAATAACATAGGAACTGGAGGGTTTATCACACTGGAGAAGTTATCTCCTCTTTATCACACATTAGTACATCTCTCCTGTAGTCTATAACTAAATCTCTCCTATAGAATAACATAGGAACTGGAGAGTTTATCACACTGGAGAAGTTATCTCCTCTTTATCACATCTTAGTACATCTCCCCTGTAGTCTATAACTAAATCTCTCCCATAGAATAACATAGGAACTGGAGAGTTTATCTCACTGGGGAAGTTATCTCCTCTTTATCACACCTTAGTACATCTCCTCCTGTAGTCTATAACTAAATCTCTCCCATAGAATAACATAGGAACTGGAGAGTTTATCACACTGGAGAAGTGATCTCCTCATTATCACACCTTAGTACATCTTCCCTGTAGTCTATAACTAAAGATCTCCCATAGAATAACATAGGAACTGGAGAGTTTATCACACTGGAGAAGTGATCTCCTCCTTATCACACCTTAGTACATCTTCCCTGTAGTCTATAACTAAAGATCTCCCATAGAATAACATAGGAACTGGAGAGTTTATCTCACTGGAGAAGTTATCACCTCTTTATCACACCTTAGTACATCTCCCCTGTAGTCTATAACTAAAGCTCTCACATAGAATAACACAGGACCTGGAGAGTTTATCTCACTGGAGATGTTATCTCCTCTTTATCACACCTTAGTACATCTCTTGTAGTCTATAACTAAATCACTCCCATAGAATAACATAGGAACTGGAGAGTTTATCTCACTGGAGAAGTTATCTCCTCTTTATCACACCTTAGTACATCTCTTGTAGTCTATAACTAAATCTCTCCCATAGAATAACATAGTAACTGGTGAGTTTATCTCAGTAGAGAAGTTATCACCTCTTTAGCACACCTTAGTACATCTCCAACACATTGTGAAGTGATGCTTTGGAGTCCGCTTTAGCATATAAGGAGTTAATATAATTTCTAAGCCTGGCTTTTCCAGTGTGCAGAGACATTAACCCTCTACACGCTACTGCATACTTCACTTGTTCTCAGAGGGTTAATTTACTAAATCAGTGAGAATTTTTAACGCCTACCCCCGTGGAGATGGTGTACTATATAATTACTCCAGGGGGGTTATGCACTAAGGAGTGATAAAGAGGTGATAAAGTGGAGATGGCTTCTCCAGTGATATCACTTCTCCAGTTCCTATGTTATTCTATGGAGCCTATGCACTAAGATATCCAAAGCTGGAGATATATTAGTGCATTGGAGCCACAGAATAGCACGTGACTTGGAGAGTTTATCACAATGAAGATGTCATCACCTGTTTATCACATCTTTATCACACCTTAATGCATCCTCCCCCAGTCCTTGTTAGTAAATCAGCCCCATTGAGCATTCACAGCACACAGATTGATCATTTAGGCCTCGATTACACTGAAGTTAATAACTGGTGTTATCTAACAGACTCCAATTACATAAAACCATTGAAAAAGTTGTCATCTGTAAAGAATCCAAACATAAATGAGAGTGTGTGTGGGGGGGCAACGAAATCAATGATGAAACAGAAAATAAGATTAATGAAAAGAGAATCTGATATTGCAGTCTGGAGCGGTAGGGTGGAAGTAAAACGCGTCTGAACAGCTTCCATTTTACTTATATCTTGTCGAAAAGCAGTTTGGTTTATGTTATTGAAGACGTAAATGCAGCATTAAGTGAGCGAGCAGAAGATTGTAAGTTTCCTATGGTTTCTATCGTGTTTAAGTGGCGCTCTCTACAGATCTGCCTGCTAAATAATGCAGAAGAAAATGACGGTATTACTGCAATGGCGGAACAGTTGTCTATAATCACATTAAGGTTCATATTCATACGTTTAATTGCATAAATCCTTGAAATACATGGTGCAGCCAATTGCAATTCATTTTATTTAAATTGGATTGGAAACCAATATAAAATAAAACTGCAATCTGTGCAGGTAGAAGCTGAAAGTGTGATTTTTTTTTTCTTTTGCACATCAAAAAATGTACGCGGCTCATTTATTGGCTGAGCATTTGGGCCATATTAATTAACCATCCGAGCACCAGAGACGTGTGCATGGCCCCTCTGGCACTCAAAGGGTTAAAGTGCAAACCAGCTACACCATAGAGGGGAAGTATAAATTCAAATTTATTTAAATTACCCGTAAAATCCCAGGTATAATACGCACCTGTGTATAATACTCAGGTGTATATTATACCCAAGATTTAGGGGAAAACAAGAGTGCCTATGTTTACTACGCACCCTTGTTTTCCCCTCTTATGAAAAAAAAAAAAATTAAGCCGGCCAGAACCCTTCCCTCCCTCCCCCGACGCTATTCACTTTCATAATAAAGCTTATTGAGGTCCCCGTTGTAGGGAAACTTCATCTGCATCTGTCAGGACATTACCATTGGCTGGGGGAGGAAGGTCCTGAAAGCCCATGGAAGGAAGCGGGCGGCCGGCCGGCAAATGCAAGCATGCCGCCCGCAGATATTCAACCAAATAGCAGATGAAGTTTGTCTACAACGGGGACCTCAGTAAGCTTTATTATGAAAGCGGGCTTTATTATGAAAGTGGATAGCGCCGGGGGAGGGAGGGAAGGGATCGTCAGCATTTAAAAAAAATTTCAGAAAAAAACCTCTCGTGTATAATACGCACCCCCCATTTCACATAAGGTGAAGTGGGGTAAAATTGTGCGTATTATACCCAAGATTTTACGGTAGATTTTTAATGACTTGGATACTAGGGAGGTCCTCCAAAGCATTGTGAAGAGAGTCCAAGAGGTTTAAAGTACAATCAAAATGAATTGGAATGCGTGAATTATTTTTTTAACCCTGCGGTATAGTTAGTTTAATCCTGGATTGCACCTCTTTAACTTGATAATCCCATAATTGAGTATGGACATTTTCCTGACTTTAACTCGGACTTGTCAAACCAGGGAACACTCACTTCCCAGGGATGTTTTATTCAAAAGTTATCTCAACTCAAACTTGCATTTTTGGAGTACTTGCACAGACTGGGATATGATGGTGGTGCTGTTGCCATAGCAGGGTAATAACAACTAATAACAACAACCCTCCATATACTAATGTAGCAACCGTGCCCCAGCATAATTTGAGACCAATGCTGCTTTGAGCTGCAATAACATTGTAATAAAGCATCTCTCAGTATCTATCTATCTTTCTATCTATCTATCTATCTATCTATCTATCTATCTATCTATCTATGTATCTATCCCATATCTATCTATCTATCTATCTATCTATCTATCTATCTATCTATCTCATATCTATCTATCTATCTATCTATCTATCTATCTATCTATCTATCTCATATCTATCTATCTATCTATCTATCTATCTATCTATCTATATATCCATCTATCTATACATCTATCTATCCATTATCTATCTATCTATCTATCTATCTATCTATCTATCTATCTATCTATCTATTTTTTCTTTTTTTTTCCTTTTACTTTCCATTCCTTATTATGTAATACTATCACTTTAAAGTACTGCTTTTTTGAGTCCTCAACAGGACCACTCTACTATCTCAGCATCCTTTTAAGGGATAGTATAGTGAGAAAATATTAATATAACATATTGTAGCTATTAAAAAGCAAATCTAAATGCCCCCACTCCTATCTCTCAAACCTTTGCAGACCATTCAAATAAAGTAAATCTTTTTAAGTGTTTTGATCTCGGCTCTGCTGAAGAGCCTCAGACGATCCCGGGACCGGATTCCCCTGCTGTCAGCTAGACGTTGATGTCAGGGAAAAGGGAGGGAGGGGGAATATTTTGCTGCAATTATCTCTCAAATCATAAAGAAGTGGGGGCATTTAGACTTGTTTTTTTAGTAGCTACAATATGTTGTATTAATATTTTCTCACAATATTATCCATTTAAAAGGTCGCACGCAAAAGAGCGTGTGATCAAATGACACAGTTACCATGTCGCCATTATAAAAATGGCAACATGAGAATCTTGTACTGCATGACAGAGTGAGATTCTCATGTCTCTACGGAAAGGTTGCATCCCAGTCTGGTCCGGCTCTATTTCATCATGCTGCCCTGGCTCTATCCTTCATGCTGCCCTGGCTCTATCGCTATTTGCTAAGGTAAAGGAAATTGCTGGCCAACATTATTCCTTTTTATTCCATACACACAATTCAGCAGAGCCTCGCCTAGTTGTTGGACTGCAGCTCCCATCATGCTGCCCCGGACATCTAGTTACAGAAGGAGAATGAACAGCCGGCGGGCTAAGCGAGGCTCTGCTGCATTGTGTGTATTGAATAAAAAGGTCTAATCTTGGCCGGCGATTTCCTTTACCTCAGCAAATAGTGATAGAGCTGGGGTAGCATGATGGGATTGATCCAGGGCAGCATGGTGGGATACAGCTGGGGCAGCATGATGGGATACAGGTGGAGTACTATGATGGGATAGACCCGGAGCAGAATGGTGGGATACAGGTGGGGCAGCATGATGGGATAGAGCTGGGGCAGCATGATGGGATACAGCTGGGACAGCATGCTGGGAAAGAGCTGTGGCAGCATGATAAGACAGAGCTGGGGCAGCATGATGAGATAGAGCTGCGGCAGCATGATGAGATAGAGCTGCGGCAGCATGATGGGATACAGCTGGGGCAGCATGATGGGATAGACCCGGGGCAGCATGGTGGGATAGAGCCGGAGCAGCATGGCGGGATACAGCTGGGGCGGCATGGTGGGATAGAGTTGGGGTAGCATGATGGGATGGAGCTGGGGCAGCATTGTGGGATACAGATGGGGCAGCATGATGGGATAGACCTGGAGCAGCATGATGGGATACAGCTGGGGATGCATGTTGGGATAGAGCTGGGGCAACATGATGGGATAGAGCTGGGGCAGCATGGTGGAATACAGCTGGGACAGCATGATGGGATACATCTGGGGCAGCATGATGGGATACAGCTGGGGCAGCATGATTGGATACAGCTGGGGCAGACTGGGATGGGACTTTTCAGTAGCTACATGAGAATCTCACGCTGTCACGCAGTGCAAGATTTTCATGTTGCCATTTTTATTATGGCAACATGGAAAATGGTGACATGGTAACTTTGTCATTTGGTCACACGTTATTCTGCGTGCAACCTTTTAAAAGTAAACCACTATCTCTCTCATATATATATATATATATATATATATATATATATATATATATATATCCTATATAATAATTCGCCAAGTTGTGTGTAACGCCCGACATGCGCAGTAGACACTGCTGCTCGTGCGGCAGTCATAAGCAGTAGAGACTGCCCGCGCCGCGGCTGATACAGAGCTGGGCGCTCCGAAGGAGCGTCCAGCTCTGTATCAGCCGAGGCGCGGGTAGTCTCCACTGTGTGTGACTGCCCCGCTACTGGCTGCCAGAGGCACTGTATCAGCCGAGGCGCGGGCAGTCTCCACTGCGTGTGACTGCCCCGCTACTGGCTGCCAGAGGCTCTGTATCAGCCGAGGCGCGGGCAGTCTCCACTGCGTGTGACTGCCCCGCGACCGGCTGCCAGAGGCACTGTGGCCCGTGTAACGGGCTATTCAACTAGTATATATATATATATATATATATATATATATATATATATATATATATACATATCTATATCTTTTATACCCTCTATACCTTTAATAAAAAGAGCTGGTAGCCTGCCTGAAGCTGAAATATGTATTATTGCGTTCAATATGTTCTTTATATTAAATCATTACACCTGGCTTGGGTATTATCTTTAACACCTTAGAGCAGAGATGTCCAAGTTCATTCCTCATAGGCCACCAACAAGCCATGATTTAAAGTTTTCCCTAATTAAGCACAGGTGAGATAATCAGTGGATCATTCATTGGACCACCTGTACTCAAACAGGGAAATCCTTACATCCTGTCTGTAGGATGGCCTTTGAGGACTGAACTCTATGCCATAGAGGTGTCTGAACACATCGCAAAGCAGTGTATTGGAGATATTTTCAGTACACAAGAGGATATTATCCTTTGAAGATTGAAATACAATGAACATTAACCCCTTAAGGACCCTAGACGTACCAGGACCGTCACGGTCCTTGAACTACTCAAGGACCGATGACGGTCATAGTATGTCACGTACTTTTTACTTACAGCGCTCTACCGGGATCGCTGTAAGTAAAGATAGGGCCTGAAATTGACCGCTCCAAGATCGGAGCGATCTCTATCAGGCCCCATATTGACGTGCCGATACACGCGACAGGTCACGTGTACCAGCGCGTCCAAGTGCCCCTATGCGGTCATTATGGGACGGAAATGTCCCATGACCGCCGGTCCTTAAGGGGTTAAAGAGGAACTATCATGATGAAAACATTGCCCCCAATACATTAGTAATATAACGATATGCAAAGCCATACTGTCATTAACCTGAATAAGTCCACTTTATTGCAGAAAACCAACTTGTTCTGCAGGTATCCAATGCACAGAGCTAACAAGAGAAGCCTGTGCTGTCAGCAACTTCCGTTACCTTAAAGGAGCAGTAAACTTTTTTTTTATGAAAACACATATTTTACAGAGCATTTCCTGCTGAATAAAACAAGGTATCTCCCACTGCTGTCAGATGTTTTATTAAAAAATTATAGCAGTTTAAATAATCAGGAGGTGAATTTACTGTGTTTACTTCCTGATAGCTCTGACAGGAAGTGAATTTACTGTGTTTACTTCCTGATAGTTCTAACTGACAGGAAGTGACAGGCAGTTTCTATCACACTCTATGGAGAACTGTATGTCTCTGACTTTCTGAGTTTCCTCTCCATTAGAATCTCACAGGAAACCTAATTAGAATTCGACCACTAGAGGGCACTGCTAATGTAAAAAAAAAACATGGGCTTAAACTGTAATAACTCTGGAAATATAAATCTCTCGGCAGTGGGAGTACCCTTATTTTACTCAATAGGAAAATCCCTACAATACATATTTTTTTAATTAAAAAAGTTTACTGCTCCTTTAAGGTAACCTAGAAACGTCACCTCCAATCCGGTCAGTGAACGGGATAGACATCACAGACTCAGAGGTACCATTCCTCCAAGATGTCTTTGCTGTTGTCCTCTGGTGGCTGCAGAAAAAGTTGGTTTTCTGCAATAACATGTACTTATTCAGGTTAATGACAGTATGGCTTTGCATATTGTTAGGTTACTATCATGATAGATCCACTTTAAAATAGAATACTTAAAAAAAAGTGTTGCCAAGCTGATGTCAGCTAAATAACATGACTACTTTTCTCATAAGACACATTCCCAGAGACGTTCTGATAGAGTCACATGCAGCTGCCATCTGGATTTATTTATCTGATATCCTGATCTAAGAAATAAAATTGTCACTGACACCAGAAGTGTTTGGGTCATCACCTCTCAGATGTCTTCTGTACATGGATCCAGTGCCATCACTGACACTAGCACTTGAATCATCACGGCGGATTAGGCAACAGCAATGTACACAGTAAACAGAAATTGGTACCTGATCCACGAGTTAACAGGGTCAACACCGGGAAATTCACTTACCTGGAACAGAGAGAAAAAAAGAGAGCATTAACACAAAGTCAGACACACACAGGATAACCAGGTAATATAAATATTATTACAAAACGCTAACTAGAGTGCTTTTCCCTTGATATTAACCATAACCCCTTAAGGACCAGAGCAGTGGGCAACGCATTGCGGAGAAATGCGTTGCCCACTGCTCTTGTCCTTAACCTTTTAACCCCTTAACGACTGGCTGTGTGGCGCGTTGCGGTCACTTAAGGACCACGGAGCATTTTTTTTTTGGATGTTTCCGGTTCCGGACTCCCCGAACGGCGTGCGGCCGCGGGCCCGGAATTCCATGACGGTCATAGTACGTCAAGGGTCGTTAACTCAGATCTACCCATGAAGTACTATGACAATCAAGGGTCGTTAAGGGGTTAAGGACTGGGAAAATCTGAGGTCGTTTTCCCTTAAAGGGATAGTAATACTTCGTTTTAACTTTATTTTATTTTGTAGGCATTAAAAAACATGAAGAATGATATAAGTCTTATCTCTCAAACCTTTATGGTTTAAGAGATATTCACAAGCAAAGTATCCCCCCCTGTTCAACCAGATCAGAAGGGAGGTGCCCAGGTAGACTGCAGAGAGGGACAATCTTCAATTAAGATAAGGGAAAAACCTGAATAACTTGTCAAGGGGGGAAGGGCTATCATTGTTTTCATACAAAGAAGATTGTCCCCTGCTGTTATCTGTCTGGTCTATGGACTGCATTCCACATCTGAGAAGAGATGGCTTACACTAGGTAAAAGGGGCAGGAGGGGGAAACTTTGCTTGTGAATATCTCAAACCATAAAGGATTGAGAGATAAGACTTATATCATTCTTCATGTTTTTTTTAATGCCTACAAAATAAAATAAAGTTAAAACGAAGTATTACTATCCCTTTAAGGACCAGAACAATTCTGCCTTTTTTGTCTATGTCTTTGTTCAACAGTGTTTTCCCTCTAAGTCTTTTATTCCACCCCCATAAATTATATACTGTTTTTTTAAGCACAAATAGGGCTTTCTTTTGATACCCCACTTATATGGATAACCCACCATTTACTTTATTAAAATGAAAAAGGGTAAAAAAAAAATAAAAAAAAAAAAAAGTAAAAAACACACCATTTTTGTTTTTTCTACTGGGATCAATTGGGTGCAATGGGTTACATTTTATGGAGACTGCATGAAAGGTATGATCGGTCAGTCATACCTACAAAATACACAGTTTAAAGTGGCCATTGTCCCCCCTGGGTGAAAATCCCCATGTCCCTTTTTCCCACCCTATTTTCCCACTTTTTTATCTATGACATTTGGCGGTGTGTATAAGTGTATTACATGGCTCCACAACAATCACACTCCCAGTTTTGTTTAATTAGATGTTTTTTTTTTTTAAATAAAATATTTTTTTGTAAAAAAAAAAAGTGTGTTGTGTTTAAAAAAAAAAAAAAAAAAGTGTATCATTACAGGTCAGAAATTGACCTCCATTTAGCCATTCTCCAACATCAGCAGTGAAGGGGTTAATACCCCCAGCTGTTGTATTTTGTCCCCTCTCCGCTTCTATCTCCCTTACTTTGATAGCAAAGGAGACAGAGGCAGAGGAGAGACATAGAGGCAGTATGCTTTGCGTACTGCCTCTATCACTCAGAATGCTGGTACATGTGATCGCTGCTACAGCGATCACATTACCCGGCACAAGCAAGAAGGGCTGAGACTGCACGCCCTGGTCTTGGAGCATTCAGTCTCAGCCTGGAATTAATGATAGCAGCGTGCATGAAGGCACGCTGCTATCATTTAATCCATGACGGTCCAGGACCGTCGTGGGTCCTTAAGGGTATAACATCCCATGACGGTCCAGGACCGTCATGGGTCCTTAAGGGGTTAAGGGTTTAAAGTAGACCTATAACCTTAAATTAAATTTAGTTAGTTTTAAAGGAGCAGTAAATGTTTATTAAGTAAACAGTTATAATATGGTATTGTAAAACAAGGGCGCTACAATTGCTGGGAGATTCTTTAGTTAAATGTTATTACAGAGAAAATTTGCCTTGTTCTTCAAAAGTTGAATTCAAGATTTTTTTATTTTTTTTTTGCAGCCAGGTGGAGCTGTAGCTATTACTGACTTTAGGGAGCTGAGTCCTACAGACACAAGGTATCTATAGATGGCTGTAGTAACAATGCCATTCACACTATTAGAAAAGTGGGGGATTTGGAACAGAGGTAATTAGCATACTTCCCAGGGAATCAGCATATCATGCCACACCACGCCACCAAAATATTAAGGTTATTTTGTCAAAAATGACGTATTTTACAGGAAAATGAATAGCACAACATGAACACAGATATTAATTCTCTGTAAAACAATTCAAACTTGTCTTAAGGCAACAAGTATACTTTCATCATTGTTGATGTCTTTATGTTTACCCAACACAATATTTCAGTAGAGATTTTTCATTCAACAGTCATAGTGGTGAATGCACCCTTACATCGGTGCAGCTCTAAAAGTATTAGCCTCCAACACCAGCTACTGCGATCCAGGGTATGCACTATCTTATATAATAATTTCCTATATAATAATTTGGCTAAAACGTGTGTAACGACGCAGTCATGCGCAGTAGAGACTGCTGCGCGTGCTGCAGTCATGCACAGTAGAGACTGCCCGTGCCGCGACTGTATCAGCGGCAGCAGGGCAGTCTCTACTGCGCATGACTGCCCACGACCGGCTGGCAGTGGCACTGTGGCCCGCGTAATGGGCTCTTCAATTACTAGTATATAATCTCTGTATTGCATTCCAGCGAACATACACTACCGTCGTTAGTGGCCCAGCAAGAGCCTTAGACATTCCCCAAAGCATACACCAGAAAATGGCATAAAGTCATACAATTTCCTATATGTCTTGTTTAGTGTATAAACATGATGAGGAGGAAAAAATGTTCTAAAAATCCCCATTGCCCTCTCCTTGGTGCAAAGGGCATTAAAAGAAAAAAATCTGGTGTACGTATTGTAATAAGTTGATGTTATGTAGGAGCAGAATCTAATTATTACATTTATCACATTATACAGTGGATCTATTTCAGTATATTCCTTTTAGAGGAAGATTCATCAAGGTGGAAGAAAAGTTGTGTATCAAATACACTGCTCTTTCCAATCACTTCTCAGTGTTAGCTGATGCATACTTTTGGGTATTCATCAATGATTCATCATATTTCTCTGCCTTGTGTATGTGAGGCAGAAAAATATGATGATAAATGGGTGATGACATTCGGGAAACACAGACACATAAACTTACAACCTATAAAAAATATATAAATATATATAAATGGCCACAAGTTATAGTTCCCAAATCTCACCCTGATATCGTACCAAAAGATATAGCCACAAAAGTATATTAAGATGCTCAACTACAAAAAAAAAACGAATAGGATAACTACAAATATAGGCAAAAAATATATAAATGGCCAAAAGTTATATAATACCCAAATCTCACTCTGATATCCTACCAAAAGATATATCCACAAAAATGTATAAAGGTGTTCAACTAAAAAAAGAAAATGGATAGGATAACTCCAAAAGTATACAAAAAAAATGTATTTAAATCTCTCTCTCTCGCTCTCTCTCTCTCTCTCTCTCTCTCTCTCTCTATATATATATATATATATAAGCAAGTCACTTTATATATGTGAAATATGTTAGTTCTTTTGGATCAACGATGGTAAACAGGAATAGGAAAAGGGTTGAACTAGATGGACGCAAGTCTTTTTTCAAACTAAATTACTATGTTACTGTGTTACTACTTGTCTTAGTGTTGTTTTTAGAATGTTATATATATTATAATGAGGGTCTCCCTGAGTTTGATACGCAGTGGGTGTGACCTGTGGGTCTGAGCTCATGTCTTGCCTCGATGTCAATTTGAATTTTTTCCATGATAATTAATTGTGTTTAATAACTTTATAATTTTTGTGGCTATTATTTAAATGGGATTGAGAGACTATTAAGATCTCTTCTTTTTCTTTTGTAACTTACAACGTATGTCTATGAATGTGTTCACCCCCATTGTCTTGAATGGGATACTCCAGTGTGAAGCTGGTGGATGAAATTTGGTGATCTACCTCACCATAGATCGCCGAGAGCCACTTACGATGCGGACATTGCTGAACTGAAGAACGGTTAAAGCATCCTATATAGTAATTAGCTAAAACGTGTGTAATGACGCAGTCATGTGCAGTAGAGACTGCTGCGTGTTCTGCAGTCATGCGCAGTAGAGACTGCCCACACCGCGGCTGATACAGAGCTGGGTTTGAGCCCATGTCTTGCCTCGATGTCAAGGTATTATTTTGAATTTTTTCTAGGATAATAAATTGTGATTAATAACTGTATAATTTTTGTGGATATTATTTAAGTGGGATTGAGAGACTATTAAGATCTCTTCTTTTTCTTTTGTAACTTACAACGTATGTCTATGAATGTGTCAACCCTCACTGTCTTGAATGGGATACTCCAATTTGAAGCTGGTGGATGAAATTTGGTGCTCTACCTCACCATAGCTCACCGAGAGGCACATACGATGCGGACATTGCTGAACTGTAGAACGGTTAAAGCATCCTATATAATAATTTGCTAAAACGTGTGTAATGACGCAGTCATGCACAGTAGAGACTGCTGCGTGTTCTGCAGTCATGCGCAGTAGAGACTGCCCGCGCCGTGGCTGATACAGAGCTGGACGCTCCGAAGGAACGTGACCTGTGGGTTTGAGCCCATGTCTTTCATCGATGTCAAGGTATTATTTTGAATTTTTTCTAGGATAATAAATTGTGATTAATAACTTATAATTTTTGTGGATATTATTTAAGTGGGATTGAGAGACTATTAAGATCTCTTTCTTTTGTAACTTACAACGTATGTCTATGAATGTGTTCACCCCCACTGTCTTGAATGGTATACTCCAGTGTGAAGCTGGTGGATGAAATTTGGTGATCTACCTCACCATAGCTCGCCAAGAGCCACTTACGATACGGACATTGCTGAACTGTAGAACGGTTAAAGCATCCTATATAATAATTTGCTAAAAAGTGTGTAACGATGCAGTCATGCGCAGTAGAGACTGCTGCGTGTTCTGCAGTCATGCGCAGAAGAGACTGCCCGCGCCACGGCTGATACAGAGCTGGACGTTCTGAAGGAACATGTCCTGTGGGTTTGAGCTCATGTCTTGCCTCGATGTCAAGGTATTATTTTGAATTTTATCTATGATAATAAATTGTGATTAATAACTGTATAATTTTTGTGGATATTATTTAAGTGGGATTGAGAGACTATTAAGATCTCTTTTTTTTCTTTCGTAACTTACAACGTGTGTCTATGAATGTGTCAACCCTCATTGTCTTGAATGGGATACTCCAGTTTGAAGCTGGTGGATGAAATTTGGTGATCTACCTCACCATAGCTTAATGAAAGCCACATACGATGCAGACATTGCTGAACTGTAGAACGGTTAAAGCATCCTAAATAATAATTCGCTAAAACGTGTGTAACGACGCAGTCATGCTCAGTAGAGATTACCTGTGCCGCGGCTGATACAGAGCTGGACGCTCTGAAGGAGAGTCCAGCTTTATATCAGCGGCAGTGTGGGCAGTCTCTACTGCACATGACTGCCCTGCGACCGGCCGGCAGTGGTACTATGGCCGTGTAACGATCTCTTCAAGTAGTAAAAAAATATTCTATCTGCTTACGTTGGACAGTTTGATTTTTTTCAGCTTGGCATATATATATATATCTTGATGTTCAAAAAATCATCATAACGATAAAACGTCTCATTGTGGGTTGGTGTTAAAACGAGTATAATATTTTCAAGAGTCCATCACTTTTGAAAATGTGTCATAAAGAATTAAGAACAGTGGAAAGATGGGCTATAATGAATACTGCCCTTAAGAGTTCTTACATTAAACATGTCTTTTATTTTTCGTTAAAATGACAAAATTTCAAAGAAATAAAGTCACTTTTTTACCAGTTAATGCCATATTACTGCTACCCACTCGTATCTGCTTATAGCACTTTAAACTGTCTTCTCCACGTTTAGACCATTATTAATTTGTCTGAAAAAATGACAGAAATTAGAAAAAAAAATGATGGCTGTAAGATTTAAAAAAAAAAAAAATACCTTGCAATATGACAGTAGATTAAACCGTGCTCTCTTTTCCGACTGCCTTTTCTCATTGACGGAGAGAGTGGAAATGAATGCAAAACTTGAAGGTGATATGTCTGAGAACTGAAGGCCCATGGAGTGAGAATGTGTTCAAACTCATTAGCGCCAACTTCAGTTACCGTGACTTTTTGAACATTAAAACTTTTTTTATGAAAACACATATTTTACAGAGCATTTCCTGCTGAATAAAACAAGGTCACTCTCGTCTCTGTCAGATGTTTTATTCAAATATTATAGAAGTTTAAATAACCAGGAAGTGAATTTACTGTGTTTACTTCCTGATAGTTCTAACTGACAGGAAGTGAATTTACTGTGCGTTTACTTCCTGATAGTTCTAACGGACAGGAAGTGAATTTACTGTGTTTACTTCCTGATAGTTCTAACTGACAGGAAGTGAATTTACTGTGTTTACTTCCTGATAGTTCTATCTGACAGGAAGTGACTCAGCAGTTTCTATCACATTCTATGGAGAACTGTATGTCTCTGACTTTCCTGACTTTCCTCTCCATTAGAATCTAACAGGAAATCGAATTAGAATTTGACCACTAGAGGGCACTGCTAATTTAAAAAAACATGGGTTTAAACTGTTATAACTCTGGAAATAGGAATCTCTCAGCAGTGGGAGTACCCTGATTTTACTCGATAGGAAAATCCCTACAATATATAGTTTTTCATAAAAAAAAGTTTACTGTTCCTTTCAGCCTGTAACTCTTTGAGTGCCAGAGAGTTAAACAACCATACCTGGGAACTTTTAATTGTTATCTCCTGGAGGGGAGTCCTCTGCGGTCATAGGTGTGTGTGAAAAATGATGTGAATCACATCAAAAAGGGGCAGGGCTTGACACAAGTTGGGGGGCAGGGCTTAAAGGTGTGACTCAGATGTAAAATAAAGCTGGGGGAAGGATGAACACGGGGGAAAGAGCAGAAGTGGACAGAGTTTCAACAGAAACTCCCCACATCCTGAGGAATCAGCCTCTGCCCCAGAGACTCTGTAAAGCATTTTCAAATCCGGAGTCTCCGGGGCTAATCCATAGAGTTCCCAGGTATGTAGACAACTCATTGCGCATTGGATATCTCTCTGGAACTCAAACGGATAAGCTAACTGATTGGTAGTCAAAATGTGAATGTTACATTTCAGATATATAGTTATGGAAATTGTAATACACAATATGTGTGTTAGTTTTTGTTAGTCTGATTGTCAGACCTAAAATAGTTACATGTTTATGCATTTTTACCCTTCATTATTAATTGACAAATGACATATGCAATGTAATAGGTGCCTGGAAAATCCCACATTCCATGTTAGGGGAGCCTTAAAGGGATAGTAATGTTTCATAATAAAAGCAGCTCTAATTAATCATCATAGTATTTGGACTTTGGGGAGTGTTATTTCAATTCTGTCAGAGTTGTAGTTCAAGAGTAAGTCAATGACAAAGTATCCCCCTCCTGCCCCTTTTACATTTGTAACACTGCTCAGCCAGAGCAGAAGGGAGGTGCCCAGGTAGACTGCAGAGAGGGACAATCTTCAATAAAGATAAGGGGAAAACCTGAAAAACTTGTCAAGGGGGGCAGGGCTTTCATTGTTCTCATAAGAAGAAGATTGTCCCCTGCTGTTATCTGTCTGGTCTATGGACTGGATTCCACATCTGAGAAGAGATGGATTACACTAGGTAAAAGGGGCAGGAGGGGAAACTTTGCTTGTGAATATCTCTCAAAACATAAAGGTTTGAGAGATAAGACTTATATCGTTCTTCATGTTTTTTTAGTGCCTACAAAATAAAATAAAGCTAAAACGAAGTATTACTATCCCTTTAACCAAAGAAAAGTTTGAGAACCACTGTTCTAACGCAATACAATTTAGAGAAAACACGACTATCTCTTTAATTCTGGTACTGTTTTGTATTGCACATTTTTCTATTGTCTGTAACTGAATATGTCTCATCCTTAGTGAAGCAGAACTTGGTGATCCAGCTGAGTGGCTCTATGTGCCACACACTGACCGATTCCTTCATCTGCTTTCCATGCTTTGAAGATCTATTACATAGTGTCCTCAGCTATTCTGCACACATCACCCACTGTGCAAATACAATGTACTGAATACTGAAATGTACTGCACATCGTCTCTCTTTCCTTGTTTCCTTTTTTCTTGTAAATAGCTGTATGCATAGATGTATTAATTCATGTGTAACATATAATTGTTTTATAGAAATTCCTCTTTAGGAGGCCTAACCATCTTCAAGGAGCAATGAACTATTTTATTTATCTGTGGTGCCTTTCACATGTTGACTATCATCTCATGTGAATAAACCAAAGACTAGAATGCTGTATCTTTAGAGTGCGCCCACAGGAACCCAATAAAAATGGGACACAAAGGCCTACCTACTATGCATAAGTGGGTGCTATCTGGTAATACTGCCTGGTGCTCATTTGGACACAAAGATTTCATCCCCTGATGAGTGAACACAAGGTCGGATCAGTATAATGGATTTGAATGGATTAACGCTTTTGAGTTCCAGAGAGGTAGCCAATGCGATGCAAAGGGTCAGAACTGCATGTGTACATATTTTTAGTGTTTAGTAGAAGCTGCATTGTGCAATCACTTCCCACAACCAAAACACTCCATTAAAAGAAACACTTTTGCAGATGAGTGTTAACCCCTTAAGGACCAGCGGTCCAGGGGTGTGCTGTCCCTTAAGGACCACATAGAAAACTTTGACGTGACTTCCCATGTGACCGATCACGTGGGGCGGCACGCCGAATGGAGGGACTGAAAGAGATCGCTCCGGTCTTGGAGTGATCAACTTCAGTCCCCGGTATTACTCACCGCGCTCCTATAAAAGTACGTGACGTGCCAGGACCGTCACTGGTCCTTAAGTCCCGGACCAGCGTGACGGTCCTGCCACGCCAATGGTCCTTAAGGGGTTAAAGGAATAGTAATGTTTCACAATAAATGCAGCTCCGATTAATTATCATAGTATTTTGTCCATGGAGAGTGTTATTTCAATACTGTCAGAGTTGTAGTACAAGAGTAATTGAATGAAAAGTATTCCCCTCCCGCCCCTTTTACTGATGTAACACTGCTCACCTCAGAGCAGCAAGACTGTCCGGATGGATTGCAGAGAGGGACAATGTTCACTAAGCATAAGGAAAAAACTGTCAAGGGGGGCAGGGTTTTCCTTATGATCACAGTAAGAAGATCGTCCCTCGCTGTGATCTGTCCAGTCAAGAGACCAGATTCCACATCTGAGGTGAGCAGTGTTACACTAGGTAAAAGGGGCGGGAGAGGGATACTTTATCATTCAATTACTCTTGAACTACAACTCTGACAGTACTGAAATAACACTCTCCATGGCCCAAACACTATGAAGATTAATTGGAGCTGCTTTGATTGTGAAACATTCCTATCCCTTTAAAGGCATATATTGAATCACACAATTGTGGTGTTGTAAAAATAAGCTTGGGTTGCAAAGAAATGTGAGAACAAATCTTTCCCACTCTTCTTTCAAATGAAGCCGGTGTATCCTATTCATTATGAAACATGCATTTTCTGTATGCAAATCAGTGGTTCTCACATTGGTGCGCTGCAGATATTTCCTTAGCGTGGTTCTTTTTTTTTTTTTTTATAAAATCTTTTAACAAAAATGTGAATGTTGAGTTTCAAATATATATTTATGGAAACTGTTACACACAATATGTTTAGATTTTGTTATGCTACCTAAGAAAAACAATATATTTATTTATGTTTCCTTCATTACTCTTTTGCCAAATGATCTAAACAATCATTAAAGGTGCCTTGTAAATTATATATTACATGTTAGGGGTGTCTGGAGCAAAAACAAAAGAGATTGAAAACCCCTAGTCCGAAAAGTTGCTTTCTAGCAAGTGAAATATCAATTGCAGATTCAGTAATGGAGATGAAAGGATAGGGGTGAGGACAGATGAAGGGCGGGTGGAAACTGAGGAATGGGTCTGAGGGAGGGAGATAGACTGATGACACTGGTGGGAACATTGAAGAGGTGTAAGACAGGAATGGAGATGGAAAGATAGGGGTGAGGATAGATGAAGGGCAGGTGGAAACTAAGGAATGGGTCTGAGGGAGGGGGATAGGCTGATGACACTGGTGGGAACATTGAAGAGGTGTAAGACAGGAATGGAGATGGAAAGATAGGAGTGAGGACAGATGAAGGGCAGGTGGAAACTAAGGAATGGGTCTGAGGGAGGGGGATAGGCTGATGACACTGGTGGGAACATTGAAGAGGTGTAAGACAGTAATGGAGATGGAAAGATAGGGGTGAGGACAGATGAAGGGCAGATGGAAACTGAGGAATGGGTCTGAGGGAGGAAGATAGGCTGATGACACTGGTGGGAACATTGAAGAGGTGTAAGACAGGAATGGAGATGGAAAGATAGGGGTGAGGACAGATGAAGGGCAGATGGAAACAGGAATGGGTCTGAGGGAGGAAGATAGGCTGATGACACTGGTGGGAACATTGAAGAGGTGTAAGACAGGAATGGAGATGGAAAGATAGGGGTGAGGACAGATGAAGGGCAGATGGAATCAGAGGAATGGTTCTAAGGGAGGAAGATAGGCTGATGACACTGGTGGGAACATTGAAGAGGTGTAAGACAGGAATAGAGCTGGAAGGATAGGGGTGAGGACAGATGAAGGGCAGGTGGAAACTAAGGAATGGGTCTGAGGGAGGGAGATAGACTGATGACACTGGGAACATTGAAGAGGTGTAAGACAGGAATGGAGCTGGAAGGATAGGGGTGAGGACAGATGAAGGGCAGATGGAATCAGAGGAATGGTTCTGAGGGGGGGAGATAGACTGACGGCACTGGGAACATTGAAGAGGGGTAAGACAGGAATGGAGATGGAAAGATAGGGGTGAGGACAGAATGCGACAGCAACAGCTCCATTGCTTCATGACAGTTTGAACTGTAATAACCTTTAAATGAAGCCACTGCCAACAGCTCAAAGGGTTAGTAATGCCCGTATTTAAGTTGATACAATGTTGTAGATTTAAAAAAAAAATAAAGTATCTGGAGAAAGTCCCATATCTGAAACATTTATGGTTTGAGAGATATAACATTTTAATGTTCCCTCTCCCTCCCCTTTCCCTAATATCAGCTCTAAAGCTGACAGAAGGAGATCTGTGTCGGCCAACTCGAGGCGGCTCTGCAGCAGACCCGCAATAGTGATCTTTAAAAATAAATACTTCACTGGAATGGTCTACAAAGTGTGCTTGCAAACCAGGCACACTTTGTGGACCGTTCCCATGAAGTAATTCTTTTTAAATATCGCTATTTCAGCTCTGCTGAAGAGCCACCGGTTGGTCCCAGGACCAGGATCTCCTGCTGCCAGCAAAGCACTGACATCAGAGAAAGGGGAGGGAGGGGGGAACTGTAGTGGCAAATATCTCTCATACCATAAAGGTCTGAGAGATGGGATTTGCTCCACATCATTTTTTTTTGCATCTACAATATTGCATTAACTTAAATACAGGCATTACTAGCCCTTTAAAGGGATAGTAATGTTTCATAATAAAAGCAGGTCTAATTAATCATCATAGTATTTGGACTTTGGAGAGTCTTATTTCAATTCTGTAGTTCAAGAGTAATTGAATGACAAAGTATCCCCCTCCCGCCCCTTTTACTGATGTAACACTGCTCAGCCAGATCAGAAGGGAGGTGCCCAGGTAGACTGTAGAGAGGGACAATCTTCAATTAATATAAGGGAAAAACCTGAAAAACTTGTCAAGGGGGGCAGGGCTTTCATTGTTCTCATAGGAAGAAGATTGTCCCCTTCTGTTATCTGTCTGGTCTATGGACTGCATTCCACATCTGAGAAGAGATGGCTTACACTAGGTAAAAGGGGCGGGAGGGGAAACTTTGCTTGTGAATATCTCTCAAACCATAAAGGTCTGAGAGATAAGACTTATATCGTTCTTCATGTTTTTTTAATGCCTACAAAATAAAATAAAGATAAAACAAAGTATTAATATCCCTTTAAGGACCAGAGCAGTGGGCAATGCATTGTGGACAAATGCGTTGCCCACTGCTCTTGTCCTTAAGGGCTTAAAGTAGGCCTATAACCTTAAATTCAATTTAGTTAGTTTTAAAGGCGCAGTAAATGTTTATTAAGTAAACAGTTATAATATCTTTGAGAGATAAGACTTACATCTTTTTTCATGTTTTTTTAATGCCTACAAAATAAAATAAAGATAAAGCGAAGTATTACTAATCCTTTAAGTATCCTTACGTTATTCTGAGGGATAGAATATTCTTTAACCTTTTGAGTTCCAGAGAGCGGTATACAACGCATTGCGTTGCAATGCGTACTCAAATGGTTAATAGATATAGCTGATCGGCATGGCCAGGAATTGATAGTAACAGGCATAGCCTCTCTTTTTTACTTGTATATTATATGAACTGTCCACAAACATCAGTCTCTAAACTCCTCACTTCTGAGAAGGAAATTGAACCTCATATGAAAATGACACCACAATGGTGATGATAGCTAGGAAAAAGCACATAAAATGCAACCAGGTCGTTTTAACAGGCGTCAGACAGCACACTCTCAGTTTTACCCAGTCTCCTAGCAAAGCAGATTTTTAAATTGAGCTGAGTACCTTTTCTATTTTCTATGTGTTTCAGTGAAGGAGAGGGGGGGAGGAATTGGGGAAGGATTTAAAGGAACATTAAATCTTTATTTACAAAAATATATATATAGTGCAGTTCTTTTGTGCAACATATTTTTTCTTAAAGCGGGACTAACACCATACAACAACTCAAATGATTTTGAAAGAGTTGTCGCCTTTATGTTATGTTAATCCCAGTTTGTATAAACAATAGTTTAACCCTTTCATTGCCAAAGGGGTACGCAACGCATTGCTTTGCAATGCGTTGCGTATCCCTTTGGCACTGAAAGGATTAAAGGTATAGTGACACTTAAAAAGTAAAAAAATATATATGTTATAGGGCAGGGCTAAGTTCAGGCCTCAAGGGCCACCAACATGTCAGGATTTAAGAATTTCCCTGATTAATCACAGGTGAGTGAATCAGTGAGTCATTCAGTTTGATTGGTCCACCTGTGCTTAAAGGGATAGTAATGTTTCTGAATATGTATAGCTTGGAGGAGAGAAGAGAGAGAGGGGATATGATAGAAACATTCAAATATATGAAGGGATTCAACAAAGTGCAGGATGGAAGTATATTTCAAAAGAGTAAAAATGTTAGGACAAGAGGCCATAGTCTAAAACTAGAGGGGCACAGGTTTAGATGTAATGTAAGAAAGTTTTACTTCACTGAGAGGCTAGTAGACAAGTGAAATAGCCTACCAGCAGAAGTGGTAGATGTCAATACAGTGACAGAATTTAAGCATGCATGGGATAGGCATAAGGCTGTCCTTAACATAAGAAAAGACCAAGGACCAAAAAAGGTTTGAGGTTGTGTGTTTTTTTTTTTTTTTTTTTTTTAACAGTAGGAAATTGGGCAGACTAGATGGGCCGAATGGTTCTTATCTGCCGTCAAATTCTATGTTTCTATGTTTCAAAATAAAAGTACCTCCAATTAATCTTCATAGTATTTGGGCCATGGAGAGTGTTATTTCATTATTGTCAGAGTTGTAGTTCAATAGTAATTGAATGATAAAGTATCCCCCTCCCTCCCCTTTTACCTAGTGTAAGCCACCTTCCCTTCAGATGTGGAATCTGTTCACTTGACCGGACAGGTCACAGCAAGCAGGGGAGGGCTGGTCTGGGGGGCAGGGGGGCAATTGCCCCCTGGGCTGGTAATATGTCTGGGCTGGTGGGCCATTGCACCTCACTAAATGTCCCGATCGTTGCCTGTAAATGGAGCTACACTAGTGATACCACAGAGCTTGCAATTGAAATGGAGCTACATAAACGATACCACAGAGCTTACAATCCAAATGGAGCTACACTAGTAGCATCACCCATTTCCCCTGTAAGCTCTGTAGTATGACTAGGTAAGCTTTACTTAAATTGTAAGCTTTGTAGGAGCGCACTAGTGCAGCCCCATTTCAACGGTAAGCTTTGTGGTATCACTTACCTTACATCACAACATTAATGACAATTTTAAAATTAACAAAAGGGGATGGGCTGGCAGAGTTGGCTTGAAGGATAATAGAAATGGGCCACTTGATTGTATTTGTCCCCTGGGCCACAATTTACCAGCCCTCCCCTGACAGCAAGGGACAATCTTCTTACTGTGACCATAATGAAAACCCTGCCCACCTTGACAGGTTTTTCAGGTTTGTCCTTATCATCACTGAAGATTGTCCCTCTCTGCGATCCATCCGGACAGTCTTGCTGCTCTGAGGTGAGCAGTGTTACAGTAAAAGGGGCGGGAGGGGGATACTTTATCATTCAATTACTCTTGAACTACAACTCCGACAGTACTGAAATAACACTCTCCATGGCCCAAATACTATGAAGATTAATTGGAGCTGCTTTTGTTTTGAAACATTACTATCACCTTAAGTAATTGTAATCCATGGAATAGAATTTGCATGAACGGTCAACAAATGGGCCCCAGGTTTTAGTTAGGACATCATTAGACTCATAGAAATGTTGTCTTTTGCAGCTAGCTCTCTTCCACTCATATCAAAGTAAGATTAAAAGAACCGATTTCTTTGAGACTTTGAAACATGTTCTTTTTTTTTTCTTTTTAAATTCCAACCATGGGGAAGACAAATACAACAGCGTCCAAAATGCAAATGAGCGCTATCAGTGTTGTTGGCTGGTGTACATCATTAGTGGCAGCTCAGTAGGAAATTGATTAGATACGGTATGAAAAAGAAAAAATAGATGCGTTTTTATGGTGATGCCTTTTGAAATTCTTGTGGATAATGTATCTGCCTGAAATCGTTCAGAACAGGACACAAAGCGGCATTGCCGGAGAATGTGGGTTTAGAGATTGGCGTGAATTTGGAGAGGGTTGAGTCATAAAGTGATGTGAGGTAACCCTTCACATGCCAAAAAAATAAATAAAAAAAGTAACGATTGTTGCGAAGCGGATGTAATTTTCAAACCAGCACCTGAACCGCCAATATACATCCACCAAGTTCCCATTGATTGCCGAGCAATGCACTAGGAATTTTAACGCTTTGAGTGCCAGAGGGGTCTGCAATGCATTGCGTGCCCCTCTGGCACTTAAGGGGTTAAACATTTTTAATTTGTTCCCTATAGGGAATTTGGCTTCCTGTACAAGTGTTCCACTTTACTTTGGGCATGTGACCTCTGTAGCATTTAATGAACAACCCTATTTAACCCTTCCTCTTCTGGAAGGATAACCAACACATTGCCTAGCAACACATTATTGGTAACTCCTCTGGATCTGAATGGGTTAAATCATTAACTGATATTCATTTACACTCTCATTGTTGCAGAAGGTGCAAAAGCACAACGGCCACAGCAAGATTTACATCTCAGTCTCCCCTGTCCAAGACACCCAAGGTGCCCTTAGCTCCGCCCATGGCCACACCCCAACTCCTTAATTGACTCCACCCCTAACAACATCCATTGTTACAAAGCATCGAAAATACCCTCAGCTCATAACATACAATCACAAGAAAAGCTCTTAACCCTTTAATTGCTAGAGAGGCCTCCAATACATTGTTTTGCAAAGCACTGGAGACGTCTCTCACATACAAGGTTTTAACCCCTTAACGACCGGGCGATCGGTGCCGCGATATGACTTAAGGACCGCATAGCATTTTTTTTTTACGGTTCCGGACTCCCTGAACGGCGTGAAGCCGTGGGTGGAGCCCGGAACTCCATGACGGTCATAGTACATCATGTGTCGTTCAGTCAGATCGACCCTTGACGTACTATGATCATCAAGGGTCGTTAAGGGGTTAAACAATGGTCAGGGAAGAAGTGTACTTTTACATAAATAAAGGACTAGGTTTCTGATACAGAGGTACTGGAACTGATGTGGACACCCACTAACCAGAATATGTAATACCATCTATCTGTCTGTCTATCTATCTATCTATCTATCTATCTATCTATCTATCTATCTATCCATATCTATCTATTTATCTATCTTTCTATCTATCTATCTATCTATCTATCTATCTATCTATCTATCTATCTGTCTGTCTGTCTGTCTGTCTCTCTCTCTATCTATCTTTCCATCTATCTATCTCATATCTATCTCATATCTATCTATCTATCTATCTATCTATCTATCTATCTATCTATCTATCTATCTATCTATCATCATACCACATGGGGATTGGTAAGTTTGGCTGTTTGAGCAGATCTGCATTACCACTGTATACCCCTGCTAGGGTGAAAATAACAGCTCTGCCCAGCTCAGGCATCTCAATAGTGGTTATTATAAAATGGGATTATAAGTATGCGAGTGGCAATCTCTTCTCTTTTTACAATGGCAAGTCTCAGCGTGTATGGAAATATAATTACACAAGTGTTTCAGTATTTTCTCTAGGCCTGTAATTCACAGTGACGGAGTACAGTAGATGTGACACACTTTGGTTAAAGTAGAATTGTCAGTCTGTAACAAGCGGGTGATTTTGAAGGAGTTTTCAAAATCCCCTATAATTTTGTTAGATGTTTTTTATTTCAAGCAACAGTTTATGAGATATACACCTTTATTTATGTGTCAGTCTAAGCACGAGCTAGTAATAGCTAGCAGGGATTAACAGTTGGGATGGAGAGTATTTCGGAACGTAAGTATCTGGCTGCAGGGAATGGGAGGGAGAACAGTGAGGAATGTTAGGATCTGGCTGTCTGGGATTGGCAGGCGGAGGGGGAAGTATGTAAAGTGGTAGTATCTGGCTGGTAGCAAGTGGCAGGAAAAAGTTATGTAATGTTAATAACTAGCTGGCACGGAGTGGAAGTTGGTAATGTAGAGCAGTGAGGGATGTTAGTAATTGGCCGACAGGGAGCGGATGTTTGTTTGGGAAGCAGTGTGGCATGTTAGCATCTGACTGTTTGGGAATGGAAGGTGAAAGGGACAAGTATGTGAACTGTTAGTATCTGGCTGGAAGCAAGTAGCAAGTGGGAGAGAGAGAGAGAGAGAGAGAGAGAGAGAGAGAGCAGATTGGAATGTTAGTATGTGTTTGGCAGGAAGTGGCAGTTGGTAATGTAGTGCAGTGCAAAATGTTAGTAACTGGCTGGTAGGAGGTGGTAGTTGGTAATGTAGAGCAGTGCATAATGTTAGTATTTGGTTGGCAGGAAGTGGCAGTTGGTAAAGTAGACCAGCATGAAAAAAAGTTTACTGCGCCTTCAAACAATTTGTATCATTCTTTAGTGAAATGGTATTTAGCACTAAACTGATTTTCTTACCCTTTGGATATTGGGTTAAATATTGTATAATTTTTTGACATTATGACATGAGAGATATATAATTGGATCTTTTACCTGTCCATCAAACTGCCAACCCGCCCTCCTCCTCTATGTAGCTGTCATCTCTGGGAAGTGAATGTCCCCTTTTAGCTACGCAGTCCTGCGCCTGTTGCTTCTGTTGGTTTATCACCTGGCTTCTCTCCCCCTCTTGCTTCTATATGATTTGATGATTCCCTGGAGCGCCGGGGAACGTTCAAGGTTAAACATGTTTAATTCACCCAATGAAGGTGATAAAGATACTCTCGTTCATTTCATAAACAGCTAGGTCCTGGCTTTTGATAAAAAGGGAATCATTAAGGATCCTGTTGTGAACAGAAATAAAACGAAATGTGGAGAGTTTAACTATGGCAGCGAAGGGCAAGGCTACGGTAATATCATTATATTAAAGTCCTATTTTAGCTGTACAAATGATTATGGGCGCACCACATGCTTTTAACAGTAATTATATGTGTGTTTTAGCACAATGATCAGCTTGCAGCAAGTGCTTGTACAATACGTGGAGGAAACAAACCTGGATGTGTAATTATCTGGGTTACCAGTTGGCCACGTAGACAAAGCGAAAGTGGTGAAATTCCATGTGGGAAAACTCTACATTCCCATTGATCTGAAGTGGATCTGTCACACTAGGATAGCTTTAATTAATCTAAACCCCTCGAGGGTCAGAGGCACGTGGAAGGCAATTGCTCCCCAGTTCTTAAAAACTGCCTCCATGTTGTATTATCCATTCTTTTAACCCTTTCGGCCCACTGGTACTGAAAAGGTTAATATACAAAGGCCCATACTTATAAAAGCCAAACTGGAGTTATTCTGGAGTAAACTAACTGCACCATAGGGGAGAAATAAACATTTATTTTAAATTAAATTGGGCTTTTAACCCCTTGAATGCTAGATAGGTTTACAATGCATTGGAGACCTCTCTAGCATTCAAGGGGTTAAAATGCTCTATTCAAGTGCATGGGATATTTATGAATTTTTTATTTAACCCCTGCATTCCAATTGGTTTACTCCAGAATAACTTCAATTTTCTTTTATAAATATGGGCTTTTGTTTTTATTTTATAAATTTGCCTTTATTTATTGATGAAGTAGTTTGGACCCTTCTGCTTTTTCTTGGGGGGAGGGAGGGATGGATGTTTAAGTGGGAGGAGCTTAGAGTTCTGGAGTCTGGCCACCAAAAAAAATCATGCCTGCCTCCTTGGGTGATGGGGATGGTTTTGGCTTGAGTTATTTATTTATTTATTTTTAGAGGGTAGTTAGGTTAGCGTAGTTAGATTAGGGTAGCTAGGTTAAGGTAGTTGGTATATTGGGGGTACAGTTATTATGGTTTGAGGGGTGTTTTTGGTTTGGTTTAATTTTTTAGGATACTTAGATTAGGGTAGTTAGATTAGGTTAGGGTAGTTATATTAGTTTATGGTAGTTAGTTATTTAGGTTATGCTAGGTTAGAGTAGTTAGGTTAGAGTAGTTAGGTTAGATTAGTTAGAATAGGTTAGGGTAGTTAGGTTAGATTAGAGTAGTTAGATTAGTTGAGGGTGGTTAGGTTAGGTTAGAGTAGTTAGATTAGATTAGGTTCGAGTAGTTAGATTAGGTTAGGGTAGTTATGTTAGGTTAGTTAGATTAAGTTAGGGTAGTTAGGATAGGTTAGGGTCATTAGGTTAGGGTAGTTAGAATAGGTTAGGTTATTTAGGTTAGGTTAGAGTAGTTAGATTAGGTGAGGGTATTTAGGTTACAGTAGTTAGATTTGGTTAGGGTAGTTAGGTTAGGTTAGGGTAGTTAGGTTAGGTAAGAGTAATTAGGTTAAGTTAGGGTATTTAGGTTAGGTTAGAGTAGTTAGGGCAAAGTAGTAAAAGGGATAGCAATACTTTATATGCAAAAAAATAGGATGTTGTAGGGTTTATTCCCCCTGAGAAAAACAAGGAAAATCCCACTGCTGAAAGGTGTTTCATTCAAATGTTATTGCAGCTCAAACTTTAATATTTTTAGGTGTATTATCACAGTTGCCTGAAATTGTACAGTGTCGCTGTTGCTCTACCATCCTATGGACAATGCCGGTCGTTCTGGCAGACCTTGATAAAACAGATTCCAATGTTTATTCGTCAAAAAATGTGGGAAGGAGGAGAAGTGGGAGGAACAGGGTGGGAAGGAGGAGAAGTGGGTGGGAAGTAGGAGGAACAGGGTGGGAAGGAGGAGAAGTGGGAGGAACAGGGTGGGAAGGAGGAGAAGTGGGAGGAACAGGGTGGGATGGAGGAGAAGTGGGTGGGAAGTGGGAGGAACAGGGTGGGAAGGAGGAGAAGTGGGAGGGAAGTGGGAGGAACAGGGGGGGGAAGGAGGAGAAGTGGGCGGGAAGTGGGAGGAACAGGGAGGGAAGGAGGAGAGGTGGGCGGGAAGTGGGAGGAACAGGGAGGGAAGGAGGAGAGGTGGGCGGGAAGTGGGAGGAACAGGGTGGGAAGGAGGAGAAGTGGGTGGGAAGTGGGAGGAACAGGGTGGGAAGGAGGAGAAGTGGGAGGAACAGGGTGGGACGGAGGAGAAGTGGGTGGGAAGTGGGAGGAACAGGGTGGGAAGGAGGAGAAGTGGGTGGGAAGTGGGAGGAACAGGGTGGGAAGGAGGAGAAGTGGGCAGAGTGTAAGAGAGGACTCACCATCTCCAGAGAATCACTATCTGTCCACAGAGACCTGGTAATTAACCCTGAAAAATGCAGTCTCCGAGGCAGATCTGTAGAGTTCCCATTTATAACGATAATCAAATCTTTGACTAAGCTTAACCCTTTTCTGTCCTTAGTGCTATTAATATATCGTTGGGGGGCTTTTATTGACAATTCCCCTGGAGGTCTCAGGGTTTCTTAAACATTTGAGTGCCAGAGGGGTACACAACGCATTGATTGCGTACCCCCTCTGGCGCTCAAAGGGATAAAACAGCCATGAAGTCTCTTTAACCTCTGGATTGCTAATGAGATTTGCAGTGCATTCCGAAGACCTTTCTATCATACACAGGGTTAAAGTCTGTAAGGATCCATACGGTACAAAAAGTTCAACAACTGTCCATGTACTTGTCTAGTAGAGAATCAGGTAATAACAGCCGGACTGCCTACCGCGTGTTGGGAGACTGACTAATGAGAACAATGAAGAGACTGCTATTGACTACGAGTGTCTTCAATAAGTCCACTGCGGAGATGAGTTCAATGAAATTGTCTTATGTTTCACTATCCCCATGTTATGAAGGTACTAGAGCGAGAGAGCGGTACAGCCATTATTCTGCCTGCCATTAAAAGACTTTTCCTGAAAACAATTTCCTTTACCCTATGAGTGCGACAGAAGTATCCACACATTGCAACGCTCAAACTGTTAGGGCAGAAGCTAGGATAGGGAAAGGAAAGGGGGTTTAAAAGTGGTAATGTAGGGAAATTAACCCTTTACGGATCAGAAAAGTGAGAAAAGCACTGCATTCCACGTCCGTCTGACACCTAAAGTCTTAAGCCTTTGAGTGCCAGAGGGGTACGCAACGCATTGCTTTGCAATGCGTTGTGTACCCCTCTGGCACTCAAAGGGTTAAAGAGGAAGTGACAGAGAGGGATAGAGAGACATGATAAAGTATCCCCCTCCCGCCCCTTTTACTGATGTAACACTGCTCATCTCAGAGAAACAAGACTGTCCGGATGGATCTTAGAGAGGGACAATCTTCAGTGAGTATAAGGAAACACCTGAAAAAACTGTCAGGGGGTGGGAGGTTTTCCTTATGGTCACAGTAAGAAGACTGTCCCTTTTTGTGATCTGTCTGGTCAAGAGACCAGATTCCACATCTGAGGGGAGGAGGCTTACACTAAGTAAAAGGGGGCGGGAGGGGGATACTTTATCATTCAATTACTCTTGTATTACAATTATGACAGTATTGAAATGACACTCTCCATGGCTCAAATACTATGAAGATTAATTGGAGCTGCTTTTATTTTGAAACATTATTACCCCTTTAAGGGGTTAACGTCCCTTTAAATTAGCTGGGTTTGAATAGAGCAAAACAATTGTTATTATTTTTATTTCCCCGTATATAACTGATAAAAATTCTTCAAGCAGCACCAACCCAGACCAGCTCCCTGCCGATATGATCTTTCTTTTTTTTTTTACAAAGATTTTTATTGTTTATTTAGAGGAAAAACACGGTATTGCATTTTCAATAAAGTTCTCTGTTTCCAGAACATGGAACAAATCTACAAGACACAGAGGGTCAATTTAAAAATTAGTCTCCAAGACAAAAGGTTATTAAACAGATTTGCTGCGGCACGGACGATGGACGGTGTGTAATTTTCCACTTATTGATTGGATCCTACCCGACAGATTTTTTTGATTTCTATAGTCTGTGTTTACTTCATTGTACCACAATATCACCTTTCAGAACCCTGAGAAGGCCATTTAACCCCATGGATGGTTGAGAAATCTCCAACACATTATTAATCTATTCCTTGGAGACTTATTTGGTATTAAACTGGTTAAAGGAACATAAAGACTTAAAGGAGCAGTAAACTGTCATTAAGAAAAAAAAAATTAAAAAATATATATCTGTGTTGCTCCTGGCCTTGTAAGAGACAGCACACTGGAACAGAAATAGTATCAAAAAATAAAGATTTATTGCATCCATGCCTAATGTTTTCAGTCCACTAGGTCCACTATCTATCTATCTATCTATCTATCTATCTATCTATCTATCTATCTATCTATCTCATATCTATCTATCTATCTATCTATCTATCTATCTATCTATCTATCTATCTCATATCCATCTATCTATCTATCTATCTATCTATCTATCTATCTATCTATCTGTCTGTTTTATATGTGTGTGTACTCCTGCTACTGAGAAATGCTTCATTCAAAAGTTATGATAGTGTAAACCTGCTTTTAACCCTTTGCAAGTTTGCAATATGTTGGATACCACCCTGATACACAAATGGTTAGATACCCCTCTTGTACTCAAAGGGTTTAACCCCTTTATGTGTCAGAGGGGTACGGAACGCATTGCAAAGCAATGCGTTCCGTACCCTTCTGGCACTCAAAGGGTTATTCTGAAATTCTCATTGTGGCCACCAGGTGGAGCTATCCTTATCACTTCCTATTGAACTCATAGTCTAACACTACATTGTTAAAGAAACGTTTAATTCTGGACTCCAGTTGATACTGTAATTAGCAATTCAAGTAAAAAAAAAAATCAAGTTTGAGCAAGTTATAACTGTTAATCAAAGCATCTTCCAGTCACGAAAGTGGGCTTCTTTTACTCTACAGGGAAATCCTTTATATATTCTCATAATAAAAAGTTGCTCTTACAAAAAAGTACACATCATAGAATTAACAGAGAAATAAGTAAAGAGGTCCCCATATTGTTTAATGCAAAGATAAGCAACCTTTGACTCTCCAGATGTTGAAAACTACAGATGCCAAAGACTACAGCTGCCATCATCCCTAACAAGCCAAGGGCAAGTTCCCAACATCTGGAGAGGCTCAGGGACGGATTTATATACCTGGTACCCTTAGGTAAGGCACTCTAGGTGCCATTGGCTCCACCCATGGCCACACCCCCACTCCTCACATGCCCATCTCTGGCTGAACTGGATCTGCACAGAATGAATGGTCTGTTCAATTGGAAGGGTCATCAGTGGACAAAAAAATTGATTTTGTGCAGATCTGATACAAGAGTTGGCAACATGAGACCCTCCAGCTGTTGTTGGACTACAAGTCAGCCATTGGCTGGAAGAGAATGCTGGGGCTGTAGCCAACAGCTGAAGTACTTCACGGTTCCACCCCTGCATTAAACCCTTTTACCGTGGATCAAGACCTGTGAATGCCCATCTTTACATCATCTCATTAATTTTAATCGGATGTTTAGAAGACATTATTAAAGGGACAATTAATAGTAAAAGCATGTACATATTCAGATTAAAGGACATATAACTCTTGATCGCTCCTTTTGAAAACATCTAATTAACCTCTAATCAAAAGTAAGGAGAGGCTAACACCTTTAATAAAATTCCTGCAAATGCTATGAATTTGGCCTTCGTAATATCTCAGACTGCTGCAAGGGGGCAGTGTGTCTCTATTCACATGAATATGTTCTAAAAATGGGAATTGCATCTGCTCGCATACTGGGATCCCTATGTCTTGTCTGGCCATCTCCTGTGTCATTCAGGGGGTTGTACTTTTAAAGAATAGGGGAACGATGCCAAACCACCTGCACTATGGGGGAGAAATAAAGATTCCCCATATTCCCATCGATTTTAAAGGGGGCATTTAACTTCTTGAATGCCAAACAGGTCCCCTCTGCACTGTTTTGCAATGCTTTGGAAACCTCTCTTGGATTCAAGAGGTTAAAAGACCTATTGAAATTGATGTTCATTTTTATTTGTCCCTTTGATGTGGTTTGTTCTAGAATTTCTCTATGTTTCTTTAGGCAAAAGCATAGCTGGGAACTCTCCGGATCCGACCTGGAGACTCCGTTGTTTAGGACAGAGGATGAATCTCTGGTGGTGGTCAGATTCCTGAGAAACTATGTCCACTTCCCCTCCTTCCCTCCCTGTTCCCCCCACTTCCCTCCCACTTCTCCTCCTTCCCACCCTGTTCCTCCCACTTCCCGCCCACTTCTCCTCCTTCCCTCCCTGTTCCTCCCACTTCTCTTCCTTCCCTCCCTGTTCCTCCCACTTCCCTCCAACTTCTCCTCTTTCCCACCCTGCTCCTCCCACTTCCCTCCCACTTCTCCTCCTTCCCTCCCTGTTCCCCCCACTTCCCTCCCACTTCTCCTCCTTCCCACCCTGTTCCTCCCACTTCCCTCCCACTTCTCCTCCTTCCCACCCTGTTCCTCCCACTTCCCTCCCACTTCTCCTCCTTCCCACCCTGTTCCCCCCACTTCCCTCCCACTTCTCCTCCTTCCCACCCTGTTCCCCCCACTTCCATCCCACTTCTCCTCCTTCCCTCCCTGTTCCTCCCACTTCCCTCCCACTTCTCCTCCTTCCCTCCCTTTTCCTCCCACCCTGTTCCTCCCACTTCCCGCCCAATTCTCCTCCTTCCCACCCTGTTCCCCCCACTTCCCTCCCACTTCTCCTCCTTCCCACCCTGTTCCTCCCACTTCCCTCCCACTTCTCCTCCTTCTCACCCTGTTCCTCCCACTTCCCTCCCACATCTCCTCCTTCCCACCTGTTCCCCCCCCACTTCCCTTCTAATTTTCCTTCTTACCACCCTATTCTGCCCACTTCGATCCTGCATCTCCTCCTTCCCACCTTGTTCCTCTCTCTTCCCTCCCTCTTCTCCTCCTTCCCTCCCTGTTCCCCCCACTTCCCTCCCACTTCTCCTCCTTCCCTCCCTGTTCCTCCCACTTCCCGCCCAATTCTCCTCCTTCCCTCCTTGTACCTCCTACTCCTCCTCCTCCCCACCTGGTTCCTCCCACTTCCCGCCCACGTCTCCTCCTTCCCACCCTGTTCCACCCACTTCCCGCTCATTTCCCCTATTTCCCACCTTGTACCTCCTACTCCTCCTCCCCCCCCCTTTCCTCCCACTTCCTGACCACTTTTCCTCCTTTCCACCCGGTTCCTCCCACTTCTCCTCTTTCTCACCCTGTTCCTCCCACTTCCTTCCCATTTATTCTCCTTCCCACCCTGTTCCACCCACTTTTCCTCTTTCCCATCCTGTTCCTCCCACTTCCCTCCCACTTCTCCTCCTTCCCACCCTGTTCCTCCTACTTCTCATCCACATTTCCTCCTTCCCACCCTGTTCCACCCACCACCAACCTTCTCCCCATCCTAACTGTCACTCCCTGCCAAACAGATATTAACATTCCACACTTCTCCCCATCCTGTCTCTCCCTGCCAAACAGATATTAACATTCCACACTTCTCCCCATCCTAACTGTCACTCCCTGCCAAACAGAAATTAAGTTTTCCACAATTCTCCCCATCCTAACTGTCACTCCCTGCCAAACAGATATTAACATTCCACACTTCTCCCCATCCTAACTGTCACTCCCTGCCAAACAGATATTAACATTCCACACTTCTCCCCATCTCAATAGCCACTCCCTGCCAGTCAGATATTAACCCTTTTAGTGTTGGAGGTGAATGCAATGCATTGCAGAGCAATGTGTTTTGTACACCTCTGGCACTCAAAGAGTTAAAATTCCGCACCTCTCCCTCCCACCTGCCGCTTCCTACCAGCCAGATACTAACATTGCACACTTATCCCCATGCCAACAGCCACTCCCTGACAGTCATTACTGTCTTATATACATAATCTGATAAATAGATTACAGTAAATATTTAATGAAATATTGCTTGAAATAAAAAAAGTTTAACATAAAACAGTGTTGATTTATTAAATCTCTTTCATAATCCCCTATTTGTGACTGATAGTTCCACTTTAACCAGGTTGGGAAGACAATCCGTGTGTTGCTGTCCATTTCAGTACCAAGGAGATTACTATTTTCTTCCTTGTGCTCCTCTGTAGTTTGATTGATGCTTTCCATATTAATCTCAAGAGAACCTGGCACTGCCTGACTGTCAGCACCTCTCTGATAGGATCAAAGTCAGATTTCCAGACCTCAGCTGCCAAATTCTCTGCTAGGTCTCCCCTGGTAGTTGAATGGAGCAAGATATGAAAAAATTAAAAACAAGTAAAGAAATTCTGTAACTCTGAGATACTGGAGTGAGTTGGAAACCGAGCTCAGGAGTATATTCCTACATTTTGTTTGAGAGTGTTAGAGCCCTATATTTCATGTCACAGGAACACAGAACTTGTTATCCAAAATATATACGTTTAACCCCTTAGGGACCCTTGACGTACCAGGACCGTCACGGTCCTTGAACTACTCAAGGACCGATGACGGTCATGGTACGTCACATACTTTTTACTTACAGTGCTCTACCGGGAGCGCTGTAAGTAAAAATAGGGCCTGAAATTGACTGCTCCAAGATCGGAGCGATCTCTTTCAAGCCCCATAGTTACGCGCCGATACACGTGACAGGTCACGTGTACCGGCGCGTCAAAGTGCCCCTATGCGGTCGTTATGGGACGGAAATGTCCCATAACCTCCGGTCCTTAAGGGGTTAATAATATTCTCTGTTCAGTAAAACAAGAGCTCTCTCACTGCAAGCTGTTGCTTCATTCAAAAGCTATAACAGTTCAAACTGTCACAGAGTAGTGTGGCTGTTGCTATCTCATTTCATGTAGTCGATGACTCAACTTTCCAACAGAAATTGATGGAATAGATGACTGGAAACTTGGTAAACTGTAGGTGAACTATCTGGACACTAATGTAAAAAGAAAATAAAAATTGTTTAAGCTTTAACCCTTTGAGTTCCAGAAGGCTGTACAGAGGGTTAATTATGTTAGAACACAGAATATCCCAGTTTTCTACTCATTTACAGGGAGAGTAAACACTTCAAAGGATAGTAATGTTTCACAATAAAATCAGCTCCAATTAATCATCATAGTATTTAGGTCAATAGTGTCCGAGTTGTAGTTCAAAAGTAATTGAATGATAAAGTGTCCCCCTCCCTCCCCTTTTACTGATGTAACACTGCTCACCTCAGAGCAGCAAGACTGTCCGGATGGATCGCAGAGAGGGACAATCTTCTTACTGCGATCATAAGGAAAACCCTGCCCCCCTTTGACAGGTTTTTCCTTATGCTCAGTAAAGATTGTCTCTCTCTGTGATCTGTAGTTCAAGAGTAATTGAATGATAAAGTATACCCCTCCCGCCCCTTTTACTGATGTAACACTGCTCACCTCAGAGAAGCAAGACTGTCCGGATGGATCACAGAGAGAGACAATCTTCAGTGAGCATAAGGAAAAACCTGAAAAAACTGTCAAGGGGGGCAGGGTTTTCCTTATGTTCACAGTAAGAAGACAGTCCCTTGTTGTGACCTGTTCAGTCAAGAGACCAGACTCCAGTGGAGGATATTATTATGTTGTTAGTTGCCCTTTAAGATAAATGAAGTTAATTTTAATGAGAATTAAAAGCTGCCAATAAGTTGTGCTAGCTAAGCTATATATTTGTGATACAAATTGTTTTTTAACCTTTGCTGGCACCTTATGGTGATTAGCCTCTTTGCTGGTCCAATGTTATAGACTAAAAGTAATGTACAAATCTGCCAGCGCTGCCCCTCACCTATATATTCTATTAGACATTTTTTAACTTAGAAAATAAGTTACTTTTTACATTACTTAGATGTGTAGATTATGCTATTTAAGGAATGACACAAAGGTACATTCTGTCTTAGCATTACAATATGCCTACTCACTTACTGACACTGCTCAGCAATGCAGTGCCCACATCCCTTAGTACTGGCTTCCTGTCTTATCACTACATTACCTCCCCACTCACTGAAACTGCTCCATAGCACCGACTGTGTAGATTATACAATATAAGGCATGGCACAAAGGTACATCCTGTCTTAGCATTACATTAGACCTACTCACTTACTGACACTGCTCAGCAATGCATTTCCCTCATCCCCTAGTACTGATTTCCTTTCATACCCCTACATTACCTCCCCACTCACTGACACTGCTTAGCAATACATTACCCACCTCCCCTAACACTGACTTCCTGTCTTATCCCCACATTACCTCCCCACTCACTGACACTGCTCAGCAATGCATTACCCACCTCCCCTAGCACTGACTTCCTGTCTTATCCCTACATTACCTTCCCACTCACAGACACTGCTTAGCAATGCATTGCCCACCTCCCCTATCACTGACTTCCTGTCTTATTCCTACATTACCTCCCCACTCACTGACACTGCTCAGCAATGCATTACCCACCTCCTCTAGCACTGACTTCCTATCTTATCCCTACATTACCTTCCCACTCACAGACACTGCTTAGCAATGCATTGCCCACCTCCCCTATCACTGACTTCCTGTCTTATTCCTACATTACCTCCCCACTCACTGACACTGCTCAGCAATGCATTACCCACCTCCTCTAGCCCTGACTTCCTGTCTTATCCCTACATTACCTCACCAGTCACTGACACTGCTCAGCAATGCATTACCCACCTCCCCTAGTACTGACTTCCTGTCTTATTCCTACATTACCTCCCCCACTCACTGACACTGCTCAGTAATGCACTGCCCACTTCTCCTAGTACTGACTTCTTGTCTTATCACTACACTACCTCCATCACTCACTGACACTGCTCAGCCATGCACTACCCACCTTCCCTAGCACTGCCTTCATGTCTTATCCCTATATCACCTCCCCACTCACTGACACTGCTCAGCAATGCATTACCCACGTCCCCTAGCACTGACTTCCTGTCTTATCCCTACATTACATCCCCACTCACTGACACTGCTCAGCAATGCATTACCCACCTCCCCTAGCACTGACTTCCTGTCTTATCCCTACATTACCTCCCCACTCACTGACACTGCTCAGCAATGCATTACCCACCTCCCCTAGCACTGACTTCCTGTCTTATCCCTACATTACCTCCCCCACTCACTGACACTACTCAGCAATGCATTACCCACCTCCCCTAGCACTGACTTCCTGTCTTATCCCTACATTACCTCCCCCACTCACTGACACTGCTCAGCAATGCATTACCCACCTCCCCTAGCACTGACTTCATGTCTTATCCCTACATTACCTCCCCACTCACTGACACTGCTCAGCAATACATTGCCCACCCCCCCTAGCACTGACTTCCTGTCTTATCCCTACATTACCTCCCCACTCACTGACACTGCTCAGCAATGCATTGCCCACCCCCCCTAGCACTGACTTCCTGTCTTATCCCTACATTACCTCCCCCACTCACTGACATTGCTCAGCAATGCATTACCCACCTCCCCTAGCACTGACTTCCTGTCTTATCCCTACAATACCTCCCCCACTCACTGACACTGCTCAGCAATGCATTACCCACCTCCCCTAGCACTGACTTCCTGTCTTATCCCTACATTACCTCCCCACTCACTGACACTGCTCAGCAATGCATTGCCCACCCCCCCTAGCACTGACTTCCTGTCTTATCCCTACATTACCTCCCCCACTCACTGACATTGCTCAGCAATGCATTACCCACCTCCCCTAGCACTGACTTCCTGTCTTATCCCTACAATACCTCCCCCACTCACTGACACTGCTCAGCAATACACTACCCACCTCCCCTAGCACTGACTTCATGTCTTATCCCTACATCACCTCTTCCCACTCACTGACACTGCTCAGCAATGCATTACCCACCTCCCCTAGCACTGACTTCCTGTCTTATCCCTACATCACCTCCTCCCCTAGCACTGACTTCCTGTCTTAGCTCCACATTACCTCCTCACTCACTGACACTGCTCAGCAATACACTACCCACCTCCCCTAGCACTAGAAGTGTCAGTGAGTGGGGCAGTTAATGTAGAACGAGGACAGGAAGGCCTTGGATAGCACATCTGAATTACAACATATAAATCTAAGTAACTCAAAAAATAGATTTCTAAGTAAAAAAAAAAAACACAACCTATCACTGATTTTAAAAGGCCTTTCAAAACCATCAAAGTTGTTTTTTGGTGAAAGATCCCTTTAATGGGAGACACTGTGGCATGCTATCCTGTTGTTTTTTGGAGGGGGACACAGCAAGTTTGTAAAACTGGAGAGAAAGAATGTGATAGAAGCTTTCCCATAGACACGCGATTCAGCACAATGCAGCAAGGAAACATTTAATTGAAAGAAATTCTCAGTCATCTGTTGTGTGTTAGGGGAAATGAACTGAGATGGCGGATTAACACAATAAGGAAATTAAAGCATTACAGACAGACATAGGTTTGACCTGAACATAAATCAAGACAAAGGATCTAATAGTCTTCTGAATTCTCAGCTAAATAGAAAATTGACAGACTGAGGCTGATCTACAAGGAAAAGGGCCCAGGGCTGAATTTGCATCCCAGGAGCCCCTAGGCAAGGCACTGTGGTCTCTCTTAGCTCCACCCATGGCCATATCCCCACTCCTCACCAGAGGTGAAACTAGAAGCCTCCACAATGCCCCCATCTTCTACCTGGACCTCCCGCGGGGTCCTCTATTATAGTATGCAAAGCGCTTGGAGATGATGTCATCTCTCAGTGCTCTGCATTAGTAGAGCGCCGGCGGGAGATTGCGGGCGCCAGGCGGAGGGGTCGCAGGAGGAGGCCGGGCCCATTCGCGGATGCGACCCCTGTGACCTCTATAGTTACGCCACTGCTCCTCACATGACCCTGTCCTCAATCCCATCCACTGTTTCCTGCACAGAAAATACCCTTGGCCTATAACAATTAAGAATGTAAAAAGCTTTAACCCCTTAAGGACCAAAGATGTATACTTAAGTCATGTTGTGAACGTGCCTAAAGGACTCATTGCGTGTATGTGTGTTATGGATTTCAGGACACCCCACGTGGCTGCATGCCATTTGGGGAGCCCTGAATCTGACTGCATGAAAAAAAATGCTCCGTGATCCTTAAGTGCCAGACGCGCTCCAGAGTGGCTGGTCCTTAAAGAGGAATTTTCACCCGCTACACAGTCACCCTGCAATAATTAAGCAGGTAGCGACTAGCATTATAATATTTATGTTACCTCTGAAAAGCAGCGCATTCTAAAGAAATCCTTCATTGTGGGAGACCGGAAGCCAGGCATCAGTGCAGACATCTTGTCTGCTCGCCTGCGCTGTCAGTCCCGGTCTTCATTGAGAAGCATTGCAGTGTGCCATATGGTAACCGGAAGGGACGGATGGCACAGGTGCGCAGCCTGCACTAACCTGTCCATCAGTCTCCTACAATAAAGGATTTCTTTAAATGCGCTACTTTTCAGAGGTAAAACATATACTGTATATTATAATGCTTGTCGCTACCTGCTTAATTATTGCAGGGCAACTGTATAGCTGGTCAAAGTTCAGCTTTAAAGAGATAGTAACCCCCCCCTCGAACAACGTGACGCCAAATGCGAGCAATCATGGAAACATACTTAACTCCCTTAGTACCATCTCTCAAACCTTTATGGTTTGAGAGATGTAACTCAAGAAAGACCTCCGCTCCCTCCCCTTTCTGCCTGATGAGCTGTAAAGCTGTCAGAGGCAGAATCCGGTCACCCGACTTACGGCGGCTCTGCAGGAGCGCTGTCATCTAGATATCTCCATATAATTACTTCATCGGTATGATGAAGGCACACGTTTTAGACCATACTATTGAGGTAATAATACGGAGATATCTAGATGACAGTGCTCCTGCAGAGCCGCCGTAAGTCGGGTGACCGGATTCTGCCTCTGACAGCTGGTCCTCAAAACAGGATCTCATGATGTCCGTTATACAGCGTATGCATGAGAAGGGGGAGGGAGCAGAGGTCTTTCTCGTCTTACATCTCTCAAACCATAAAGGTTTGAGAGATGAGACTAAGGGAGTTAAATATGTTTCCATGATTGCTCACATTTGGCGTCATGTTGTTCGGGGGGTTACTATCCCTTTAAGGGGTTAAAACCTTGGTTATTAGAAGGCTCTCCACTGCATTGCTCCACAATGTGTTACATATTTCTAAAGCATCCAAGGGGTTAAATAATAGCCTGTAATTGGCTATAAAACTGGTCCACGGCACAGCTTAGGCACCGCCCCTGAAAATTTGGAGCCCGAGGTAGTTACCCACTCTGCCTATTGGGAAATCCGACCCTGAAAGGGCCCTAATTCAGGGACAAACCAACCAATCAAAATCCCTGTTGATTTACATTGGAGTTTTAACACCTTGGGTGTTAGAGAAGTCTCTAACACATTGCTTTCAGATAAGAGGAAACCTCTCTAGCCTCCAAGGTGTTAAAATCCCAATTTTTGGTTCAGATGCACGACTGCGATAGCTCAACTGGTTAATGCGCCAGCTGTATAATCTGTTCAAACCTCTGGGTTGCAGGTTTAGTACTGGAAAGTTCAACACAGACCTTTTATTAATTTTCTGGTAGATAAAATGAAAATCCTGGATAGAGTTAGTCCTTTAAGTACAACAGCATCAGTATTGTGTGAAGTTAAAGGGGATCTATCATCCCTAAACAAGTTAGTCTTAATATATAGGCTATATAGAGAATATCTGTTATATAGTCTTATTATTTTTGTTTTAACATCGTTATTTGGCCGAAATCAAAAAAATAACTACAGCCCTGCATCTACTTCCGGACAGATCTCGGGTACAGCTCTGCCCTGCAGTCTATCACTCTGCCTCTGCTACCATCCCTCTATCCAGCCGCGTCCAATGACGGAGGCTTTCTATCTGTTAGCTGGAGCGATCTCTAGCCAACGAGAGCACTCCAGTTTACAGCAGAAAGCCTCCGTCATCGGAGGAGGATGGATAGAGGGAGGGGAGCATGCAGAGTGACAGACTGCAGTACAGAGCTGGTAACCGCAGTCTGTCCGGAAGTACAGTGATGGAAAAAAATATTTTTAATGGTAGGTTTATTTGAACAGTGAGAGACAGAGTAACAACCAAAAAATCCAGGAAAATGCATTTCAGAAAAGTCATAAATTGGTTTGCATTTTACTGAGTGAAATAAGTATTTGACCCCTTTGCAAAACATGGCTTAGTACTTGGTGGCAAACCCCGTGTTGGAAATCACAGAGGTCAGATGTTTCTTGTAGTTGGCCACCAGGTTTGCTCACATCTCAGGAGGGATTTAGTCCCACTCCTCTTTGCAGATCCTCTCCAAGTCATTAAGGTTTCGAGGCTGACATCTGGCAACTCGAACCTTCAGTTCCCTCCACAGATTTTCTATGGGATTAAGGTCTGGAGATTGGCTAGGCCACTCCAGGGCCTTAATGTGCTTCTTCTTGAGCCACTCCTTTGTTGCCTTGGCCATGTGTTTTGGGTCATTGTCATGCTGGAATACCCATCCATGACCCATTTTCAATGCCCTGGCTGAGGGAAGGAGGTTCTCACCCAAGATTTGATGGTACATGGCCCCGTCCATCGTCCCTTTGATGCAGTGAAGTTGTCCTGTCTCTTTAGGAGAAAAACTTCCTCAAAGCGTAATGTTTCCACCTCCATGTTTAATAGTGGGGATGGTGTTCTTGCGGTCATAGGCAGCATTCCTCCTCCTCCTCCTCCAAACACTGCAAGTTGAGTTGATGCCAAAGAGCTCGATTTTGGTCTCATCTTTCCACAACACTTTCACCCATTTCTCCTCTGAATCATTCAGATGTTCATTGGTAGATTTCAGACAGGGCTGTACATGTGCTTTCTCGAGCAGGGGGACCTTGCGGGCTCTGCAGGATTTCAGTCCCTCACGGCGTTGTGTGTTAACAATTGTTTTCTCATTGTTCACCGTTCTCCTGATCATTGAAACTCCACGAGGTGAAATCTTGTATGGAACCCCAGACCGAGAGAGATTGACAGTTATTTTGTGTTTCTTACATTCGCGAATAGTCGCACCAACTGTTGTCACCTTCTCACCAAGCTGTTTGGCGATGGTCTTGTAGCCCATTCCAGCCTTGTGTAGGTCTACAATCTTGTCCCTGACATCCTTGGACAGTTCGTTGGTCTTGGCCATGGTGGAGAGTTTGGAATCTGATTCATTCTTTCTGTGGACAGGTGTCTTTTATACAGGTAACAAGCTGAGATTAGAAGCACTCCCTTTAAGAGAGTGTGACTAATCACAGCTTGTTACCTGTATAAAAGACACCTGGGAGCCAGAAATCTTGCTGATTGATTGGGGGTCAAATACTTATTTCACTCAATAAAATGCAAATCAATATATAACTTTTTTGAAATGCGTTTTCTGGATTTTTTTGTTGATATTCTGTCTCTAACTGTTCAAATAAACCTACCATTGAAATTATAGGCTGACCATTTATTTGTCAGTGGGCAAATGTACAAAATCAGCAGGGGATCAAATAATTATTTCCCTAACTGTAGGTGCAGGGCTGTAGTTATTCTTTAGATTTCTACCAAATAACGATGTAAGAAAATGAAGACAATATAACACATATTCACTATATAGATTGCATATTAAGACTAACTTGTTTAGGGGTGATAGATCCCCTTTAAAGGGAAACACTTGTCAGAGATTCTGCCATGAACTATAAAGAAATGGTTAATCTATTTTAGGAAACCTAGGACTGTCTGTGAAATTCTGTCTTAGATCTGTATGTGTTTAAGATGATCTCATTTTAAGATGGGGTAGAAAATATTTGAATGACTTTATGGAGATTGATAGGGGATTTCTAGTTTCAAAGTCTGGAAGGTGCTCCTATCTGATGTGAGAATCTAGGGAAAGTGACAGGTTGATGTGATGTATGGTTTATCTCCCACATACCTCAGTTTTGACAAAAGGCAGGTCTAAACTGTCAATAAATACAATTTTTTTATATGGTATTTGTGCTCCATCTTCAGGAACAAAGAAGTATTGCTACAAGGCATATTAACTTAATTTAAACCTTATATTTGACTAACCAATCAGAGGCTCTACAAAGTTAGTACATCATAGTCTAATGATCTGGCTACTCATCCTATCAGTGAATGATGGGTTTTTGATAAGAGTTTTTACTTTATAAGACAGTGGCTAAATGCCAATCTCTCGTTCTTTTTGCTGACTTCCTTGAGTTACCATTTGAACAAAGCCAAAGAATTCCAAGAGAAACACACACTTTGTTGTCTAGTAATTATAACATTTCTTTACTATTAATTCTGTAAAGCCCTAAGAATTATATATTTTTCCTCTATATTTGAGGGAAAATCATTTTTTAATAAATTTACTAGATATAGTACTGGCCAAGCTATATAAAGAAAATCATAATAAGCTATATTGGCTGTAGTTTATTCTGGGGAATTAAACAGAATTAATTAGCAAATTTATACAGATAATTGTAAGATACTTTGATAGCAGTTAGATCAAAATAGCATTATAAATTCATTTTAAATCTAATTATTAATACATATAGAACCATATTTTTGTGTTTTTGATAAGGTCATTTAGCTTATATTTGATCAGGTGAATTTTTATTAACTCTTAGTTGGTTTCAGGAAAGTTTTTCCATGTGTTTTCATCTTGGTGTTTGTTTTTAGAGAATTTCTTTGTTATATGTGTGCATGGGCCTAAATTTTGTTCAGTTGAGAAAGTCCTTTGGGGACCATCTCACTGAACAAAAGATGCTGCCATCTTCGGTGGGGCCACAGTATAACCCATAATATCTGGAAACCTTTGTAGTGTGTATGGTGTAACAAACAGGATTGCTATTATTATTTTTGTAGTATATGTATTAGTTTTAGCTTTGATTTCTAGACACATATTATTTGATTGATTACTGAGTATATTCTTAGTATAACCTATTATTGACAATGAGATAAATGCAATTTATATAATTTATCCAGAAGGTATGCAACATTGAAAACAGTAGCTAAATAGTTAAATTTTATTTATCTAAATCTGGGATTGATATATTCCAGATAAGTTTATAAATTGTGATATATTTTTATACAGTACGAGGAAATTGTTATGAGACCTGTATTTAAAGTTAAAACCAATTCATATAACAAAATCCCTTAGACCTTAATTAGCATAAGTTATACAGGTTTTGGTACAGATATTCATATACATTGCGGCCACCTGTATTATCATTAATTGTAAGAATCACTTAACCCTTTCTATGTTGCTGTGTTCAAATACTGCTACCTAATACGTCTGGATACACCTATGTAAGGTTTAATCCTGTTTATGCTGGGTAATAATATATTGTGATATTGGTTATTGATTTACTGTGTGTATATTCCCTTAGATATTATCACAGTGTACCTTGGCATCCGTGCTGCCAGTTACCCTTGTGCTTCTTCTCAGCTCTATCTGGTGGTCACGGGTACAGGCGCTCGTTGCTAGTCTCAGTGATGTTGAGCTTGTTTATACGTACTGATTCGATTTGCCTAACTGATTCCCGCCTTAGAGTGTGCCTATTTAAACTTCCCTGGGCCTAGTGTTAGTTGCCCTTACATGGTGTTCCTGTTGGTACTCGTTACGTTTGCTCAGTCTCGTTGTGACCCTTGCCTGGCTACCGATTCCGCTCTGTGTTGACTCCGGTTTGTCTGACTACCCACACCGGTTCTGACCTGTGACTCTGGCTGACTACTCCCTCCATGTATGACCCCGGCTTGTCTGAATACCCACACCGGTTCTGACCTGTGGCTCTGGCTGACTACTCGCTCCATGTATGACCCCGGCTTGTCTGAATACCCACACCGGTTCTGACCTGTGGCTCTGGCTGACTACTCACTCCATGTATGACCCCGGCTTGTCTGAATACCCACACCGGTTCTGACCTGTGGCTCTGGCTGACTACTCGCTCCGTGTATGACCCCGGCTTGTCTGACTACCCACACCAGTTCTGACCTGTGGCTCTGGCTGACTACTCACTCTGTGTATGACCCCGGCTTGTTTGACTACCCACATCGGTACTGACATGTGGATCTGGCTGTGTCTGACCTTCTTTTGTATTGCTCACAGTGACAGATTTATCTTTGTTTATGACTAAGTCATATTAACTGAAATATCTTTGAGTCTTTGGGTATTCACTTACTCATATCACCTGATTTCTTTTCATAGTTAGTATATTTTTACTTAAATAAATTACATATATTTTTGCACAAATATGCATAATTAATTATTTTAACTGTGTCAATACCTAGTTTGTGTAAGGTTCTCAAATTAATTTAATTACCCATTTTTCATCGGAGGAGGTGGGAATGAAGCGCTACTTGCAAAGGGAGAAGACAAAGATGACAGACTGCGCAACAGAGTTGTCCTGTAGCCTGTCCTGCACTGACTTCACCTGCTCATTTTTTGTAATGATAAATCTTGGGACATCCTGCTTTAATTATATAAAAAAATGATTACAGATTAACTCAAAAGGAACATGATGATGAGGAAAATTTTTATAGAGGTGAGAGTCCCCTTTAAAGTGGAACAATCACCTCTGAACAACATGCTCCCTTATGAAAATGAAATCAAAATCAACTTTAAGCAGTCATGTCATTTTTGTTGAATTTGCTCTGTTAAATCCACGTACAGTTTGCCTTGGTGACAACACTGGACCCTGTCTGTGGTACAAGTTTCTACCAAGGGCATCTAATTTTAATGCCAGCAGTCCCCCTGTGCCTTGTATACCCACCACCTTCCCATAAAGGGTGTCTAAAGAACTGCCTGCAAGAAACAGCAACATGAAGGACAAAACCAGACAGCTCTTTCATGTCGCTGTTTCTTGCAGGCAGTCCAAGGGGCAGGGGAATGATAGGGAGAGAGCAGCAGTGGAGTTAAGATGGCTGAGCTCTCCCTCGTCTGACCGCAAAACGTAAGTTATGTTTCAGCTGTTAAGAAAGTTTTATAGCAGTTGAAACGGGCCATTTTGAAGCAACAAACTTATTTGTAAATTATTTGAGTGGGGTTTGCTGGTAGCTGATAGTGCCGCTTTAAGAGTCATGGAGCGTCAAGACATTTCGCTTTGGGACAAGATAATAATCTAATAATCTAGACTATTTGGAGATGAAAGGGATTGAAATTTAAAATGTCATCAAAAAAAGGATGTGATTGACTATATGAATAGGGACACTTATATAGAGAGCAGTTCATTTGTTCGTGATGAAGCATGGTGAGACTCGGCAAAATGTGTTAAGTCTCAGGTCTAATCATAGACCTGCATCAAGAGCCAGAGGAGGAACTACAGGTGGGGAGAGGGTGCAGTTACATCAAAGTTAAACATCCAAGGGGGTTCTATTTGTCCCAGGGTCCAACAGGTTCTATGTATGCCCCTCTGAAAATACCACTGTCCTAATATTTCCTAAAGAGAGAATTTTGGACGGTATGGAACCCTAATATATCCTAAAGAGGGACATTTGGGAAGTGTGGATACGTAATATCTCCTAAAGAGGGATACTTGGGAGGTGTGGAGCCCTAATATCTCCTAAAGAGGGAAAGTTGGGAGGTATGCACCCCTAGTATCACCTAAAGAGAGACACTTGGGAGGTATGCACTCTTAATATCTCCTAAAGAGGGACACTTGGGAGGTATAGATCCCTAATATATCCTAAAGAGGGACACTTGGGAGGTATGGAGCCTAATATCTCCTAAAGAGGGACACTTGGGATGTATAGGTACGGACCCCTAATATCTCCTAAAGAGCAGCACTTGGGAGGTATGCACCCCTAATATCACCTAAAGAGGGACACTTGGGATGTACGGACCCCTAGTTTCTTCTAAAGAGGGGCACTTGGGAGGTATACACCCCTAATATCACCTAAATAGAGATATTTGGGAGGTGTGCATCCTAATATCACCTAAAGAGAGAAACGTGGGAGGTATGGTGTAATAGAGCTCCCAAAAAATATTGCACATGGGCCCTCCAATTTCTAATTACCTGGCTGTTAAGGGCATTACGAAGATGGAATTCTGGAGCATAGCAAAGTCACTGCACTTCTGTTGAGTAAAATAAGAGAAATCCCACTGCTGAGAGATGGATATGTCCAGAGTTATTACAGTTTAAACACATGTTTTTGTACGTTAGCAGTGCCCTCTAGTGGTCAAATTCCAATTATTTATTCTGTTACATTCTAATGGAGAGGAAAGTCAGTGACATACAGTTCTACATAGAATGTGATAGAAACTGCTGAGTCACTTCCTGTCAGAACTATCATGAAGTTATTGCACTGTAATTCACTTCCTTATTATTTGAACTGTCATAAATTATGAATAAAACAACTGACAGCGATGTGAGTGACCTTGTTTTACTCAGCAGGAAAAGCTCTATAACATATAGGTTTTCATAAAAAAAAGTTTACTGCTCCTTTAAGCAATTATGGACCAAACCATCTGGAGTATGGAGTATCCCATTAATTTCAATGGGACTAATAACCCCTTCAGTGTGTTAGAGAGGTCTCTAGCATTTACATGCTTAACCCTTTTAGTGCCAGAGAGGAATTGAATGCATTGCGATGCGCTGGATCCCTTTCTGGAACTCAAAAAGTTAAACACAGTAATTTGAAGCAGTTCTATCGTCCCTTATGGCGCAGCGGGTTTGCCCCATAATTGTTCTCCTTTAGTTCATTGAATACAGCCCTAACCATTCATCCGTTCAGAACTAAACACGTTTCTTTTCCGGAGCCTCCAATCCAAGTTTCTCAGCCGTAGAATCCATTAAAAGCACACGTCTCTCCAGGGAGATTAACATTCTGTAATTCAGACAATCAGATTGCTGGATTTTCATTAGGGTTGGGTTTTTAGCCTATAATTTGTGCTAGCGTGCCTCTTTAATATTCTCCTTATGGAGCAAAGTCACCGGCACATAAATCCAGGCTTGGAGGTAGCTCTGAATGAAAGATAATATAATAATTACAATTAACCCAGTTAAAATAAAAACAAATGGAAAAAAATATCTCCAGGGATACATCGACTATATCGAAATAACCCTCAAGCTGTTTACTCACAAAGAGAACGAGACTTTAAACTTTGAGGTGAAATGTAATTATAAATGGCTTAATTATGAAATTTATGAGACTCATGTCATGAACAAGATAAAAATGAAGGGTTATTGCAATTCCTTCTGTGTAGGATGCCCTTATTCCTAAGTGCTGTTTTGTTTAATAATATAGGACACAAATTGCTCAATAATTTGGCAGTAGGTAGATGTAAGGATGGGAGAAAAGATGCATTGTTTTATGGACATTTTCAAAGAAAAAAAACAGTGTGGTACTTTTTTTGTTGAAATTCCCTTGCGTAAAAAGTTATACAGTTTTCACCTTTTTGCTATCACCAATGAATTTCCCATGAGAACGTTGACATTCTTTAACTGGAAAAAAATACAAAGACGTACAACAAAAAGTATAATGGGATTGGAAGAATTTACTTATAAATATAGAGGGAGAGTTATAAAAAACGTTCTTTGTACCTTTTAAAGAACTGTTCTCAAAAGGATAGTAATACTTCGTTTTATCTTTATTTTATTTTGTAGGCATTAAAAAACATGAAGAAAGATATGTCTTATCTCTCAAACAACCATTCTCCTAGTCTTAATGGATGACCTCTTGGTTTTTTGCTCAAGCCATTGATAGAGGAAGAGAGGCGCAACATTTGGTGCAGGACTCATTTTGTTGCTTAGCTAACACAGATCTATATATATTGATCAAAGAATACTCCTCCTTGGTTTTTTATTTTGTCTCCTGGATCCTATTATTGGCGGCAGAGCCCGTTAAAGGGATAGTAATACTTCGTTTTATCTTTATTTTATTTTGTAGGCATTAAAAAATCACGAAGAGTGATATAAGTCTTATCTCTCAAACCTTTATGGTTTGAGAGATATTCACAAGCAAAGTTTCCCCTCCCGCTATCTCTTCTCAGATGTGGAATGCAGTCCATAGACCAGACAGATAACAGCAGGGGACAATCTTCTTCCTATGAGAACAATGAAAGCCCTGCCCCCCCTTGACAAGTTTTTCAGGTTTTTTCCTTATCTTAATTGAAGATTGTCCCTCTCTGCAGTCTACCTGGGCACCTCCCTTCTGATCTGGCTGAGCAGTGTTACATCAGTAAAAGGGGCAGGAGGGGGATATTTTGTCATTGAATTACTCTTGAACTACAACTCTGACAGAACTGAAATAACACTCTCCAAAGTCCAAACACTATGATGATTGATTGGAGCTGCTTTTATTATGAAACATTGCTATCCCTTTAAAGCATGGCAAGTGAACATAACTCCAGGTCCGATTTATAAATGTTTTAAACGAGTTTTTCGAAATATGGCGTTAGTATGAATATTTTAACACCTGGAATGCTAAAGAACAACCTACACATGGCATTAAAATTCTAGGGATAATATTGTCGCAAACGGCGACAATTCTTTATATATTCGCTGTGCCAATATTTTCCTTCTTCCTAATGCTAATTTTACTAAACCACTACTAGTTGGCGTTACACGTTACACAGTTTTTTAATAACCAAATGCATTTTAACTCCACTTTAAAGACAATATAAATGTAACTTCATTTTTATAAAATCTTCCCCATAGAGACTGGCCAAACTGAGTTTCTTTACTTCAGAGAGATGTCTAAAGGAACATGATCACTGCTTAGAAGAATATTCAAGGTTAATAAAAGGACACTCTTAGGAACTGTTTACTCAAAGAGCATAGCAAAAAACAAGGGTACTCCATTAAAGGGATAGTAATGTTTCATAATAAAAGCAGCTCTAATTAATCATCATAGCATTTGGACTTTGGAGAGTGTTATTTCAATAATGTCAGAGTTGTAGTTCAAGAGTAATTCAATGACAAAGAATCCCCCTCCCGCCCCTTTTACTGACGTAACACTGCTCAGCCAGATCAGAAGGGAGGTGCCCAGGTAGATTGCAGAGAGGGACAATCTTCAATTAAGATAAGGGAAAAACCTGAAAAACTTGTCAAGGGGGGAAGGGCTTTCATTATTCTCATAGGAAGAAGATTGTCCCCTCCTGTTATCTTTCTGGTCTATGGACTGCATTCCACATCTGAGAACTTACACTAGGTAAAAGGGGCGGGAGGGGAAACTTTGCTTGTGAATATCTCTCAAACCATAAAGGTTTGAGAGATAAGACATATCGTTCTTCATGTTTTTTTAATGCCTACAAAATAAAATAAAGATAAAAGGAAGTATTTACTATCCCTTTAAAACTGCAGAAATGCCTGTTTTGACTAAAACAAATCCAGTAGGTTTTTAGAGTAAGATCAGTGAGAATATGAAATGATTTGCCTAGGGAAGCCATGTTTTTAGATTTTATAGCTGCACTCAATATAATTGTAGAGGATATTTTGACTCAGAACAATATTTAGAATTTTATTATGAAATCTGATTTCAGTGAAGATAGTATGTTGATCTAAGGAGATATCCAACTGATTTTTGGAGACAACAAGTAATCACCAAAGGTGAAATAGCAAAGGTCAAACTTGATAGAGAGAAACTGAGAAATCTGAATTTCGTTACAATAAATGGAAATAATTTCAAAGGAATGCTTAATGACAACTTCATGTGTAAATGAGTAGAAAAACCCATTATTAAGTGTACAACTAAAACACTCAGCTTTAAAATGACTAGTATTACAATGCCAAAAACTGTGTTAGAAGGCAATCAATGAGATGTTACTTCCAATGACAAAAATGTAAATATACTCATCAGTATATAGAATTGGGTAGTATATACAAGAGGAACAAATTAAGACCAATGTGACTTAACCATGAGTTTCATAGGCTTTTAAATTGCTTATGTTAGAAGCTTTATTTAAAAATGCAAAGAGTGCAACAAAATCTGCAAAGAAGCAATAAGGCTAGCAAAAACTGAAAATGATAAAAGAATTGCATTAGAGAGAAATACAAAAATTCTAACTTTTTATACAATTATATAAATGGGAAAAGGTGAAAGTTAATACTGGACCCCTTAATACTGAGACAGATTAATTAATTACTCAGGATAAGACAATGGCTGGTAATATAAACAAAGTATTTCCTTCTGTATAGACCAAAGAAGCAACGACTAATTCTGGACAACAGAGGGAAGCACAGTATTTCCTCCATCATGTTGTTGGTTAACCAAAAGCACAGTAATGCTCAGCATCTGTAAGAGCTAATAGTATACTGTCAGATATAAACGGGCTGTAGATGCACAAGACAGGAATATAATTCTACTTCTTTACACCTTCTTTATATATTTTTGATAAGACCTAATCTGCCACAAACAGTATAGTTTTAGTCATTTGTTCGTAAAAAGGAATTTATTAAACTGGCACAAAAAAAAACCTAATAAAGGCAATTGCAGATTGCAGTTAAAAAGAAAAAGTTAAAAAGTAGGTGTGTTTATGTTAAGGGGTGATATGATTAATTTACATATCTATTCAAGGCCAATACAATGCACTCTCTGGAGAACTATTTTCTGAAAGAGCTGAGCAAAAAACATCTCTTGAGGATAGAGGAAAGGAGCTTTTGACTTAAAGGGATAGTAATACTTCGTTTTAACTTTATTTTATTTTGTAGGCATTAAAAAAACATGAAGAATGATGTAAGTCTTATCTCTCAAACCTTTATGGTTTAAGAGATATTCACAAACAAAGTATCCCCCCCCTGTTCAACCAGATCAGAAGGAAGGTGCCCAGGTAGACTGCAGAGAGGGACAATCTTCAATTAAGATAATGGAAAAAGCTGAAAAACTTGTCAAGGGGGGAAGGGCTTTCATTGTTTTCATACAAAGAAAATTGTCCCCTTCTGTTATCTGTCCTGTCATACAACCTGATCCACATCTGAGAAGAGATGTCTTACACTAGGTAAAAGGGGCGGGGAGGGGAACTTTGCTTGTGAATATCTCCTAAACCATAAAGGATTGAGAGATAAGACTTATATCATTCTTAATGTTTTTTTAATGCCTACAAAATAAAATAAAGTTAAAACGAAGTATTACTATCCGTTTAAAAGCAGTTTCTTTTACACTAAGGGCAGTAAGAATGTCGCAATGTTTGTCATAGGAGGCTGTGTTGGCAGATAATGTAACTCCTCTCAAACAAGTATTAGATACTTTTTATGCCCAGTACAATATAAATGATTGTGATGGTTGTTTACAGTTCAGGGGAATTTCCTACTGCCATTTGCAGTCAGCCATCTTGTTTTTACTCACATGGGGCATAATCAGAAATTTCTATAATTTATTATTTGTTTTTTGCTGGGGGGGTTGCATTTCTTTGGATCAACACAAAAATGATGATGAGGCAAATGTTTAAGTTGACTGACATGTTTCTTTTCAACCTTCATCAACTAAGTTACTAATGATTTACACATGTTTATTTCAATCATTGACTATGTTATGAAGTTACATAAAAATACCCCAAATTTAAATTAATTTAAATGGGGGCTATTCACACCAATCATTTGCCAAAGGCAAATCATTTAAGTAAATTAGTAGAATGGACAGTAGAATGTTAATTAATGAGACAAAAAAAATAAAATAAAATGTTAAGGGTACTATTCTGTCAGTGATGACAGAGGAAAGGGTTTTGGAATAATTATTTCTGCTGACTTAAAGGTAGGAAAGCAATGCATTACAGCAGAGGGGAATGCAAGCAGGGTGCTGGGCTGTATAGCTAAGGGCATTAGTACTAAAGCGATGGACATGGTCATACCACTATACAGATCTCTAGTTAGACCTCACCTAGAGTATTGTGTACAGTACTGGAGACCCCATCTCCAGAAGGATATAGATATTCTGGAGAAAATGTACAAAAGTGCTACAACTGTGGATGATTTACAGTATAAAAATATCAGGATAAACTAAAGGATTTGAACATGTATAGCTTGGAGTAGAGAAGAGAGAGAGGGGGTATGATATACACATTCAAATACCTGAAGTGTTTCAACAAAGGGCAGGAGGGAAGTTAATTTCAAAGAAGTAAAAATGTTAGGACAAGAGGGCATAGTCTAAAACTAGAGGGACAGAGGCTTAGACATAATGTAAGAAAGTTTCTTTCACTGAGAGGATGGTAGATAAGTGGAATAGCCTACCAGCAGAAGTGATAGAGGTTAATACAGTGAGGGAATGTAAGCATGCATGGGAGAGGCATAAGGCTGTCCTGAACACAGAGCTGGATCATGGGCAAGGCAACTTAGGCTTTTGCCTAGTGACCTGTGACTCAGGGAAAGAGGGACCCGCTGGCCCAAGCCCAGCCAATAATTGTGCGTGCTACTTCTTCCCTCCTTGCACGCATGTTCACAGTTCTGGGACGCTTCCTGTGTGACAGACAGTGTGCAAGGAGGCCTGCCATGCAGTCTGTCACACAGGAAGCATGTGGCACTCTCCGGAGAAGATAAAATAAATAAACAAACAACTGCTCTATCCCTCCGGTGCGCTGCTTGACCGTGCTGTACTGCTGTTGGTTTGCCCCAGAATCTGGTTCTCTATATTTTTTTATTTGTTTTATGTTTTTTGTAAAATTTTTAATTGAATTTTCAGGGAACAGAATCAAGAACACAGCATTTTCAGCAATATATATATATATATATATATATATATAGGCAAGAATGGATCAAAATTCATAGACATTTGTGCTGCAACCAAATGAGTAGATTCCTTCCCAGACATTGATGAGTGTCTTTTTGGTCCATCATGGTGCTAGTCCCAATGATGGTGAGGGTCCTGTCACATCAGATAAATACGTGGTTGCAGCTTGCTTACATGGTGAACTGTGATCTCTCAGTCTGCCGAATGAAAGGAAAAAAAAGTGCCCTGGTCCTCCAGGGCACCCAACCGCTGCACTGTGAGGTCCTTAACTCCTGAAGGACCCATGACGTGCCAGGACCATCATGGGAAAACATCCTGGCATGTCATGGAATCCAGGGGTCCACGAGCGGCATACACAAATCCCTTGCACAAACAAGCAAAAAAAAAAAGTCTGTGGTCCTTAAGTGCAGACCGCCCCATCATGGGACCAGTCCATAAGGATGTCACCACAGTTCCTATGCGTGAAGTCCTGGAAGCCCGAAGAGATAGGTCTACTAATCTCAGTAATAAAGAGATTAAGTTGACATACGTTGCAATCGATATCCCCCATACGATCCCTTTAGCTAAAACCAGCCAGTGCAGCAGTGCCAAGGGAGAGTCCACCCCATGGCCACCTCCACTCCAATCTCTTCCTGGCCTCCTGGTTGGGACCCTGGTACCCCACTGCCCCCAGCAGATTCTAGAGCTATGTGTGCTGGTGATAGGGCTAACTCTGTAACTCTTAAACCTAACCATAACTCTTAACTCCCCCCTCCCAAGGGACCCACGTCTTATCCACCCTGAAATGTAATAGAGTAAACTCAATGAGCATAGAGTAATGTCCCTACCATTGTGGTCAACCTAACATATGGACAGGTCTCTATGGACCCTTTGAGTATCAGAAGGGTATAAAACGTATTGTGTTGGATACCCCTCCGGCACGCAAATGGTTGATACAGGTCTAGACAATTGCTGTACCTCCTCCAAATGTTGGGCTACACAACGTCTATCATCCCCAACCACTGAACCAAGACATTAAAATTCTGTCTTAGCAAAAATAATCACAAAGAATCAGTTTTCCAGATATCACACTGCAATGTCTGCGACTCTTTATTGAACTGTAAAACTCAGCCCACAATCAGGGCTCTTTATAAACACTGCTTCTTTGTATTTGTCATTTTCTGAATAAATGTGCCAAATGATAGCTCCGTTGCCATGGCAATTCAATAATTGTATAATAATGGATTTGTTTCACAAAGTGCATTTCATCTGAATGCGATCCCAAGGTAATATATCATCATACCTCATAGAGATGAAGATCAGGCAAGCGCCACATGTGGTTGATAAGCTTGACTGGCTATAGATAGAAGGGAAGAGCATTATAGTCCAGGTACAGTTGATATTGTGATATTAGCTGCATGTGGACCAGGTTTAGCAATGATTACTGCACCTTAATGTAAAACTGCCATTTTGTAACAAATAGCTGGCTTTGAAAGAATTTCAGAAGGAACTATATTTGTTAGACTTTTTTAATGTAAAACAATTGGTTATAACATATTTCACTTTGTTTGCCATTTAGTGCAAATCTAAGGTGCATGCTTCCCAGATGCTAACATTCCACACTGCTCTACATCATCAACTGACACTACCAGCCAGACGCTAACATTCCACACTGCTCTACATCATCAACTGACACTACCAGCCAGATAATAACATTCCACACTGCTCTACATCACCAACTGACACTACCAGCCAGACGCTAACATTCCACACTGCTCTACATTACCAACTGACACTACCAGCCAGACGCTAACATTCCACACTGCTCTACATCACCAACTGACACTACCAGCCAGACGCTAACATTCCACACTGCTCTACATCATCAACTGACACTACCAGCCAGACGCTAACATTCCACACTGCTATACATCATCATCTGACACTACCAGCCAGATAATAACATTCCACACTGCTCTACATCACCAACTGACACTACCAGCCAGACACTAACATTCCACACTGCTCTACATCACCAACTGACACTACCAGCCAGACGCTAACATTCCACACTGCTCTACATTACCAACTGACACTACCAGCCAGACGCTAACATTCCACAATGCTCTACATCACCAACTGACACTACCAGCCAGACGCTTACATTCCACACTGCTCTACATCACCAACTGACACCACCAGCCAGATAATAACATTCCACACTGCTCTACATCATCAACTGACACTACCAGCCAGATAATAACATTCCACACTGCTCTACATCACCAACTGACACTACCAGCCAGACGCTAACATTCCACACTGCTCTACATCACCAACTGACACTACCAGCCACACGCTAACATTCCACACTTCTCTACATCACCAACTGACACTACCAGCCAGACGCTTACATTCCACACTGCTCTACATCACCAACTGACACCACCAGCCAGATAATAACATTCCACACTGCTCTACATCATCAACTGACACTACCAGCCAGATAATAACATTCCACACTGCTCTACATCACCAACTGACACTACCAGCCAGACGCTAACATTCCACACTGCTCTACATCATCAACTGACACTACCAGCCAGACGCTAACATTCCACACTGCTATACATCATCATCTGACACTACCAGCCAGATAATAACATTCCACACTGCTCTACATCACCAACTGACACTACCAGCCAGACACTAACATTCCACACTGCTCTACATCACCAACTGACACTACCAGCCAGACGCTAACATTCCACACTGCTCTACATTACCAACTGACACTACCAGCCAGATACTAACATTCCACACTGCTCTACATCACCAACTGACACTACCAGATACTAACATTCCACACTGCTCTACATCACCAACTGACACTACCAGCCACACGCTAACATTCCACACTGCTTTACATCACCAACTGACATTACCAGCCACACGCTAACATTACACACTGCTCTACATCACCAACTGACACTACCAGATACTAACATTACACACTGCTCTACATTACCAACTGACACTACCAGCCAGACGCTAACATTCCACAATGCTCTACATCACCAACTCACACTACCAGCCAGACGCTTACATTCCACACTGCTCTACATCACCAACTGACACTACCAGCCAGACGCTAACATTCCACAATGCTCTACATCACCAGCTGACACTACCAGCCAGACGCTTACATTCCACACTGCTCTACATCACCAACTGACACTACCAGCCAGACACTAACATTCCACACTGCTCTACATCATCAACTGACACTACCAGCCAAACACTAACATTCCACACTGTTCTACATCACCAACTGACACTACCAGCCAGACGCTAACCTTCCACCCTGCTCTACATCACCAACTGACACTACCAGCCAGATACTAAAATTCCACACTGCTCTATATCACCAACTGACACTACCAGCCAGATAATAACATTCCACACTGCTCTACATCACCAACTGACACTACCAGCCAGACGCTAACCTTCCACCCTGCTCTACATCACCAACTGACACTACCAGCCAGATACTAAAATTCCACACTGCTCTATATCACCAACTGACACTACCAGCCAGATAATAACATTCCACACTGCTCTACATCACCAACTGACACTACCAGCCAGATGCTAACATTCCACACTGCTCTACATCACCAACTGACACTACCAGCCATATACTAACATTCCACACTGCTGTACATCATCATCTGACACTACCAGCCAGATAATAACATTCCACACTGCTCTACATCACCAACTGACACTACCAGCCAGATACTAACATTCCACACTGCTCTGCATTCCCAACTGACACTACCAGCCAGTCGCTAACATTCCACACTGCTCTACATCACCAACTGACACTACCAGCCAGATACTAACATTCCACACTGCTCTACATCACCAACTGACACTACCAGCCAGACGCAAACATTCCACACTGCTCTACATCACCAACTGACACTACCAGCCATATACTAACATTCCACACTGCTGTACATCATCATCTGACACTACCAGCCAGATGCTTACATTCCACACTGCTCTACATCACCAACTGACACTATCAGCCAGATACTAACATTCCACACTGCTCTACATCACCAACTGACACTACCAGCCAGACGCTTACATTCCACACTGCTCTACATCACCAACTGACACTACCAGCCAGATACTAAAATTCCACACTGCTCTACATCACCAACTGACACTACCAGATACTAACATTCCACACTGCTCTACATCACCAACTGACACTACCAGCCAGTCACTAACATTCCACACTGCTCTACATCACCAACTGACACCACCAGCCAGATACTAAAATTCCACACTGCTCTACATCACCAACTGACACTACCAGATACTAACATTCCACACTGCTCTACATCACCAACTGACACTACCAGCCAGTCACTAACATTCCACACTGCTCTACATCACCAACTGACACTACCAGCCAGTCACTAACATTCTGCACTGCTCTACATCACCAACTGACACTACCAGCCAGATGCTAACATTCCACACTGCTCTACATTACCAACTGTCATTACCACGCGGATGCTAACATTCCACACTGCTCTATATCACCAACTGACACTACCAGCCAGTCGCTAACATTCCACACTGCTCTACATCACCAGCTGACACTACCAGACACTAACAATCCACACTGCTCTACATCACCAACTGACACTACCAGCCAGATACTAAAATTCCACACTGCTCTACGTTACCAACTGACACTTCCTGCCAGGTAGATATTAACATTCCACACTGCTTTATATTACAGAGATGGATTAAGGATCTATGGGGCCTTAGTCAAGACACCAATTTGGGGCCCCATATCTCTTGATTCAATGAATCTGACACAGAATGCTGCTAGCAGATTTTACATTGTGGCTTTAATAGAAGTGGGAACAACTGGATGATGCTGGTCTCTTTCAACGATAAGAGCTTCTGACAAAAGATGTTGTCGGCAGCACCAGCATCACTTGTACCTAGGGTCCCATATAATAGCCTAGGTTGCCATAATGGATGATCAGACTCTTCTACATTACCAACTGCCACTTCCTACTTGTCAAATACTAACATTCCACACTGCTCTACAATACCAACTGACACTTCCTACTAGTCAGATACAAACATTACACGCTGATCTACATTACTATCTGACACTTCCTACCAGCCAGATCCTAACATTCTGCTCTGCTCTACATTACCAACTACCGCTTCCTACCCGCCAGTTACTAACATTCCACACTACTCTGCATTACCAACTGCCACATAAATGATGATTCGAAGTAAAAAAAAAAAGGCAAACGAAAATATAAAGCTCTTTCAAAATTAACTATTTGTTACAAAGTGACAGTGCCACATCAGCATTCACTATGAAAAAAAAAGAAAAAAAAAAACAAACAATTCCTCTTTTTTTATTTTATTTATATCTATTTTACATTTCGTTACTATTTACAAGAGCCTCCTTCACAATTTAAAGGGCACCTTCCATCACAGGAGATGACCTGCCAGATCTAGCTGATCAATCAGAAAAATAACGTGGGAATCAGAAAAACTAACTCCCAAAGTGGTCACCCCAAGCATCAGGGATGAATTTAGTTCCTTCCATGGCCACCCCCACATGATTCCCATGACTTCACTCCCAGCCCCACCCACTCTCACCTCGCACAGAAATAACTCTGAGGACGAGATGTTCAAAAAGTTGTCATAATGAAAAAATTGTCTGATCCTGAGTTGCTAGTAACTGAAGGAAAATATTTGCAAAAGTAAATTTGTCTTGATTGAAAATGTGTCATAAAGAATATAAAGGGATAGCAATACTTCAAAATGACTAATCCCTATTTTGTAGCCCTTAAAAAAAAACAAAAATGTGCCCAGCAGCATCTCTCAAACCCTTATGGTTTGAGAGATAACCGCTTACAAATTTAGCCCCTGTCTGACATCTTATACCTAGAACTCTTTATTAAAGGGATAGTAACCCCCCCAGAAAACTGAAAGACAAATGCTAGTAAGAACCACAACATACCTAACTCCTTTATCCCCATCTCCCAAACCGTTATAGTTTGAGAGATGTAAGAGGAGAAAGACCTCCGCTCCTTCCCCCTTCTCATACGTCCGCTGTACAGCGGACGTCATGAGATAGCGCTCCTGCAGAGCTGCTGTCTGGTCACAGAAGCAGTGTCATCTAGATATCTAACTATAATTATTTCATCGGTATGGTCTAAAACGTGTGCCTGGCTTGCAAGCACATGTTGTAGACCATACCGATGAAGTAATTATACTGAGATATCTAGATGTCAGCTCTCCTGAAGAGCCGCAGTAAGTCGATCGACCAGATTCTGCCTCTGACAGCTTTACAGCTCGTCAGGCAGAAAGGGGAGGGAGCGGAGGTCTTTCTTCTCTTACATCTCTCAAACCATAATGGTTTGAGAGATGGGGATAAAGGAGTTAGGTATTTTGTGCTTCTTTCTAGCATTTGTGTTCATGTTTTCTGAGGGGGGTTACTATCCCTTTAAACTGATCTTTATATGAGTAGTGTGATTCTCTTTGTACATCGTTTTGGGTATACTATATTTCACATTAGTATTTATTTAGATTTAAGGTATTATCAATACATATATTTTTTAGTATCTTTTCTGTGATAGATAGGATATAGTATAAATTTAGGATTAGCCAGAACAGTGTGCTAGTACTGCAGGGTTTTTTTTCTTTTTTTTTTTTTGTTTTTCATTAACACAATCTTGGCTCTGCTGCAGAGCCTCCGAAGGTCTAGTGACTGGATTTCCCTGCTGTCAGCTAGAACGCTGACGTCAGGCAGGGGAGAACTTTGTAAGCAGTTATCTCTCAAACCATAAGCGTTTGAGAGATGCCACTGGGCGCATTTTTGTTCTTTTTTTAAGGGCTACAAAATAGGGATTAGTAATTTGGAAGTATTACTATCCCTTTAAAATGACGGTAAGAAGACCCTGATGAATATTGCCCTTAAAAATTCTGATGTTAAAGCTGCCTTTTATTTGCTAATTTTAAAAGAAACAAAGACATTTTGTCTTTAAATAGACAAATTTTCATACAAACAAAGACTTGTTTTATAATACTGCTTCTCACTTCTGCCAACAGTACTTTAATTTTATCTTCTCCAAGGTTAGAACGTTTATACAAAAATCATGTTAATCAGAAAAAAAGTGATGGTAAAAAGAATATTTTTTTCTGAAAATACTTAACAATATGACGGTGGATTAAACCACACTCACTTGTAAGACTGCTTTTTGCCTTTGACGGAGATGGCAGAATCGGATGCAAAAAATGACGGAAACATGTCTGAGAATTGACGGACCACTGTGTAAGAACTTTGTGATAACATACAATTTCAGTTACCCCAACTTTTTGAACATCTCGACCTTAGAATGTAAAATAGAAGGTAAAAAAAACTCTTAGTCCCTTGACTGCAAGGTTAAATTATGGACAGTAAAGGATATGAAACTAGTACATTAATTGGCCCCCATAAACTAGGGGCATAGGGATTCCTCTGATCGCACCTGCAACTCGGAATGTGGGAGTGGCACACCTTCCAAATGTGGAACTCTGAGCGGTTGCCTATTGTGTCTAATGGAAAATCTGGCACTGGCTACCACAGCAATCCTAAAATGGAACTGTACTATGAGACGTGTGCGCTCTGGAAACTGATCTATAGCACACTCAAGTGTCAGGTTCACAGTTCTTACACTTGCTGTCTATTTGAACAGCAGTGCAGTAATTGAAGTCTTATGCTTGATCTATGCATGTCATTTATTTAGATCACACTCCCCAGCCAACTGCGGGAATCAGTTTTGTCATTCCTAAAGTGGCTGATAAGAGCCAGTTCTGTGGCTATGGAATGGGGGAGGTACTGATACAGTTCCACTATGAAATTGTCTTGGAATCGATGTACTAATATTTTGCTTAGAAGAAAAATAGCTCTCAGCTCTAACTTGACCATAAAATATACATATAAATAATAAAGTTAGAAAAAAGTAAAGTGACAAAGCAGCAAGGAATGAGGGGGTTCTCCATTCCCCCAAGTATTAGGCTGAAACCTAAAGTACAAACACAAGACAAAAACAGATCTACGCTCCTCTGTATGTATAAATGTGTGCCCTGTATTTGGCCAAAAAACATATACGCTTACCAACCCCATCAAGGTACCTCAATATATGGCAAGTCCCACTCTAATGCAGAGGTAAAGCCCAATCTAGATTAAAAGCATTCCCTAAAGGGTTGCTCTAAATAAATACGTTGGAGAGGACTCTTTAACCTCTTAACAACCCTTGACAGTCCTGGCGCGTCATGGGTAGATTTGCGTTAAAGGGATAGTAATGTTTCATAATAAAAGCAGCTCTGATTAATCATCATAGTATTTGGACTTTGGAGAGTGTTATTTCAATACTGTCAGAGTTGTAGTTCAAGAGTAATTCAATGACAAAGTACCCCCCTCCTGCCCCTTTTACTGATGTAACACTGCTTAGCCAGATCAGAAGGGAGGTGCCCAGGTAGACTGCAGACAGGGACAATCTTCAATTAAGATAAGGGAACAACCTGAAAAATTTGTCAAGGAGGGCAGGGTTTTCATTGTTCTCACAGTAAGAAGATTGTCCCTTGCTGTTATCTGTCTGGTCTTCCAACCAGATTCCACATCTGAGAGATGGCTTACACTAGGTAAAAGGGGCGGGAGGGGGATACTTTATCATACAGTTACTCTTGAACTACAACTCTGACAGTAATGAAATAACACTCTCCATGGCCCAAATATTATGAAGATTAATTGGAACTACTGTTTTGGTGAAACATTACTATCCCTTTAAGGAACCATGATGTGTCAGGATCGTCATGGAATTCACGGCTCCCCGAGCAGCTGCACCCCTTTAAGGGAGCCCTGAATTGGATGCCGAAATAAAAAAAAAATGGTCCATGGTCCTTAAGTGACGGCATCGTTGCCGATCGGCCTTCCTTAAGGGGTTAGTATAGTACATATAATGCTTGAGATTCCCAGTGTCTGCTTTAAAAACAAAAGAGGTACATTAGAGTAGGACTTGCTAGATGTCGAGGTACCTTGACGGGGTTGGCATGATTATACATTTTGGCCAAATTACGGAACAAAATCCTCATATTTATTAACACATTGGTATTATACTGTACTAATTGAAGAGCCTGTGTACACAGGCCACAGTGCCGGCCGGTCGCGGTGCAGTCATGCGCAGTAGAGACTATCCGTGACGCGACTGATATGGAGCGGGGCGCTCCGAATTCAGACCATGGTCACTCTCTGAGCACCGCGCTCAGAGAGTGACCACGGTCTGAATTCGGAGGCCCCACTCCCTATCAGCCGCATCACGGGGATTCTCTACTGCGCATGATTGCGTTGTTACAAACCGTTGGCAAATTATTATATAGGATATGTCCAATACAGGGCACACATTTGCACATTTTGTGTGGGGAGTGCAGGTCTGTTTTTTGTTTAATATTTTGCTTGCTTATCACCTATTTACTAACTTTTAAAGGAGCAGTAAACTTTTTTTATGAAAAAATATATATTATAGGGATTTTCCTATTGAATAAGATAAGGGTACTCCCACTGCGGAGAGATTTATATTTCCAGAGTTATTACAGTTTAAACCCATGTTTTTTTACATTAGCAGTGCCCTCTAGTGGTCAAATTCTAATTAGTTTTCCTGTTAGATTCTAATGGAGAGGAAAGTCAGAAAAGTCAGAGACATACAGTTCTCCATAGAATGTGATAGAAACTGCCTGTCACTTCCTGTCAGTTAGAACTATCAGGAAGTAAACACAGTAAATTCACTTCCTGTCAGTTAGAACTATACGGAAGTAAACACAGTAAAATCACTTCCTGTCAGAACTATCAGGAAGTAAACACAGTAAATTCACTTCCTGATTATTTAAACTGCTATAATTTTTAAATAAAACATCTGACAGCGGTGGGAGTGACATTGTTTTATTCAGCAGGAAATGCTCTGTAAAATATGTGTTTTCATAAATAAAAGTTTACTGTTCCTTTAAACATATTGACGTAGTTACCCTAAGGTGCAGTGAAATCAAATGTTTTATTGTAGAAAATGATCTAAACTGGTAGGTTAATTAATTCCAGTCCCCATTTAGCCCTGGAACTTTTACTATGTCTTCTCCCCTAGAAACAGCAGATCTGGTTGTTTTGGACGAATACTAAAAATAAAGAATCACTTTGCTCATCCCTAATTACCATACATATTCTTATTTTCTACATGCAATCTCTTTTTTTTTTTTCAACCAGTAGGAGCTAGCCTCGTAATGCACATACATTACACACAAAAGAGACCGATTTGGTTCCAGTATATTGATTGCTAATCAGAACAGTTCATCATGAAGCTTTCTTAAATAGTAAGATTGCCTCTAGCAGAAGGACATTGCGAACCCGATAATTGCCTGATGCTTCAGCTGTGATTTGAAATGTGGCCTCACTTATGTTCTTTGGACGTCAGGATCTATTAGATTTGCAGTTTTCACATCTAAGCAGCATGCATAAGGACATTCTACCCAACACGAGAAGAGATCTCAAAGCTCCGTTAATAATTAAAAGAAATGCATTATGCGGCACTCATTGTATTGAACACTTGATTACACTACTTGAAATGACGTAATATCTACTTGAGTTTAACTGGAATATCCTCTGCTGTTTTTGAGACATAATGCATAATGCACACTCCTCTGACACACAGAAGGTTATGGGTCCATGAACCAGGTGTATAGGTTTGAGATGTGAATGCAAAATTAGTCTTTTTTTTTTAAGTATCTCTCTCTGTATCATTCTTTTATCATTATGTCTTATACTTTAGTCAGCACTTTCCACATTTGCATCAATAAGTAGTTGCAGTATGTGTCACTAGTTCACTGACAAACACATGGCAATATGCAGAAGAAAAAGTAAAGCAACTCTGGAGCACCACTTTCCTGGACCACTGCGCTCAACAGTACTTCTCACTCCCACCCACTGACCGGAAGTTCATGTGGCAGAAGGCACTTACACCCAATAGCACTTACTCCTTCTGTGTCCAACCTACCTTCCTCTAGACCAGTGTTTCTCAACCTTTTTTCTCAGGGCACCCCTAACATATAATTTAAAGGGATAGTAATACTTCGTTTTAACTTTATTTTATTTTGTAGGCATTAAAAACACATGAAGAATGATATAAGTCTTATCTCTCAAACCTTTATGGTTTATGAGATATTCACAAGCAAAGTTCCCCTCCCCGCCCCTTTTACCTAGTGTAAGCCATCTCTTCTCAAATGTGAGTCTGGTTGTATGACAGGACAGATAACAGAAGGGGACAATTTTCTTTGTATGAAAACAATGAAAGCCCTTCCCCCCTTGACAAGTTTTTCAGCTTTTTCCCTTATCTTAATAGAAGATTGTCCCTCTCTGCAGTCTACCTGGGCACCTCCCTTCTGATCTGATTGAACAGGGAAGGGATACTTTGTTTGTGAATATCTCTTAAACCATAAAGGTTTCAGAGATAAGACTTATATCATTCTTCATGTTTTTTTAATGCCTACAAAATAAAATAAAGTTAAAATGAAGTATTACTATCCCTTTAATGTAATTTATCAAGGGCATAATGAAGGGTACAATACACAAATATACAGTTATTAGGTTTTATAATCATAATAACAAAACTAAACATATTGTACATATTAATTTCTATAAATCTTTATTTAGAGGTCCATTTTTGTTAGTCTTTATAGAAAACACAGGGCACCCTAAATTGAAGTCCGCTGCACACCAAAGTGCCACGGCACCCTGGTTGAGAAACACTGCTCTAGACTGTAAGCTCTCACCAGCAGGGGGCCCTCTGATCCTTCTGTTCTCTACATTTGATTTGTACTATTTAATACCTCTGTATGTCTATTCCCAATTGTACAGCTCTGCGGAATTAGTTGGCGCTATATAAATAAAGAATAATAAAATAATACCATGTGGAAGGTGAACATCAGATATTTGTTCCTAAAATTTTCACTTATATTTATGATAAACATTACATAAATATGTTCAGGGCCCAAACAACGGGATCTCCAAAGACCTGTTAATTAAGAGAACGGTACAAAGGACAAGGGGCCACCCGCAATAGACTTGAGGAAAGGAGATTTAATCTACAGCAGCGGAAGGGATTCTTTACAGTAAGGACAATAAAGGTATGGAATTCACTGCCTGAAGAGCTGGTGCTATCGAATACATTAGATGCCTTCAAATAAGGCCTGAATACTTATTTAAAAGAGCATAACGTATAGGGCTGTGTATGCTAGTATCGGGATTAATATTTAGTTAGTGCTTGTTGATCCAAGGAGAAATCTGATTGCCATTTGGAGTCAAGAAGGAATATTTCCCCCATTCAAAGAAGAATTTGAAATCGCTGAACTAAGGGCTTTTTTTTTTGCCTTCTTTTGGATCAACGGCAGTAACCAAGAATAGGAAAAAGGTTAAACTTGATGGATGCAAGTCTTTTTTCAATCTAAACTACCATGTAACTATGCAACTAGCTTTTAACGCCTTGATCTTTAATAATCCTCTATTATTTAATCCTCTCTGTTTCATGGTGCCAGTGGCGTAACTATAGGGGTCGCAGGGCTAACACCCGCGACCGGGCCCGTCGCTCAAGGGGGCCCGGCCACCCCCTGCGACCCCTCTGTCTGGCGCCTGCGATCTCCGTCTGGCACTGTAGTAATGCAGAGCGCTGGGAGATGACATCATCTCCCAGCGCTCTGCATTACTGAAGAGGACCACGCGGGAGATCAACACACCTCTCCGGGCTCCTGCCACTCCAGGGAGGTAGGAGATGGGGGCATTTTGGAGAGGGCCAATGTAGTCGAGGGGGGCGAATGTGGTCCGGGGGGGGCCCATGGCGCTTCTTGCACCAGGGCCCGAAGGCTTCTAGTTACGCCTCTGTGTGGTGCTTAACCATTTGTGGGCCAGAGGGGGGGCATACCCCCCCTTTGGAAATGTATGTGTCAACCCTTTAAAGATCAGCAGGGGGTGTTACACCGTCCTGGTCCTTAACTCTTTGAGAGCCCAAAAGGGTACCCATCTGGAACGCAAAGGGTTAAAAGGTCGAAAAAGCATTAGTCAGAGTAAAAATAAAACATGAAACATTAATAATAATAACATCATAAACCCAAAGTTATCTCTTAATGCACCAGTGACCTTTCTGGGATCTAAGGACTTTAAGGATATGTTTCATTAAAGCGAAATTGCATTACTGGTCAATTACAGAAAATCATCTACTTTTCCAGGTAAAATGCAGGTCAGGATAAGTGTACTTCTATGCGATACAGCAAAAACAATTTAGAGAGCTATATAAAAATGTAAAATACTAATGCTTTTGTACTGTGGTATGCCCAAGCATTATTATAGACCAGAGATGGGCAAAATAATATGGCCAGCCGGTCAGATCCTGCCCACCGGCACATATAATAATGCAGCCCCTGGATCTGTCTGATTGTACACATACAGCAGAGCTGGTATACAGAGAAAAGTAGAGTCATTATAAATCGAATCTTAACTAGAACCTATTGGGAAAGATGGGGTCCTGTCGGATGCTGTGCCCCGGCACAACTACACCCTCTGCACAACCCTGTAGTTATAACCTTGTGTTTGTGTGTGGTTTGTGTGTGTGTGTGGGGGGGGGGTATGTAGTTTTGTGCGTGTGTGTGGGTGGGGGGTTATATGAGAGCTGTGTCCATTTCTGTTTGTGACATACATGTTGTGTGTGTATGTGTCTGTGTGAGTGTGTTTGAATGCATTTGTGTGTGTGTGTGTGTCTGTGTGTATGTGTGTGTGTGTGTTTGAACGCATTTGTGTGTGATGTGTCTGTGTGTGTGTGTTTGAATGCATTTGTGTGTGTGTGTGTGTGTTTGAATGCATTTGTGTGTGTGCTTGAATGCATTTGTGTGTGTGTGCCTGTGTGTGTGGAACTTGAATGCATTTGTGTTTGTGTATGCATGTGTGTGTGATGTGTGTGTGTGCGTGTGCCTGTGCATATGTACGTGAGTGTATTTGTGTCTACGTGTGTGTGTGTATATATATATATATGTGTGTGTGTGTGTGTATATATATATATATATATGTGTGTCTATGTGTGTGTGTATTTGCGCTTGTGTGTGTATTTATATGTTGTACAATTATAAATAATTATAAATAAACTAGTATGAAAGCCTGTATACACGGGCTAAAGTGCACCCAGCTGTGCGGCTGCTGCCCCGGAGCCGGGAGCAGAGACATGACGTGATCCGTCCGGAACGGAGCAGTGAGTTCGGAGAGACTCTACTGTGCGTGACTGCAGTCATGCGCAGTAGAGACTCACCGAACACGCTGATCCTTAGCGGGGAGCTCCAGACGGCTCACGGCGATGCTTCCTGTGTGATTAACCACACATAGACAGTAGAGACAGTGAGCGACGCATTCTACCACTTTATGTAATAAGATTATTCACTTTATTTATGTTCCCTCTCCTGACCAGAACTCTGGGACTGTATTCAGTACTTGATCCTTATGTTCTCTGTATGCCTTCCATTACCACTTTAGATTGTAAGCTTTTGGACAGGGACCTCACTTACAGTGTTTCACTTTGCAAAGCACTTGTCACCTTGTACTGTCTAAAGCCTTAACCCTTTGAGTGGCAGAGGGGTACGGAATGCATTGTTTTGCAATGCATTCCGTACCCCTCTGCCACTCAAAGGGTTACATTGTAATACGCTGCGTACACTTGTGGCGCTATATAAATAGACATATTCATTCATTCATATGCTGTATAAATGACCTTCCAACCACATACACACTTAAACAGAGATGGGACCTCATTCAAAACTACCCATTATCATAAACACCCTGGTTCTTTTGGGTTTCTTTAATCCAACTGGATGTTCTTCACATCCATTGACCTGTTATAACCAGGACCTTCTTGCCCTGCTGCGGTTTACGATGTCATACTTGCCAAACAACATTTGCATGACCCCTTTCCCCCAGACAGTCACATGACAGAATGTCTCTACTGGTCCTTACTGACCGCACAACGCAACACCAACATAAAACCCTGTACAGCAGACTTGGGGTGTAATTCAATAAGCTAAAGTGATTCACACCTGAAGGAACCCATCTGCACCTTAAGGGAAGAATGAATATGACCACTGGGTCAAATAGGGATTTTAACCCTTGAATGCTCGAAAGCTATCTATCACATTGCAAATCTTCTATAGTAGTGAAGGAATTAAGAGGTCCATTTAAAGCACTAAGGATGTTCATCTTTCTCCCATGGTGTAGAATTGCTCCCCGTTAGCTAATTGAATATGGCTATTAGGGCTTTAGGTAGCATGCAGTGACATAACCAGTCATTAGAGGGCCCCATGCAAACATGTTTTTGGGCCCCAACCCAAAAATATTCTCCCACAGATTTAATCAGAACCTACTGGGCACTAGGGCGTATGGAACCCGGTTGATGCTGGGCCCCATCTCAACTGCGCCCCCTGTAGTTGCTCTTCAGGCAGCAATGAAAAGATGAGCAAATGTGGAACAAACCAACTACACATGCATTAACCCTTTGAGTGCCACAGGGGTACGTAACAGATTGCTTTGCAATGAGTTGTGTACCACTCTGGCACTCAAAGGGTTAACTTAAATGCTATTTTGAACCCCTTGAATGCTAGAGAGTTCAAATTGCACTACTACGGACAGATATAAAAGCCAAAGACCTCTCCAGCATTTAAGTGTTTAACCCCTTAAGGACCAGGCGCGCGTGTACTTCGCGTTTTTTTTTTTTGCGATTCGATTCCGGACTCCCCGAACGGCGTGCAGCCGTTTGGGGAGCCCAGAATTCCATGACGGTCCAGGACCGTCATGGGTCCTTAAGGATATAACAACCCATGACGGTCCTGGACCATCATGGGTCCTTAAGGGGGTAAAAGTTCCATTTAAATCAATGGGAATGTTCATTTATCTCGTAACAACGCAGTTTGTTTGCCCCTGAATAGCACCTTTTTATCTCCAGAATTGCACATTAAAGGGATAGTAATGTTTCATAATAAAAGCAGCTCTAATTAATCATCATAGTATTTGGACTTTGGAGAGTGTTATTTCAATTCTGTCAGAGTTGTAGTACAAGAGTAATTCAATGACAAAGTATCCCCCTCCCGCCCCTTTTACTGATGTAACACTGCTCAGCCAGATCAGAAGGGAGGTGCCCAGGTAGATTGCAGAGAAGGACAATCTTCAATGAAGATAAGGGAAAAACCTGAAAAACTTGTCAAGGGGGGCAGGGATTTCATTGTTCTCATAGGAAGAAGATTGTCCCCTTCTGTTATCTGTCTGGTCTATGGACTGCATTCCACATCTGAGAAGAGATGGCTTACACTAGGTAAAAGGGGCGGGAGGGGAAACTTTGCTTGTGAATATCTCTCAAACCATAAAGGTTTGAGAGATAAGACTTATATCATTCTTCATGTGTTTTTAATGCCTACAAAATAAAATAAAGTTAAAACGAAGTATTACTATCCCTTTAAAGGAGAACTAACATCTCATAATAATGTCCTCCCAGACACACATTACTATGGACAGAAAATCCTAATGACCCCTATGAATGTTGGTCTTGTGCCTTTGTTCAAGAGAACCACTCCAGTCAGTGGTGGATGTCACATCCATGGAGGCGGACATGACATCCGCAGGCAGCTCTTTCAAACTTAAGCAAGCAGAGTGCATGAGCCTACTTAAAGTGATGTTTTAAAATAAATGCCATATTGATTATTCATTATAGTTTTTTGTCCATGTGCAGTGTTATTTCAATACTGTCAGAGTTGTAGTTCAAGAGTAATTGAAGGATAAAGTATCCCCCTCCCGCTCCCTTTTAGTGTAAACCATCTCTTCTCAGATGTGGAATCTGGTCGCTTGACCGAACAGATCACAGCAAGGGACAATCATCTTACTGTGATCATAAGGAAAACCCTGCCCCCCTTGACAGGTTTTTCAGGTTTTCCCTTATACTCACTGAAGATTGTCCCTCTCTGTGATCCATCCGGACAGTCTCTGAGGTGAGCAGTGTTACCTCAGTAAAAGGGGTGGGAGGGGGATACTTTATCATTCAATTACTCTTGAACTACAACTCTGACAGTATTGAAATAGCACTGCACATGGACACAAATCTACCAAAGATAATCGACTGGACATTTATTTCAAAACAATAATAAACATTTAACCCTTTAATGACCTGAGGGGTGCGCAATGCACTGCTAAGCAAAATGTTGTGTATCCCTCTGGTCCTGAGAAGTTTAATCCTTAGAGTGCCAGAGGGATATACAAGTCATAATAGCTTAAAATTTGAAGTCCTTTGCTACTAGCCAGACCTGAAAAGTTACTCGCCACAGCAAACCAAAACATACCCACCAGGGCTGAATTTCTACTCGCCAGGGCTAAATTTTCACTCGCCATTGGCTAGTGGAGAGTGGGACTTTTGAGCCCTGTATATATATAAAATAAGGACACGCCCACTCCCTGCTGAGAGATGCATATTTCCAGAGTTATTAATTTTTGAACCTGTGGGGATTATTTTTTTTTATTTATTTATTTTTTTTACATTAACAATGCCCTCTAGTGGTCAGATTCCAACTAGCTATTCTGTTCTATTTTCTGTCACAACACTCAGGAAGTAGACACACTATAATTCATTACCTAACAATTTGAATAAAACGGCTTAAAATGGTGGGAGTGCACTTGTTTTGCTCGACAGGAAAAGCTCTATAACATATATGTTTTCAAAAGCATAAAAGTTTCATGCTCCTTTAACCCCTTAAGGACGGCCAATCTCACGTGCGGCCGTCACTTAAGGACCGCAGACCATTTTTGTTTTCTTCCGCATCCAGTTCAGGGCTCCCTGAATGGCGTACAGCCACGCGGAGAACCCTGAATTCCATGACGGTCCTGGCACGTCATGGGTCCTTAACACAAATCTACCCATGACGTGCCAGGACCGTCAAGGGTCGTTAAGTGGTTAAACCTCTTGAACCACAGAACAAGGAAACAATTCATAGGGGCATCAGGATTTTCTCACCATGATAAAGTAAGTTGGGGGTTACAAATAAGAAGCGTTAGTTTCCATGTAAAAGGAGCTATGTAAATGAGTCCTTTAGAACACAATGAAATTCCGTTTGAACCAACAATGCAACAGAAATGCCTGTGTCACTACTGACACTCCATAAAGATGAGATTCAAATGATATTGAAAGAGCTATCGTAAAAATGAAAGGCCCGCAGATGTCATTCAGGAGTGAAACCTGACTCACAATATCACAGGAGTATCAAAACATGAAATGATGAATGCACAGACTTAAGAACGAACAAATACCATCCCTTTTATGCCTGCGAGAGGATGAACACAATGTCAACACACATAAAAGATCAAACACTCATCAGCTGAGACGGAGGCCATGAATAAATATGTGTATCTGCCAAAGAACGTGATTCTTCGTCTGCACTAACCACAGCAATGAATCTCGGTACACACCAACAGGATTTCTCTTCTTAACCCCTTAAGGGCCTGTGATTCACATAAACGTCATGAGAAATCTTACGTTAAAGGGATAGTAATACTTCGTTTTAACTTTATTTTATTTTGTAGGCATTAAAAAAACATGAAGAACGATATAAGTCTTATCTCTCAAACCTTTATGGTTTATGAGATATTCACAAGCAAAGTTTCCCCCTCCTGCCCCTTTTACCTAGTGTAAGCCATCTCTTCTCAGATGTGAATCTGGTTGTAAGATCAGACAGATAACAGAAGGGGACAATTTTCTTTGTATGAAAACAATGAAAGCCCTGCCCCCCTTGACAAGTTTTTCAGCTTTTTCCCTTATCTTAATTGAAGATTGTCCCTCTCTGCAGTCTACCTGGGCACCTCCCTTCTGATCTGGTTGAACGGGGGGGGGGATAGTTTGTTTGTGAATATCTCTTAAACCATAAAGGTTTGAGAGATAAGACTTATATCGTTCTTCATGTTTTTTTAATGCCTACAAAATAAAATAAAGTTAAAATGAAGTATTACTATCCCTTTAAAGACCCATGATGGTTATGTACGTTTAGAATTCAGAGGTTCCCGTGCAGCTGCATGCCGTTCGGGGACCCCTGAATCCAATGGAGCAAAAAAAAAAAAATAAATTCCCCGTGGTCCTTAAAGTGTTAGTAATGTCCCGTTATGTAAACTCTCTATATGATACTCCATGCTCAGTAGAGTGTATCGCTATTAATAGTTTCTCACAGCGCTCATTAATTTTTAAGATATTACCTCTCAAAGTTTACTGGCAATGGAAGCCCGGGCACCATCTTAAAAAAAATCTTCTGATCAAGCGTGTGCTCGTTATATGGCTGTCCTGGACACGCGCTCCCATGAAATACCCGATGGGAGGGGGTAAAGTGCTCCTTGCGTGCTGGAGACGTTACTCCAAGTTCTAGACCGAGCAGATGGGTTTTCCAGACAGAACCAGGAAGCAAATGAGCCGTATTGAGTGCTTGCTTGAAACAAAATAGATTCGGCTCTGCGGAGGAGGCGAAGCGTCACTTCTGCGGAGGCAGGGATTCATATAGTCTGCATTGAAGTTTGTGCCTTTACAGGATCCGTCGTGTCGGCCGACATGAAGTCAGCTCCAACAGACCTACAGGCACTTTGATGAAAAAGGGCGGGAGGGGAAGACTTCACCAACAATTTGCAGACAAACGGTACAGGTACAGACATTGCAAACAGCGCTATACAACTTTAACGAATCAAACTAGGGCACATTGTTAGTGGACATTACTAACACTTTAACTGCCTCTTTAGGGGTTAACTGATTAAAAAAGATCTTTCACCTGCCAACTTTTAGTCTCAAGGTACCTGTTAACCGCCCATACCTTTTACTTTTTGTTTTCAGTCAATGCAATGGTTTTTTGTTTAGTAGTTAGGGACTCTTTATTTTCAGCTGAACTGAGTTCTCTGACCTGCTGCCTCCATACTTTCCTTCTAAAACTGCCAGAACCAATCTACTTCTATCAAAGGGGGTGAGATAAATTAATTGTGATGATTAATCCTACAAATCCGGTCAAGATGGATCTCTGACACCCGAAACGCCCTGATATAAGCACTGTGATCTACTGGGTAAATTAGGTAGATCAATCATAGCTGGCAGGGGCATTTTAATGCATGGGTATAGGTGAAGTAGCCTGGGGCCTACCATTACAGAGGGCTTCTCCTTCACTTCACAACAGTCTCCAGTAAATACTGTGGTCATATGATCACAGAGGAGTGAAGCTGTTCCGGGTACATGTCACATACATGTGACTGCTTGTCCCACATAATGGAAGGAAATAAAAGGGAGGCCACCACTAGACTACAGAGGAACCTGGATGCTTACCTATATTTGGAGTCCTCCATTGACAATTTTGCTAGAGACCTCAGGGCTCTTAAAACTGCCCTGGACCGTTTATCCACTGATGATCCACCTATGATCAAGGAAGGCTATCCTTAATATCCTTAACACTAACATTGAGACTCACTGATCTACATTATGACCGAGGGAATCCTGGATCCATACAGAGGCCAGTGTAGTAAGAAAAAAAAACAGAGTAATTTCAGAGTAAATCAACTGCTCCACAGGGAACAAATCTGTCTGTCTGTCTATCTATCATCTATCCATCTATCTGTTTTAGGCCAAAATGTATTTTCATCACAATGGAATTTCAGTGGACAAAAGATCCACAAAAAGCTATTTTTATTTTTTATGTGACTCAACCCTTCACATTTGACCTACTATAAAAAAGGAATAAAAAAATAAATATGCTTTCTGGAGCTCCCGTTCACTCAACACTATGTGCAATCATGTATTTATAAAAATGCATGCTGCTTTGGATGTTGGGGATCCACTGAAGTTAACACCTCCATAGCTGATGAAGCTACATTGCTGCAATCTGGGAAAAAGTAGGGCTTGAATGATGGTGGTATGACAGGAGGTATGAGGGGGTTTGATAGGATGTATGAGTGTGTTTGAGAGGCTGTATAGGAGAGTCTGGGAAGCAGTATGAGGGAATGTGGAAGACAGTGTGAAGGGGTTTGAGAGGAAGTATGATTGAGTTTGAGTGAAGGTACAAATTAGTTTGAAAGGACATACGTTCTAGTTTGAGAGGAAGTGTGAGGGTGTTTTAGAGGAGGTCTGAGGTAGGTTGATAGGCTGCATGAGGGATTTTGAGAAGTGGTATGAGGGAGGTTGAAAGGAAATATGAGGGAATTTGAGAGGAGGTATGAGGGAGATTGAGACGTTGTATGAGGGAGTTTGAGAGGAGGTATGAGGGAGATTGCAAAGTGGTATGAGGGAGTTTGAGAAGAAGTATAAGGGATTTTGAGAAGTATGACAGAGCTTGAGAAGAAGTATGAGGGAGACTGAGAAGTCGTTTGAGGGAGATTGCGAAGTGGTATGAGGGAGACTGAGAAGTCGTTTGAGGGAGATTGTGAAGTGGTATGAGGGAGACTGAGAAGTCATTTGAGGGAGATTATGAAGTGGTATGAGGGAGATTGAGTAGTTGTATGAGGGAGATTGCAAAGTGGTATGAGGGAGTTTGAGAAGAAGTATGAGGGAGATTGGAAGTTGTATGATGGAATTTGAGAAGTTGTTTGAGGGAGTTTGAGAAGTGGTTTGAGGGAGTTTGGGAAGTTGTATGAGGGTGTTTGAGAAGTTGTTTGAGGGAGTTTGAGAGAAGGCCACTGAGACAAACCTGCCTCCTTACAGACAATAAATAATGTACTGCCAGGTTTATGCTATGAAGAACACTTAAAAACCTTTTATTAATACTTCTAACTCTCCTACAGGCAGTATGTTGCTCTCCAAATTAAGCGCATCAGACACCATTATTACAGGATATAATGCTGTCAGCCAAACGTAACCTGTATTAAGTTATGTTCTAAGTCCCCCGAAAAGGCACCAGAGATAACAATATTCTTACCTCCTTGAATGCTACCTTGAATGCTACTGGGACATGGTTCTATAAATATATTATAGTGACATATGTTGGTGGTTTATGTTCACTTTTTTATATTAATCTTTTAAGGATTAGAGCGGTGCACAATGCATTGTTAAATAACACACTGCACACCCATCTTTGCAACACTGCCCCCTGGTTTCCAGAAACTTCACCTAAGGACAACAAAACTATTCAGTTTGTGTTCTATGTGAGAGGTGAGCAGCTGGTGCCATTGAATGTGACAGCAACAGTTTGAACTGTATTGATTACTGAATAAAGCATCTCCCAAAACTTTGAGTTTCCTTGATTTAGCAGGTAATATACATGCAATATGTTATTATTAGTGTTGAGCGAGCGTGCTCGGCCGATGCTCGGATCGGCTCGAGCATCGCTCTGCTCGGCACATGGCGGTACTCGTACGAGTACCGCCATGTGCTCGCCCGACATGTTCGGGTGAAGAGGATCTGTGCCGGAAGAGGCACAGATCCAAGACGCTCCGCTGGACCACCAGGGAATGGAGGTACGGGGGCATTGCGGAGATGAAGGGGGCATTGCGGAGATGAAGGGGGACATTGTGGAAGAGGGGCATAGACTCTATGCCCCTCTTCCACAATGTCCCCCTTCATCTCCGCTATGCCCGTCTTCCACAATGTGCCCCTTCATCTCCGCTATGCCCCTCTTCCACAATGTCCCCCTTCATCTCCTATGCCATAGAGGAGATGAAGGGGGACATTGTGGAAGAGGGGAATAGCGGAGATGAAGGGGGACATTGTGGAAGAGGGGCATAGACTCTATGCCCCTCTTCCACAATGTCCCCCTTCATCTCCGCTATGCCCCTCTTCCACAATGTCCCCCTTCATCTCCGCTATGGCATAGGAGATGAAGGGGGACATTGTGGAAGAGGGGCATAGCGGAGATGAAGGGGGACATTGACCAGGCACCCTCCGCTCATCAGAGCAGGGGGTGCCTGGTTTAATGCTCGAGTGCTCCCATTCATTTGAATGGGGCTCGGGTGCTCGGCCGAGCACTCGAGCATCAGGGGGTGCTCGGTCAGAGCACCCGAGCACCCGAGCATCGGGGTGCTCGCTCATCCCTAGTTATTATTCCACTCATGATTAAATATTGCTGCTCATTTAAAACTCTTTGAATGCCAGAGGGGTGTCCAATGCATTGCACTCAATGGGTTAATTATTACTTGGATCAGAGGGGGAGCAAAGCAATGCACCGTGTACCCCATTGGTCTTCAAAGAACTAAAGAGATAAACATTATTAAGCAATTAATATCTCCATAGAAACTATTGAACCGACTGTGCTTTTACACCTGAGCTTAATCGCATTTATCGGAATAACATAATTATAAGTGCAATCTCATTTGTTTTGCAGCAAATTATAAATGTACATATTTTGTTTTCTGTTGCGTTATAGTGTTGCAACTAATTACACTGCCATCGTTTTCTGGAGAATGAAGGGGGGGGGGCACTTGTTACCAGGGTAACTTTCCTTTGTGCCAGCAATAACCATTAAATTGTGTCCACATTATTGACTACTGGGCACAGAAAAATACAGGAGGCTGAATATGAGAATAAATAACCACTAGAGAAATGAAATGACAAAAAAAATACTAGCAAAAATATATGTATATATATATATATATATATATATGTGTGTGTATGTATGTATCTATCTAAATCTATCTATATATCTATCTATATATCTATATATATATATATACATATATGTAGTTAGGTAGATGGAAGCTGTGACAGTACCAGTGGACCCCCCATCTGGGTGTACCCGTCAGTCGCTGCTTCCTTCAATCCTGAGCAAGGCTGCTCTGCTGGAATATCACAGTTTCCCGCCCCCCACAGTCACCAGGAAAGACTAGTGTACTGTTTTAGAATAAGCTCTCTTTATTAAATTATATTATATCCACTTACAGAGACTCTTATCAAGATCAGCATGCAAACTAGGACTTGGGACGGTGTTTCTACGCTTGACCAATCAGCCACCAACACCCTTATCAAGATAAGCATGCAAATTAGGACTTGAAAAATAGACATTCTTAACTGGCTCATAAATAACCTCTCCTTATTGGTCAAGGAAGCACAGCAGGAATCAATTAACATTCCTTACTACAGACCTGGAGTATATTGGAAGCAATGCCCAACCCTCACTATCTCTGCACTCTAGAGCCCAGCTACCAAATCCTGTTACAGACTTTATATTTTAACACCACACACTATTACATTATACCACACAATATACAATACAATCAGCAATATATCAAATGTTATAGTCCTGAAGGTGAACATCACCACATGTCCCTGTGCTGATTCCCCGAATCAGTCCAAGGGCAGTCCTTTTCTGTGATACCCTGTTCCCATCAAGCAGCACAGGTTGACAAACACAAAAGGGGACTGGGACGCTGGGAAAGCCGCTTCCCCATGCATACAGTCCATAGTCTGTAGGAAAAGGGCTTGCCCCAGGCCCCTCCAGGAGCCAAGGGCCCAGTGGTTACCGTGACAGAAGCACTTACTCTTTTTCGATGCTTCAGATGCACAATCCTTCAATAAATCATAGGACACCAAAAGAAGTAGCACCATTGGGACTTGCTGAGAGGCAATGAAAGCAAATTGAATGGATCAATGTTTTTGTCCACACCTGGACCTTTCTCCCAAACAATCCACCTTTCTCCATTGTGGACTAACAAACAATTAAATTCAAAGAATGAAAGAGGCACTCACCGACCGTTGCTTCAGGCCAAGCATCTTTAATTTTCAATACATTTCAACATAAAACATGTATAGCAAGGCTCATCTGTGCTGAGGAAGAGGACAGTTTGTCCTCAATACATACACACTTTTGGCCCAGACATCTCAGCATTGCTCCACATGTTTTATGTTGAAATGTATTGAAAATTAAATACGCTTGGCCTGAAGCAAAGCAAAGGTGAGTGCCTTATGTAGAGTATATGAATGAGTGTTTCCGCCCCCATAAAATGCTATGGAACTGGCAGATATTTTTGGGGAAACAAAGGGTGGCCTCCCTCCTCCCTTCCTGGTGGTGGGAAAGAAGGGAGCAGGTTGGGGGGAGATAGGTGAGATAAAGCAGAGGGGAGTTAGGTATAAAGGTGGCACTAGGGATGGGAGAGGGGTTTAGTACCTGAGAAATTAGTTTCTCTGTGCATGTGCCACAGATGGTTATGGTACGGGGGTCACTAACTCGGCGGTCAGGACACTTTGAGGGTGGGCTAAAGCAAATGATGCACTGAGGTGAGGGTGAGGTACGGCGGGCTATCCGTGAAGGATCGGCATAGTCTACAGTTGAGGTAGCCACCGTGGAGGGCAAAGGCATACAGTTTTTATAGCAAAGGTGTCTGGACAGTCATTGGGCCCTCAGCTTCCCAGATGCTATGGATCTGGGGCACCACGTTGGGGGTTTGGGGGGGTGGACCCAGGGTCCCCTAACTAGGTCAAACCCACTTAATAAAGCTGTGACCTCTTTACTTGCCACCTATATGGTTGTCCGTGTGTTTATTTCTGGTGTGCTGCGTGGTTATTGCTGCGAATGGTGAGGGTGGGGGGAGAAGTGTTGGGAAAAGGGGGACGGGCATTGGTACCTTAAAAGAAATCAGAGGATTGTCTTGTGAATTGAGTAATTTGTTTTTCCATAAATTTCTTCCTTAATGTCAGTTGAAGCAACTTTCTTTTAGGGTCTACACAGTGTAGGAGAACTGGTTCGAAGGTTCCTGACTCTACTTAAAAATCAGGACTCCTGAAGGGCTTTCCCCGTCTCTCTCTGATGCTCAACCTCTGCAAATGATTCCTTCTATGATGATTTGGATGGAACCCAAATTTTATCAAGGTCCGCTGAATAAATCTGTGAAATAGATCAATGAAGTTTTGCTTTTCTTAAAGGGATAGTAATAGTTTGTTTTAACTTTATTTTATTTTGTAGGCATTAAAAAAACATGAAGAACGATATAAGTCTTATCTCTCAAACCTTCATGGTTTAAGAGATATTCACAAACAAGGTATCCCCCCCCCCCTTTTCAACCAGATCAGAAGGGAGGTGCCCAGGTAGACTGCAGAGAGGGACAATCTTCAATTAAGATAAGGGAAAAAGCTGAAAAACTTGTCAAGGGGGGAAGGGCACATCTGAGAAGAGATGGCTTACACTAGGAAAAAGGGGCAGGAGGGGGAAACTTTGCTTGTGAATATCTCTTAAAGGGATAGTAATACCTAAAATGTAAAAAAAAATATGTTGCAGGGTTTATCCCCCTGAGTAAAACAAGAGTACTCCCACTGCTGAAAGATGTTTCATTCAAAAGTTATTAATTTTCAAAGTTGAATTTTTTAGGTGCAATATCACAGTGGCCTGAAATTTTACAGTGGCGCTGTTGCTACACCATCCTATGGAGATTTATGGTCCTGAGACCAGAGCTGTCCATAGGATCGTGTAGCAACAGCGCCACTGTACAATTTCAGGCCACTGTGATATTGCACCTAAAAAATTCAACTTTGAAAATTAATAACTTTTGAATGAAACATCTTTCAGCAGTGGGAGTACTCTTGTTTTACTCAGGGGGATAAACCCTACAACATATTTTTTTTTACATTTTCGGTATTACTATCCCTTTAAACCATAAAGGTTTGAGAGATAAGACTTATATCGTTCTTCATGTTTTTTTAATGCCTACAAAATAAAATAAAGTTAAAACGAAGTGTTACTATCCCTTTAATTATGAACTTTTGTATTTTGTAAACTATATCACACGTCCCCTTCCTATTAACCCCTGACTCTCTGCAGTATTTCCCTATTACAGACCACTGGATGAGTGCTAAAGCAGTATCCAAAACATTCCAAACCACCGCACTAGATTCCCCTCTGGCAGACAAAAGAGATAAAAGCATCCAGACTTGCTGTACTTGTGTTGTAGAATATTAAAAAAACAAACACACACAAAAAAAACACTTAACCATCTGAGTCCCAGAGGGTCATCCAACACATTGCGAAGGATTTGTAAGACAAAACTTAATACTTTTTGATTTTAATTGTAGGCTGTGTCCATTTCAAAACTGAGTGAGGCTTAAAAAAATTGCATTGATTATGATGTACTAAAAAAAAAATCGTAAATAATTCTTGAGTCAACCAGCTGAACCACAGAGGAAAGAGAAATCATTCTATTCATTTAAATGAGAGTTTTATCCCATAGAATCCGAGAAAGGTCTCCAACCCATTGCTTCACAGGCCTTCTCTAGAATTCAAGGAATAAATGTCTCTTGTAAATGAATAGAAATTTGGGGAAATTGTGTTTGCCCTCTATGGTACACATGGTTTGTGCCAGTATTGCTCAGTTATTGCTTAGTACTAGTGTTGAGCGAGCGTGCTCGGCCGATGCTCGGATCGGCTCGAGCATCGCTCTGCTCTGCACATGGCGGTACTCGTACGAGTACCGCCATGTGCTCGCCCGACATGCTCGGGTGAAGAGGATCTGTGCCGGAAGAGGCACAGATCCGAAGACGCTCCGCTGGACCACCAGGGAATGGAGGTACGGGGGCATTGCGGAGATGAAGGGGGCATTGCGGAGATGAAGGGGGACATTATGGAAGAGGGGCATAGACTCTATGCCCCTCTTCCACAATGTCCCCCTTCATCTCCGCTATGCCCGTCTTCCACAATGTGCCCCTTCATCTCCGCTATGCCCCTCTTCCACAATGTCCCCCTTCATCTCCTATGCCATAGAGGAGATGAAGGGGGACATTGTGGAAGAGGGGCATAGCGGAGATGAAGGGGGACATTGTGGAAGAGGGGCATAGAGTCTATGCCCCTCTTCCACAATGTCCCCCTTCATCTCCGCTATGCCCCTCTTCCACAATGTCCCCCTTCATCTCCGCTATGGCATAGGAGATGAAGGGGGACATTGTGGAAGAGGGGCATAGCGGAGATGAAGGGGGACATTGACCAGGCACCCTCCGCTCATCAGAGCAGGGGGTGCCTGGTTTAATGCTCGAGTGCTCCCATTCATTTGAATGGGGCTCGGGTGCTCGGCCGAGCACTCGAGCATCAGGGGGTGCTCGGTCAGAGCACCCGAGCACCCGAGCATCGGGGTGCTCGCTCATCTTTACTTAGTACATCAGTCTAAATATGTGTGAAAAGTTACTTTATATATGTCATAATAATACAGTAACATAGGTGATGAGGTTGAAAAAAGCTGTGTCCATCATGTTCAGTCCAGGCCATAGAACCTTTGTTGATCAAGCAGAAAGCAAAAAAAAACAAAACAACATTTCGAATTAAGTGGGTAAAAAAATGTAGAGCCTTCCTTTCTCTAAATGGCTGTCAGACCAGTCAGCTGGATCCTCATTCTATCTGCTTTGAAACAACCTTCATAATTCTCAATAGTGTTCTGAGCTAGAAAGGTATCATTTACTTTTGTGAAAGCAACTACAGAATCTGCAAGCACAGCATCCGGAGGCAAAGAATTCCATAACTTTACTAACCTTGCTGTAAAAAATCCATGCCTTTGTTTTTGCCTAAACAACCATTTCCCTAGTCTTAATGGATGACCTCTTGGTTTTTTGCTCAAGCCATTGATAGAGGAAGAGAGGCGCAACATTTGGTGCAGGACTCATTTTTTTGCTTAGCTAATACAGGTCTATATATATATATTGATCGAAGAATACTCCTCCTCAGTTTTTGGTTTTGTCTCCTGGATTCTATTATTGGAGGCAGAGCCCGTTAAAGGAATAGTAATACTTTGTTTTATCTTTATTTTATTTTGTAGGCATTAAAAAACATAAAGAATGATATAAGTCTTATCTCTCAAACCTTTATGGTTTGAGAGATATTCACAAGCAAAGTTTCCCCTCCCGCCCCTTTTACCTAGTGTAAGCCATCTCTTCTCAGATGTGGAATGCAGTCCATAGACCAGACAGATAACAGCAGGGGACAATCTTCTTCCTATGAGAACAATGAAAGCCCTGCCCCCCTTGACAAGTTTTTCAGGTTTTTCCCTTATCTTAATTGAAGATTGTCCCTCTCTGCAGTCTACCTGGGCACCTCCCTTCTGATCTGGCTGAGCAGTGTTACATCAGTAAAAGGGGCGGGAGGGGGATACTTTGTCTTTGAATTACTCCTGAACTACAACTCTGACAGAATTGAAATAACACTCTCCAAAGACCAAATACTATGTTGATTAATTAGAGCTGCTTTTATTATGAAACATTACTATCCCTTTAAGGGCATGCCCAATGCTCAATCACTGAATCTGTGTAGCAAGGACAGAGACAGAAGCAACATGTGCCCTTCATTTGACCTTGCTCCCAGTTCCTGGGCATTTGAGAAGGCACTTTAGCTTTAGGGCACCTTCCGACATAAGAATTTCTACTAACCTCTTGGTTACAGACATCTCCAACACATTCACTTGTCTCAAGGTAATAATTGCTATTAACCCTTTCAGTGCCAGAGGGCCACTGTGTCGTGCACCCCTCTGGTACTGAAAGGTTAAAGCTTGAAACCATTTCAAACAATTTAAATCAATGGGAGGTTGTGGATTTATTTTCTCCTTGGTTGCCCTGAAATTGTACCACTTTTTCTTCATCCATACGACCCTAATTATCAGTCAAATGGTGAGGGATATCAGATATGTCTAGTGATAATCTTTTCTGTTTGAGGTCACGGTAAAAATTAACAAAATATTAGCTGACATTCTCTTGATTCCCATCATTTCGAGTCACCACAATCCTATTTGGACAAAGTAGATTTCATCTTCCCCGTGCAATCTGTTCAGGGGAATACATCGCAGATAAGAATGCAATACGTTTCTGATCCTCATTTAGAGACAGATTGATCTAGTTAATAGAGGTCAGAATTTCGGTAAGTCGACAGACCACTGGATATCCTTCAGTGCTAAGGGCAGCGGATGTGATAACATGTATTACTGCACAAGAAATGCAGTTAAGCTTCACAGAATAAATTTAGTTGATCAATATGAGTACAGCTGAGTCCAAAGGGCCCCCGTATATTGATTTACTGAGTCTATTACTGAACAATTCCATTCCCTGCCTGCCATTCCAGTCTCCATCTGTCAAGAGAAACACAGTAAGGAGAATGTATTTCATTATACATCTACATTTCTCAAGGGATCATTTCACTTTGCAGTATTGGGACGGTAACATATTCATTGCTGCATTTGTCCTGAAGGAAACACATTGGTTGTAGCTGATGCAACCTTTTAAATGAAAAAGATATTGTTGCAAAAGTGCAACAAATTCAGTTCAAAACAACTGCAACATGAACAGACACACGAGTATGTCCTCTCCTGGGAGAGTTTTTATTTGAAAATTATCAGAACTCGTGACGGTGGCTCTCCTTCCCTGTTTGAGGTGATATACAAGTCAATCAACTGAAAATAACTACAAGATGTCCAATAAGAATCAGCTGTTTGAATGATTTATCTCTAAGCTTTGGGATACCCTCGTTTTACTCAGTAAAGGAATTCAAAGTTCCATTTACATTGTTACGTAAAACATAGTTGATGAGGTGAAAAAAGATATGAGTTCATGAAGATCAACCTTTGTCGGGTCTAATGTATTGAGTCAGAAGAAAGGAAACTATTTAGATTTATGCCCTAAATTTCTCAAGGGATAATTTCACTTTGCAGTATTGGGACGGTAACATATTCATTGCTGCATTTGTCCTGAAGGAAACACATTGGTTGTAGCTGATGCAACCTTTTAAATGAAAAAGATATTGTTGCAAAAGTGCAACAAATTCAGTTCAAAACAACTGCAACATGAACAGACACACGAGTATGTCCTCTCCTGGGAGAGTTTTTATTTGAAAATTATCAGAACTCGTGACGGTGGCTCTCCTTCCCTGTTTGAGGTGATATACAAGTCGATCAACTGAAAATAACTACAAGATGTCCAATAAGCATCAGCCGTTTGAATGATTTATCTCTAAGCTTTGGGATACCCTCGTTTTACTCAGTAAAGGAATTCAAAGTTCCATTTACATTGTTACGTATAACATAGTTGATGAGGTGAAAAAAGATATGAGTTCATGAAGATCAACCTTTGTCGGGTCTAATGTATTGAGTCAGAAGAAAGGAAACTATTTAGATTTATGCCCTAAATTTCTTTCTGACTGTAAAGGGGCACTAGGGGCGAGATGTTCAAAAAGTCGTCATAATAGAAAAATTGTGGGATCATGAGTTGGTGATAAAAGAAGGACAATATTTTCATAAGTCAGTCCGAAACGTTTGAAAATTCGTTTAAAGGGATAGTAATACTTTGTTTTAACTTTATTTTGTAGACATTAAAAAAACATGAAGAACGATATAAGTCTTATCTCTCAAACCTTTATGGTTTGAGAGATATTCACAAGCAAAGTTTCCCCTCCCGCCCCTTTTACCTAGTGTAAGCAATCTCTTCTTAGATGTGGAATCCAGTCCATAGACCAGACAGATAACAGCAGGGGACAATCTTCTTCCTATGAGAACAATGAAAGCCCTGCCCCCCTTGACAAGTTTTTCAGGTTTTTCCCTTATCTTAATTGAAGATTGTTCCTCTCTGCAGTCTATCTGGGCACCTCTCTTCTGATCTGGCTGAGCAGTGTTACATCAGTAAAAGGGGTGAGAGGGGATACTTTATCATTGAATTACTCTTGAACTACAACTCTGACAGAATTAAAATAACACTCTCCAAAGTCCAGATACTATGATGATTAATTAGAGCTGATTTTATTATGAAACATTACTATCCCTTTAAAGAATTAAAAATGACGGAAAGAAGATCTTGATGAACGTTGCCTTTAAAAATTCTGATCTGAAAAATTGTCTCTGATTTTGTCTTTGAAATGAAAATTTTCAAATAAACAAGGACATTTTTTTTGTCTTTGAAACAGTAAATTGCTTCTCACTCCTGCTAACGGTACTTTAACCCCTTAACGACCAGCCGATCAGAGCAGCGCCACGAGCTAAGGACTGCAGAGTTTTTTGTTTTTTTTCCGGTTCCAGACTCCTCGAACGGCGTGCAGCCGCGGGGGGAGCCCGGAACTCCATGACGGTCATAGTACGTCATGGGTCGTTCAGTCAGATCGACCCTTGACGTACTATGACCGTCAAGGGTCGTTAAGGGGTTAATTTGTCTTCTCCGAGTTCAGACCATTTTTATTTTGTCAGAAAAATGACGTTAATCAGACAAAAAAATTACGTTGAAGCGAATATTTTTTCTGGAAATACCTTGCAATGTGACTGTAGATTAAACCACGCCTACTTTTAAGACGGCTTTTTCCTTTTGATGGAGATGGCTGAATTGGATGTAAAAAATGACAGAAACATGTCTGAGGATTGACGGACTGTGGCGTAAGAACTTTATTATTCTGATTACAGACAATTTCAGTTACCACCACTTTCTGAACATCTCGCCCTAAGCGGTGATAAAGAGGTGATAAAGTGGAGATAACTTCTCCAGTGATATCACTTTTCCAGTTCCCATGTTATTTTATTGAGTCTATGCACTAAGATCTCCAAAGCTGGAGTGCATTGGCTCCATAGAATAACATAGGATTTGGAGAAGTGATATCACTGGAGAAGTCATCTCCGGTTTATCACCTCTTTATCACACCTTAGTGCATAACCCCCTAAAAGACAACATGATTTCTCCCTAGAACAACATCTTACATGTACTGAAGCCAATTGTCATAATTATCTATATTGTTCTTAGCTACATCCAGTGGTACTCCTGCAACTGCAAATGTTTTTACAGCTCAGACGTACTTAGCTCCCTGAGTGCCAAACAGATGTGTGATCATTGCTTTGACATGCATTGCGTACCCCTCTTGCATTCAAACGGTTAATTAGTCTGTAAGCAACATCTCCAACTAATGCTTAGGGTGGTATGTTTTTCTATTGCTCTCTATGGGAGAGCTTAAAGGGATAGTAATGTTTCACAAAAACAGCAGCTCCAATTAATCCTCATAGTATTTGGGCCATGGAGAGTGTTATTTCAATACTGTCAGAGTTGTAGTTCAAGAGTAATTGAATGATAAAGTATCCCCCTCCCACCCCTTTTACTGATGTAACACTGCTCACCTCAGAGCAGCAAGACTGTCCGGATGGATCGCAGAGAGGGACAATCTTCAGTGAGCATAAGGAAAAACCTGCAAAACCTGTCAAGAGGGGCAGGGTTTTCATTATGGTCACAGTAAGAAGATTGTCCCTTGCTGTGATCTGTCCGGTCAAGAGACCAGATTCCACATCTCAGGGGAGATGTCTTACACTAGGTAAAAGGGGTGGGAGGGGATACTTTATCATTCAATTACTCTTGAACTACAACTCTGACAGTATTGATATAACACTCTCCATGGTCCAAATACTATGATGATTAATTGCAGCTGCTTTTATTTTGAAACTTTACTATCCCTTTAAGCATCATAACAAAGTAAAATAGTTGCTTGGCTCCAGTCATCTGCTATAAATATCTTGGTATGTGGCGAGATCCCAACCTCGCATTTGGTCGTCACATTAATAAAATATTGTGCAAACTTTATCCCAAAAGAGGTCCTCTCTTTTGGAAAAAAACAAAATCATGTTTAAAGGCAAAGCAGCACCTCCTAATAATAACCCCTTACTATACCCAGAAAAGTCTAATGGCCCATGTGAAATTTTCCTCTGTGCATTGTTCAAGAGATAACAATTTCAACCTGTTTTGGAACTCCACCCAACATACCATTTAAAGGAGCAGTAAACTTTTTTTATGAAAAAATATATATTGAGCAAAATAATGGTACTCCAACTGCCGAGAGATTTATATTTCCAGAGTTATTACAGTTTAAACCCATGTTTGTTTACATCAGCAGTGCCCTCTAGTGGTCAAATTCTAATTAGATTTCCTGTTAGATTCTAATGGAGAGAAAAGTCAGAAAAGTCAGAGATATACATTTCTCCATAGAATGTGATAGAAACTGCTGAGTCACTTCCTGTCAGTTAGAACTATCAGGAAGTAAACACAGTAAATTCACTTCCCGTCAGTTAGAACTATCAGGAAGTAAACAAAGTAAATTCACTTCCTGGTTATTTAAACTGCTATAAATTTTGAATAAAACATCTGACAGCAGTGAGAGTGACCTTGTTTTATTCAGTAGGAAATGCTCTGTAAAATACGTGTTTTCATAAAAAAAAGTTTACTGCTCCTTTAAGGACCAGAGAGGTGTAAAACACATTGCTTAGCAATGCACTGTGCAATGTGTTGGATACCTCTCTGGCACTCAAATGGGTAAAGGCTTAAATAAACTCTGCCTATTTAGTGCTCCGGTCCTGTATGATATGACCCGACATTCAGGTGTGGGTATCAGCTTCTTCACACAGACAAGAAGCCAGCACAGGTTCATTGTATTGAGTAATTTATTTGACAGAATTACTTGTGTACATCAAGGGAAGTCTTATCATAGAAACCTAGAATTTGACGGCAGATAACAATCATTTGGCCCATCTAGTCGCCCATTTTTCCTATTGTAAAAACCTCAAGCCTTATTTGGTCTTTGGTCTTGTTTTATGTTCAGAACAGCCTTATACCTATCCCATGCATGTTTACATCCCGTCAGTGTATTAACCTCTTCCACTTCTGCTTGTAGGCTATTCCATTTATCGACTACCCTCTCAGTGAAGTAAAACTTTCTTACATTAAGTCTAAACCTTAGTTCCTCTAATTTTAAACTATGACCTCTAGTCCAAACATTTTTACTCCTTTAAAATGTATTTCCATCCTGCACTTTGTTGAATCCCTTCATATATCTGAATGTGTCTATCATATCCCCTCTGTCTCTTCTCACCTCCAAGCTATACATGTTCAGATCCTTTAGTCTATCCGTATATTTCTTTTCCTGTAAACCAGTCACCATTTTAGTAGCCCTTCACTGAATTCTCTCTAGAGCATCTATATCCTTCTGGAGATGGGGTCTCCAGTACTGTACACAATACTCTAGGTGAGGTCTAACTGGAGATCTGTAGAGTGACATGACCACTTCCCTCTTCCTGCTACAAATGCCCCTAGCTATACAACCCAACACCCTGCTTGCATTCCCCACTGCTTTGTTACATTGCCTGCCTACCTTTAAGTCATTAGAAATAAGTATTCCCAGATCCCTTTCCTCTGTTGTCTCTGACTGCACAGTACCCTTAATAGTATATTTTTCCTTTGGATTTTTACTTAATCTGTTAAAGTGACTCTCCCTAACAAAGGTTTTCTAATGTTCACACAAGACTGATTGAAGATGAATAAAGTCACAAGGGCAAAATTCATACAGACCTTTAGGATTGTCTGGAAATAGTAAGAAAAATGTGAGATTATTATTAAAAGGTGTCACTCGCATTTAAGTCCTCTGGTAAAAAAATGCATTGTGCCACAGAAGTTAATTTCAGTCATCAACTACTTGGATGCAATATCTGCTTCTGTTCTTCTTCACAAATCCATGTCAGTAAACACAGCACTCTGTACACTTCATTATGCCGCATTGTTCTCCAATCACACAACCCATAATTCTAATATGTTAAAAGAACTAAATTAGCTAACGCTTGAATCTAGGTGTACCATTCACCTTTCTTGATAGTTTATAACAACTTCTCTGGAAAGCTACTAGACTACCTGAGCAGTGTGATCACTCCAGATCTCCATACTAACTATAACCTCTGCTTCACTGCTGACAACTCACCGAATATTCCACATTACCTGAGCAGTATGATCACTCCAGATCTCCATACTAAGTATAACCTCAGCTCCACTGCTAACAACTCACTGACTATTCCACATTACCTGAGAAGTGTGATCAATCCAGCTCTCCATACTAACTATAACCTCCACTGCTAACAACTCACTGACTATTCCACACTACCTGAGCAGTATGATCACTCCAGCTCTCCATACTAACTATAACCTCCACTCCACTACTAACAACTCACTGACTATTCCACACCACCTGAGCAGTATGATCACTCCAGCTCTCCATACTAACTATAACCTCCACTGCTAACAACTCACTGACTATTCCACACTACCTGAGCAGTATGATCACTCCAGATCGCCATACTAACTATAACCTCCACTGCTAACAACTCACTGACTATTCCACACTACCTGAGCAGTATGATCACTCCAGATCTCCATACTAACTATAACCTCCACTACTAACAACTCACTGACTAGTCCACACTACCTGAGCAGTATGATCACTCCAGATCTCCATAATAACTATAACCTCCACTGCTAACAACTCACTGACTATTCCACACTACCTGAGCAGTATGATCATTCCAGATCGCCATACTAACTATAATCTCCGCTCCACTGCTAACAACTCACTGAGTATACCACACTACCTGAGCAGTATGATCATTCCAGATCTCCATACTAACTATAACCTCTGCTTCACTGCTGACAACTCATTGAATATTCCACATTACATGAGCAGTATGATCACTCCAGCTCTCCATACTAACTATAACCTCCACTCCACTACTAACAACTCACTGACTATTCCACACCACCTGAGCAGTATGATCACTCCAGCTCTCCATACTAACTATAACCTCCACTACTAACAACTCACTGACTATTCCACACTACCTGAGCAGTATGATCACTCCAGATCTCCATACTAACTATAACCTCCACTACTAACAACTCACTGACTATTCCACACTACCTGAGCAGTATGATCACTCCAGATCTCCATAATAACTATAACCTCCACTGCTAACAACTCACTGACTATTCCACACTACCTGAGCAGTATGATCATTCCAGATCGCCATACTAACTATAATCTCCGCTCCACTGCTAACAACTCACTGAGTATACCACACTACCTGAGCAGTATGATCATTCCAGATCTCCATACTAACTATAACCTCTGCTTCACTGCTGACAACTCATTGAATATTCCACATTACATGAGCAGTATGATCACTCCAGCTCTCCATACTAACTATAACCTCCACTCAACTGCTAACAACTAACTGACTATTCCACACTACCTGAGCAGTATGATCCCTCCAGTTCTCCATACTAACTATAACCTCCTCTCCACTACCATTGATTCATTGACTATTCCACACCGCCCAAGCAGTCTGCTCATCCCAGCTTTCCATACTAACTATAACCTCCGCTCCCCTGCCAGCAATTCATTGACTATTCCATAACACCTGAGCAGTATGCTCACAACAGCTCTCCACATTCCATATAAGTTTTGTACTACTGCCAACAATTCACTGACTATTCCTTGCTACCTGAACAATATGCTCACCCCAGATCTCCATACTTTCTATAACCTCCACTGCACTACTAACAACTCACTGACTATTCCACACTATCTGGGCAGTATGATCACGACAGATCTCCATACTAACTATAACCTCCACTCAACTGCTAACAACTCACTGACTATTCCACACTATCTGGGCAGTATGATCACTCCAGTTCTCCATACTAACTATAACCTCCACTCCACTGCTAACAACTCACTGACTATTCCACACTACCTGAGCAGTATGATCACTACAGATCTCCATACTAACTATACCCTCCACTGCTAACAACTCACTGACTATTCCACACTACCTGAGCAGTATGATCACTCCAGTTCTCCATACTAACTATAACCTCCACTGCTAACAACTCACTGACTATTCCACACTACCTGAGCAGTATGATCACTCCAGTTCTCCATACTAACTATAACCTCCACTACTAACAACTCACTGACTATTCCACACTACCTGAGCAGTATGATCACTCCAGATCTCCATACTAACTATAACCTCCACTACTAACCACTCACTGACTATTCTACACTACCTGAGCAGTATGATCACTCCAGCTCTCCATACTAACTATAACCTCCACTCCACTGCTAACAACTCACTGACTATTCCACACTACCTGAGCAGTATGATCACTCCAGATCTCCATACTAACGCTAACCTCCGCTACTAACAACTCACTGACTATTCCACACTACCTGAGCAGTATGATCACTCCAGATCTCCATACTAACTATAACCTCCGCTTCACTGCTAACAACTCACTGACTATTCCACACTACCTGAGCAGTATGATCACTCTAGATCTCCATACTAACTATAACCTCCACTTCACTTGCAGCATTTCAATGACTATTCCAAAGTACAAACATAAAGTGGGTCGATCTGTCTTCAATCCTGGAAAAAATCTACCTGAAATTATTAAAACTGTTGCCAGTTTATTGTGTCAGACTATATTTTTATTCCATTTTTATACATATATTTATTTATTTAGTATAAATAAACGTGTTAATTACTATCACAGACTGTTATACAACCATCCCATTTGGGTAATACTTAGAGTCACTTTGTGCTATAATCAAATATCTTATTTATTTGCAATAATTTTTGTTTGCCTTCATTTTTGTCTATAGTAATTGTAGATATAGCTGCACAGCTCATGAGTTACCATATATTTGTTAATAAGTAGCTTTGATGACATGACTTTGTTAGTGCCCCGGTTCTTATTTTACTTTTTTTTTAGTTAATAGGGTTATTACTTTAATGCGGCATCACAGGACAAGAATAATATTTATCGAGATTAGTGTTGAGCGAGCATGCTCGGCCGATGCTCGGATCGGCTCGAGCATCGCTCTGCTCGGCACATGGCGGTACTCGTACGAGTACCGCATGTGCTCGCCTGCCATGTTCGGGTCTCCTCCCCGCACGTTTTGCGGCTGCTGCGCAGCCAATAAACGTGCAGGGAGGCTCTGACATCAGTGTAATGCCAGCAGCCATGTTGGCTGCTGGCATTACACTGATTGGCTGGCCAGAACCAGTGGTCGGGTGCTGTATAGCACCTGACCAGCGAGTTCGGCTCAGTCTTAGCCAGGGAGAGATGAGGATAGGAAGGAAAAGTCAGTGTAGGGAGAAAGAAAGCAAATTTGTGAAAAAAAAAGAACCAAAAGTCCTTTTTAGGACTACTGTGTGTGGGGGCAGCAGTTTATTTTGTGTGGGGGGAAAAAACAAAAAAAAAAAAATTTCATATATTCTGTTTAGTGTGCAAAGTTGCAGATTAGAGCACATTCTGTTTAGTGTGCAAAGTTGCAGATTAGAGCACATTCTGTTTAGTGTGCAAAGTTGCAGATTAGAGCACATTCTGTTAAGTCTTCAAACTCAAATATCAAAGTCACATATTCCATTCAGTGTGCTTCGCCGCAGTTTAGCAGCCTATTCTGTGTACTCTGCACAGTTGCAGAATAGGAAGAAATACTGTTAAGTCTTCAAACTAAAATATCAAAGTCACATATTCCATTCAGTGTGCGTCACCGCAGTTTAGCAGCCTATTCTGTGTACTGTGCACAGTTGCAGAATAGGAAGAAATACTGTTAAGTCTTCAAACTCAAATTTCAAAGTCACATATTCCATTCAGTGTGCTTCGCCGCAGTTTAGCAGCCTATTCTGTGTACTCTGCACAGTTGCAGAATAGGAAGAAATACTGTTAAGTCTTCAAACTCAAATATCAAAGTCACATATTCCATTCAGTGTGCTTCGCCGCAGTTTAGCAGCCTATTCTGTGTACTCTGCACAGTTGCAGAATAGGAAGAAATACTGTTAAGTCTTCAAACTCAAATATCAAAGTCACATATTCCATTCAGTGTGCTTCGCCGCAGTTTAGCAGCATATTCTGTGTACTGTGCACAGTTGCAGAATAGGAAGAAATACTGTTAAGTCTTCAAACTAAAATATCAAAGTCACATATTCCATTCAGTGTGCGTCACCGAAGTTTAGCAGCCTATTCTGTGTACTGTGCACAGTTGCAGAATAGGAAGAAATACTGTTAAGTCTTCAAACTAAAATATCAAAGTCACATATTCCATTCAGTGTGCGTCACCGCAGTTTAGCAGCATATTCTGTGTACTGTGCACAGTTGCAGAATAGGAAGAAATACTGTTAAGTCTTCAAACTAAAATATCAAAGTCACATATTCCATTCAGTGTGCGTCACCGCAGTTTAGCAGCCTATTCTGTGTACTGTGCACAGTTGCAGAATAGGAAGAAATACTGTTAAGTCTTCAAACTCAAATTTCAAAGTCACATATTCCATTCAGTGTGCGTCACCGCAGTTTAGCAGCCTATTCTGTGTACTGTGCACAGTTGCAGAATAGGAAGAAATACTGTTAAGTCTTCAAACTAAAATATCAAAGTCACATATTCCATTCAGTGTGCGTCACCGCAGTTTAGCAGCATATTCTGTGTACTGTGCACAGTTGCAGAATAGGAAGAAATACTGTTAAGTCTTCAAACTAAAATATCAAAGTCACATATTCCATTCAGTGTGCGTCGCCGCAGTTTAGCAGCATATTCTGTGTACTGTGCACAGTTGCAGAATAGGAAGAAATACTGTTAAGTCTTCAAACTAAAATATCAAAGTCACATATTCCATTCAGTGTGCGTCACCGCAGTTTAGCAGCCTATTCTGTGTACTGTGCACAGTTGCAGAATAGGAAGAAATACTGTTAAGTCTTCAAACTCAAATTTCAAAGTCACATATTCCATTCAGTGTCCTTCGCCGCAGTTTAGCAGCCTATTCTGTGTACTCTGCACAGTTGCAGAATAGGAAGAAATACTGTTAAGTCTTCAAACTCAAATATCAAAGTCACATATTCCATTCAGTGTGCTTCGCCGCAGTTTAGCAGCCTATTCTGTGTACTCTGCACAGTTGCAGAATAGGAAGAAATACTGTTAAGTCTTCAAACTCAAATATCAAAGTCACATATTCCATTCAGTGTGCTTCGCCGCAGTTTAGCAGCATATTCTGTGTACTGTGCACAGTTGCAGAATAGGAACAAATACTGTTAAGTCTTCAAACTAAAATATCAAAGTCACATATTCAATTCAGTGTGCGTCACCGCAGTTTAGCAGCCTATTCTGTGTACTGTGCACAGTTGCAGAATAGGAAGAAATACTGTTAAGTCTTCAAACTAAAATATCAAAGTCACATATTCCATTCAGTGTGCGTCACCGCAGTTTAGCAGCATATTCTGTGTACTGTGCACAGTTGCAGAATAGGAAGAAATACTGTTAAGTCTTCAAACTCAAATATCAAAGTCACATATTCCATTCAGTGTGCTTCGCCGCAGTTTAGCAGCCTATTCTGTGTACTCTGCACAGTTGCAGAATAGGAAGAAATACTGTTAAGTCTTCAAACTCAAATATCAAAGTCACATATTCCGTGTAAGATGAAGAAGGCGGGTAAAAAGGGACGGGGAAGTGGACGTGATCCTGATAGTTCAGGGCGCGGGTCAGGACGCGGAGAAACTGTGCCTGGTGCCAGAGCACAAGAAAGAAAGACATCCACCATACCTAGCTTCATGTCTCATTTTACAGGGCGTCGCAGGACATCACTCTCGAGGTCCGACCACTGTGAACAGGTGGTCGGTTGGATGTCAGCTGATACTGCTTCCAGTCGGTTAAGCACCACCCTGTCTTCCACCAAGTCCACTCTCAGTAGCCAAGAGTCTGGTCAACATAATCCTCACTCTGATCATCCTTCCTCCCACCATACACGGTCTGGTCAAAGAAGTGATCCCACACTGGGATATAGTGAGGAGCTCGTCTCATCACCAATCCTTCATTTGACCCTCTCTCCAAGCACGCTTGCAGAGGAACATGACATCTTATGCCCTGATTCACAACCTCTAGAGGGTACCCAATCACAAGAAGATGACAGATGTGAACGGCATTTAAGGTCAAAGGAAGTAGTGGATGATGATGATGATGATGAGACACAGTTGCCATTAAATCAACCACTATTACTGTCTCAAGACCTTGTTGAGGAGGATGTTATACAGTTGTCAATGACTGAGTATGTGGTGGGATCAAGACATGAGGAGGATGATCAGAGTGAGGAAGTGGAGGAGGACTTGGTGGACGATGAGGTGACTGACCCCACCTGGGAAGGTGTAGAGCCGAGCGATGACAGTAGTCCTGAGGGTGAACCATCTGCAGCACCGCAACAGGCTGGAAGAGGCAGTGGTGTGGCTACAGAAAGAAGGCGGACCGCACCAAACCGGCCCGCAAATGTTCCACGGAGCACCCCCTTGCGTAAATCTCCCTTGCCAAGGGGTAGGTGTTCCGCGGTATGGCGTTTTTTTAAGGAAAGTGCGGACGACAAAAGAATTGTAGTTTGCAACCTGTGCCACACCAGAATGAGCCGAGGCATGAACACTAGAAACCTCACCACCACCAGCATGATCCGACACATGGCATCCAAGCACCGTAATAAGTGGGAGGAACGCCTGGATCGCCCATCTGTGTCTGCAGGCCACACCACTGCCTCCTCTTCCCCTGTTTTCGGTGCCGGCCAATCGCCTGTCGAAGGCGCAGGCCTGCATACCTCCCGCCCTGCACCTGTACCATCTGAAGCACCATCAGCGACCACATCCACTTCCCTGTCCCAGCACAGCGTCCAAATGTCGTTACCCCAGGCATTTGAGCGCAAGAGAAAATACCCAGCCACCCACCCACAGGCCATAGCACTAACCTCACACCTTTCCAAATTACTGGCCATCGAAATGCTGCCATTTAGGCTTGTGGACACTGAGTCCTTCCGCAGCCTGATGGCAGCAGCTGTCCCTCGGTACGCGGTCCCCAGCCGCCACTACTTTTCCCGGTGTGCCATCCCCGCATTACACCACCATGTGTCCCGTAACATCACCCGTGCCCTGACCAACGCAGTTACTGGGAAGGTCCACTTAACGACTGACACATGGACAAGTGCTTGTGGCCAGGGACGCTACATTTCCCTGACGGCACACTGGGTGAATGTCGTGGAGGCTGGGAGTGACTCGGACCCTGGGATGGCACGGGTGCTACCCACGCCGAGGATTGCGGGCCCTACCTCCATCAGGGTTTCCGCCAGCACCTACGTTATTGGCTCCTCCTCCTCCGTTTCCACCTCCGAATTCTCTACACGCAGCGCCACTCCCCCATCAGCCAGTAGCTGGAAGCAGTGTAGCACTGCAGTGGGGAAGCGTCAACAGGCCGTGCTGAAGCTGATCTGCCTTGGGGACAAACAGCACACGGCCTCAGAGCTGTTGCAGGGGATTAGTCACCAGACCGAGCAGTGGCTCTCGCCACTCAACCTGCAACCAGGCATGGCTGTGTGTGATAATGGGCGTAACTTGGTGGCGGCTTTGGAGCTCGGCAAGCTCACACACGTACCATGCCTAGCGCATGTATTTAATTTAGTGGTTCAGCAATTTCTAAAAACCTACCCCAATGTGCATGATCTCTTGACCAAGGTGCGCCGCGTGTGTGCACATTTCCGTAAGTCATCTACAGCTTCGGCCGGCCTGTTGAAGCTGCAGCAGCGCTTACAATTGCCAGCTCACCGGCTGCTGTGTGACGTGAGCACGCGCTGGAACTCCACCTTCCACATGTTGGCCCGGCTTTGTGAGCAGCAGAGGGCAGTAGTGGAGTACCAGCTGTTACACGGTCGTCGCCTCTCCGTTCAACTTCCTGTAATCAGAAGTGAGGAGTGGGAATGGATGTCAGACCTCTGTGAGGTTTTACGCAATTTTGAGGAATCGACACAGATGGTGAGCGGCGATAACGCTATTATCAGTGTAACCATCCCACTTCTGTGTCTACTGAAACGCTCGCTGCTCACAATTAAAACTGACGCTTTGCATGTGGAAGAGGTGGAAATGCGGGAGGAAGAGCTTACACAAGGTGATAGCCAGAGCACCCTCACTTCGTCTTCTCAGCGACAATTGGAGGAGGCGGAGGAGGAGGAGGAAGAGGAGGAAGACACGGTTGCCTCCGCTACAGAGGGTAGCCATGGAACTTTAGTTCCATCTCTTCAGCGTGGGTGGGCAGAAGAGGAGGAAGAGGATGAGGAGATTGAGAGTCATCCTCCTGGTGAGGACAGCGAAATCTTGACTGTTGGTACTCTGGCACACATGGCTGACTTTATGTTAGGCTGCCTTTCCCGTGACCCACGCGTTATACGCATTTTAGACAACACGGATTACTGGGTGTTCACCCTTCTGGACCCCCGCTACAAAGAGAATTTCTCATCTCTCATTCCTCCGGTGGAGAGGACAAGCAAAATGGTGCAATACCAGAAGGTTCTTGTTGAAAAATTGCTCCAAAATTTTCCATCTGACAACGCTGGCGGCAGAGTACGTGCTACCTTGGCCAACCGAGAAGGGGAGAAAAGGGGAGCACACAGCAGTTCCGACAAAGGCAGGGCAACACTCTCCAAGGCGTGGGACACCTTCATGACACCCCGCCAGCACCATCACCCTGATGCGCAGCCTAGTGTCACAAGGAGGGAAAAGTTTTGGAAGATGGTGAAGGAGTACGTAGCAGACCGTGTCAGCGTCCTCAATGATCCCTCTGTGCCTTACAACTACTGGGTGTCCAAGCTGGACACGTGGTATGAACTGGCACTCTACGCCTTGGAGGTGCTGGCCTGCCCTGCCGCCAGCGTTCTGTCTGAGCGGGTATTTAGTGCTGCTGGTGGCATCATAACAGATAAGCGTATCCGCCTTTCCACCGAAAATGCTGATAGGTTGACACTTATAAAAATGAACAAGGCCTGGATTTCCCCTGACTTCTCCACTCCACTGGAGGAAAGCCCCGGGGGAACATAAACTCACTTTATATATGTTATTTACAATGATGGGAATACTCTGTATTCCCATTCACCCCTTCCACCCAAAAAACGGGTATATGGTTGACTCTTCTCATCCTCCTCCTCCTCTTCCATATGCCCTGGGATATAATTTTTATATAGGGCCAGCTCACCAGCGGGCCCTGTGATATAATTTTTATATAGGGCCAGCTCACCAGCGGGCCCTGTTTGACAATTTTTATATAGGTCAGCTCACCAGCGGGCCTTCTCATATAATGTTTTATTGGGTCAGCTCTCTAGCGGGCCCTCTCATATAATGTTTTATAGCGTCAGCTCACTAGCGGGCCTTCGCATATAATGTTTAGGATGGTCAGCTCCGCAGCAGACCCTCACCCATAATGTTTTAGATGGTCGGCTCAGCGCACGTTTCCCTCTTAATCATGGCCCCAGTTCAGAAAAATCGAGGAAATTTTTGGGAGAATTTGTCTTTGCGCACGTTTCCCTCTTAATCATGGCCTCAGTTCAGAAAAATCTAGGAAATTTTTGGGAGAATTTGCCTCTGCGCACGTTTCCCTCTTAATCATGGCCTCACTTCAGAAAAACCGATGAAATTTTTTGCAGAATTTGCAGATGATATACAAGTAAATATACAGCAAATACTGTTTGGTAACAATTTTTCGCCTAAAGTCGTTTTTATTTTCCTTTTTGTGTGTTTTACGGTCAGTCTGTAAAAATGGCGTACTACGGGCGAAAGATCGTTCCCAGCAGCGATGTTGGAGTCCAAGATGCATCCAGACATCCTCCCTATGCTGTCCCTGAACCATTTCTGTGGTGTTTCCATCATTTTCTGCCCTTTTCCTATGGACCAGGCACCCTCCCCTCATCAGAGCAGGGGGTGCCTGGTGTAATGCTCGAGTCCTCCCATTGACTTCAATGGGGCTCGGGTGCTCGGCCGAGCACTCGAGCCTCCGGGGGCGCTCGGTCAGAGCACCCGAACACCCGAGCATTGGGGTGCTCGCTCATCACTAATCGAGATTGTTCTTGATCTGAATATCACCATCCTGATGTCAGACAAATTATCTTCCTACTGTATATCAAAGTAACATAGTAAATTAGGTTGAATAAAGACACAAGTCCATCAAGTTCAACCTTCTCCTCAAATAAGTTAGTCATTTACCAGACCTTCCTGATCTGCCTACTAATAAACAGTATAACTCTGTATGTTCCCTTTTGAAAGAAATGTATCTAATCTTCTCTTGAATGTATCCAATGTATCTGCCATAACCATCTCCTTGGGCAAAGAATTCCACAATTTAACAGACCTTACTGTAAAAAAAACCCTTCCTTTGCTGAAGTCTAAACCTCCTTTCCTCTAATCTCAAGGGATGTCCCCTGGTCACCTGATCAGGCATTGGAATAAATAGCTCACCAGAGAGATCCTTATACTGACCTCTCATATACTTGTACAATGTGATAAGGTCTCCTCTTAGTTGTCTTTTCTCTAGAGTAAATAAACCAAGTTTGTCTAGTCGTTCCTCATACGTCAAGTCCTCCATTCCCTGAAATTAATTTTGTTGGTCTTCGCTGTACCCTCTCTAGTTCTAGTATATCCTTTTACAGAACTGGAGTAGGAAAGACTTCATAAAATGGACTGTTTGAAGTGCTAAACCTAAAGTGGATTTTTATTATATTTAACAGAAAAAAATACCTAGGTCAGAACTTTATGCAGCAACCAAGCATATTTATTTGTAAGAATGGGAGAATCTTTCAGCAGAAGAGGTGAATTTGGAGGAAAACTGAAGGTTTTGCCTCGTATGGGGATCCTACCCCAGTGCAAATTCCCTCTCAACTGATTTTGCACAGAAGAAGAAAAAAGTGTGTGTTTGTGTGTGCATGTGTATATTATACAAGTGTGTTTAAAATGTGCATGTATATGAGTTTGTTTATGTTTGTATATGTATGTGTTTGTATGTGTATGTGTGTGTTTGTAGGTGCATAAATATATGTGTGTGTTTGTGTATGCTTAGGTATATGTGTGTGTATATGTGTATGTGTGTGTTTGTATGTATATATATATATAAAGATATATGTGTGTTTGTGTATGCTTAGGGATATGTGTGTGTGTTTGTATGTGTGTTTGTAAAGATAAATGTGTGTGTGTGTGTGTGTGTGTCTGTATATATATGTTTGTGTGTGACTGTGTGTGTGTTTGTATGTGCAGGTATATACATGTGTGTGTATGTGTATGTGTGTGTGTGTGATTGTGTTTGCATGTATTTGTGCATGTATGTGTGTGTGTTTGAATGTCTCTGTATATATGTGTGTGTGTGTATGTGAGTGTAAGTGTGTGTTCACATGTATATGTGTGTCTATGTTAGTATAGATATCTGCATATGTGTGCGTATCTGAGTGTGTATATATGTGTGTATATGTGAATGTATGTGAGTGTATATGAGTGAGTGTGTAGGTGAGTGTATGTGAGTGTATATGAGTGAGTGTGTAGGTGAGTGTATGTGTTTGTATATTTTATTGTAGGTATATGCATATATGTGTGTGTGTGTTTTCACATGTATATGTGTGTCTATGTTAGTGTTGATATCTGCATAAGTGTACGGATCTGTGTGTGTATATACCTGTGTGTGTATGTGAGTGTGTTTGTATATTTTAGTGTAGGTGTAGGCATATGTGTGTGTATCTTTGTGTATGTGTGGGTACATGTACATGAAGTCACAGAGCAATGTGTTGGATATCTCTCTTGCGTTCAAAGTGTTAAATTGTATATTTAAATCAATAGTAACATTTGCTTGACCACTCATGCAATTAGTTTGTTCTAAAATTCCTCCAGTTCCCTAGTATGTCACCCTCATTGGATTTTAATTGGTGCAGAACTCTAAAGTTGGAAAGTCAATAGAGAACGAGATATAGTTTCACTTTAATATGAACACCAAAAATGGAAAAGCTAAACTTGAAAATCTAATTTCCTGGCACCTTGTCCAAGGCTAACGGCTGGTGCTTTCAGGGTGAAAATAAAAAGCCAGCAAAGGTCTATTGTATCCGCTTGTGTTTGTTTGTGATTAAGTGGAACACGGCTTCTCTGGTGTCAGTTAATTAGAATTACCTGCTACATAGATGGATCTTTATTTTTTTTGTCCCTTGGTTCTGTGAGGAGGGAGCGAAAAATCCATTGCTCTCGTATGTACTGACCTTTTAATTGAAAGAGCATGTTTCCTTTTAAATAGGCAATTTCCTACTTGTGGATTTTGATTTCCCCAATGGCAAGAAACATTTTTTTGTTCCCATGTATCCTAAAGTAGGCCAAGGCCCAGCTACAAATCAGTTCAGGGAAGTCGGGGGTGATTGCGAGGAAACAAGACAACGAGGAGCCAGTTGCCACATGCGCTTGAGATTTTAGACGCTCTTTGTGTTGTTAATCCTCATGGCAAATCTATTACTTGTTAGGTAACAAGAGATTACAATTCAATTAGTTGCCGGGTTAAAGTCTCAGAGTTTCATGCTGTGATATGTAAGCAGTCAGTTAAGATGACAGGAGAAAAAAATAGCCAGGTCAGTGAAGGAGATGGTAAACTTTTCTTGGGTGCTTGGGAATTAATTAATCCTTATTAACACACTGGATGCTTGAGGGGTCGCCAATACTTAATGAAGCAATGCGTTGCAGACCAACACAGAGCTTAATAAACTCATATGATGCATTCAGGCTTTCTACTGATCTAGGCCCAAACAAGTGCATCTCACCCCCTCCCTCAAAACACTGCCACAAACTCACTTTAACCTTCCCCTTTCACGGGCTTGTCCCTTCACTTAACCCTTTGAGTGCCAGAGGGGTACGGAATGCATTGCTTTTCAATAAATTCTGTACCCCTCTGGCATTCAATGCATACCTCCCAAGTGTCCCTCTTTAGGAGGGACAGTCCCTCTTTTAGACCCAAATCCCTCTGTCCCTCTTTCCCACCCTAATGTCCCTCTTTTTAGAAGATCAGATTGTTGGGTGTGTATATAACTGTATCACATTGCTCTACAGCAATAAAACTCTTATTATTGTTTGTTTAAATGTCAGTATATGTGTTTAGAAATTAGTCTGTGTAAATAAAATACTTTGGTGTTGTTATAAATCATTTATTAGGTTACACAAGGAGGTATCAAGAGGTCATAAAACAGCCTAAAAATTCTCAGTAATGCCCCACCCACCAACCACACCCCCTGCCACACACCCTAAAACACAGGTGTTCCTCTTTGGCAAATTGAAATGTTGGGAGGTATGCAAAGGGTTAAAGGGATAGTAATGTTTCACAATAAAAGCATCTCCAATTAATCTTTGTAGTTTTTGGGTCATGGAGAGTGTTATTGCAATACTGTCAGAGTTGTAGTTCAAGAGTAATTGAATGATAAAGTTTCCCCCTCCTGCCCCTTTTACTGATGTAACACTGCTCACCTCAGAGCAACAAGACTGTCCAGATGGATCGCAGAGAGGGACAATCTTCAGTGAGCAGAAAGGTAAAACCTGAAAAAACTGTCAAGGGGGGCAGGGTTTTCATTGTTCTCACTGTAAGAAGATTGACCCTTGCTGTGAGCTGTCCACACTTGAGGAGAGGTAGTTTACACTAGGTAAACAGGGGAGGTAGTGGGGATACTTTATCATTCAATTACTCTTGAACTACAACTCTGACGGTATTGAAATAAAACGCTCCATGGCTCAAATACTATGAAAATTAATGGGAGCTGCATTTATTTTTAAACATTACTATTAGTGTTGAGCGAGCACCCCGATGCTCGGGTGCTCGGGTGCTCTGACCGAGCACCCCCTGAGGCTCGAGTGCTCGGCCGAGCACCCGAGCCCCATTGAAATGAATGGGGCAACACCAGGCACCCCCTGCTCTGATGAGGGGAGGGTGCCTGGTCAATGCCCCCTTCATCTCCGCTATGCCCCCTTCATCTCAGAATGCCCCCTTCAGCTCCGCAATGTCCCCCTTCAGCTCCGCTATGCCCCTCTTCCACAATGTGCCCCTTCATCTCCGCTATGCCCCTCTTCCACAATGTGCCCCTTCATCTCCGCTATGCCCCTCTTCCACAATGTCCCCCTTCATCTCCTCTATGCCATAGAGGAGATGAAGGGGGACATTGTGGAAGAGGGGCATAGCGGAGATGAAGGGGCACATTGTGGAAGAGGGGCATAGCGGAGATGAAGGGGCACATTGTGGAAGACGGGCATAGCGGAGATGAAGGGGGACATTGTGGAAGAGGGGCATAGAGTCTATGCCCCTCTTCCACAATGTCCCCCTTCATCTCCGCAATGCCCCCTTCATCTCCGCAATGCCCCCGTACCTCCAGTCCCTGGTGGTCCAGCGGAGCGTCTTCGGATCTGTGCCTCTTCCGGCACAGATCCCCGCCACCCGAACATGGCGGGAGAGCACATGGCGGTACTCGACGAGTACCGCCATGTGCCGAGCAGAGCGATGCTCGAGCCGATCCGAGCATCGGCCGAGCACGCTCGCTCATCACTAATTACTATCCCTTTAAAGTCACAGAAGCAATGCAAATAATTAGCAACCAAGGGGCTTAAAGTAAGTGGATAAATTGATTTATGAAGAAGGGAAAAATGTGTCTTTGTGGAGGCTGGGCCCTGAGCCACATGTTTTTAAAACTGTGCATTTTCTTTAGAAAATGGATATAGGCACAAAGCAGAAAATATTTCCAATCTGATGCCGTATTTGATCTAGGCCTTAAGTCACAAAATACAAATAGTATATTAAATAAAAAATGGTGGGATATTTTTCATTAAAATAATTATTATATCTCCAACCTGTTTATCTTGCATTACAATTTACTGTTGTACTTATCATGTGATGCTGTCCTTCTAATTTGAATCATCAGTAAATGTGCATTTTGTAAAGTGTATGCCGTTAATGACTTCCTAGTAACACCAAACACTACATTAATATTTGTCTTAAATGGACCCGATCACCTAAAATCAATTTTGATAATTTCAAAAAAGCGCTGACTTCATATTTTATCCCTACATTACCTCACCACTCACCGACACTGCTCAGCAATGTATTACCCTCCTCCCCTAGCACTGACGTCCTGTCTTATCCCTACATTACCTCCCCACTCACTGACACTGCTCAGCAATACATTTCCACCTCCCCTAGCACTGACGTCCTGTCTTATCCCTACATTATCTCCCCCACTTCATGACAATGCTCAACAATGCTTTGCCCATCCCTGCAGCATAGACTTCCTATCGTATCCCTACATTACCTCCTCCACTCATTGACACTGCTCAGCAATGCATTACCCACCTCCCCTAGCACTGACTTCCTGTCTTATCCCTACATTACCTCCCCACTCACTGACACTGCTCAGCAATGCATTTCCCACCTCCACTAGCACTGACTTCCTGTCTTATCTCTGCATTACCTCCTCCACTCATTGACACTGCTCAGCAATGCATTACCCACCTCCCCTAGCACTGACTTCCTGTCTTATCCCTACATTACCTCCTCCACTCACTAACACTGCTCAGCAATGCATTGCCCACCTCCACTAGCACTGACTTCCTGTCTTATCCCTACATTATCTCCCCCACTTAATGACAATGCTCAACAATGCTTTGCCCATCCCTGCAGCACAGACTTCCTATCTTATCCCTACATTACCTCCTCCACTCATTGGCACTGCTCAGCAATGCATTACCCACCTCCCCTAGCACTGACTTCGTGTCTTATCCCTACATTACTTCCCTACTCACTGACACTGCTCAGCAATGCATTACCCACCTCCCCTAGCACTGACTTCCTGTCTTATCCCTACATTACCTCCCCCACTCACTGACACTGCTCAGCAATGCATTACCCACCTCCCCTAGTACTGACTTCCTGCCTTATCCCTACATTACCTCCCCCATTCACTGACACTGCTCAGCAATACATTACCCACCTCCCCTAGCACTGACTTCCTGTCTTATCCCTACATTACCTCCCCCACTCACTGACACTGCTCAGCAATGCATTACCCACCTCCCCTAGCACTGACTTCCTATCTTATCCCTACATTACCTCCCCCATTCACTGACACTGCTCAGCAATACATTACCCACCTCCCCTAGCACTGACTTCGTGTCTTATCCCTACATTACTTCCCCACTCACTGACACTACTCAGCAATGCATTGCCCACCTCCCCTAGCACTGACTTCGTGTCTTATCCCTACATTACCTCCCCCCACTCACTGACACTGCTCAGCAATGCACTGCCCACCTCTCCTTACATTGACTCCCTGTCTTATCTCTACATTACCTCCCCCCACTCACTGACACTGCTCAGCAATGCACTGCCCACCTCTCCTTACAGGAGAGGTGGGCAGTGCATTGACTTCCTGTTTTATCCCTGCTCAGTAATACATTACCCACCTCCCCTTACCTTGACTTCTTGTCTTATCCCTACATTACCTCCACCACTCACAGCAAAACAGCAACGCAGGAGTGCACACGGTCCACCTCCTCTTCCTCTCTGCACATGAGCTAACATCCTTTATCCAATGAAATGCTGAGACGCTGCCTCAGAAATAAAGTCTGGTTTTTACATTGCATAAGTCAGTGATGGGCACATTGGGCAGCACATCACCGCAGCGAGGCTCATCGACATCTGAGGTCAGGCCCAGAGGAATGTGAGCTTTGCTTCCCATTGCGCACACCACTTACCCTAAGTAGTATTTATTTAGGACAAGATGTGTGTGCTTCGCAAAGCAAGAAAAAGATAAGGGCAGCAAGTTCAGCACAGGAGATATGTATATATATATAGTAAATGGCATATGGCAGCTGCCAACACCAGATAATATCAATGATGAACTCAAAGTCATTAGTGTTGAGCGAGCGTGCTCGGCCGATGCTCGGATCGGCTCGAGCATCGCTCTGCTCGGCACATGGCGGTACTCGTCGAGTACCGCCATGTGCTCTCCCGCCATGTTCGGGTGGCAGGGATCTGTGCCGGAAGAGGCACAGATCCGAAGACGCTCCGCTGGACCACCAGGGACTGGAGGTACGGGGGCATTGCGGAGATGAAGGGGGCATTGCGGAGATGAAGGGGGACATTGTGGAAGAGGGGCATAGCGGAGATGAAGGGGCACATTGTGGAAGAGGGGCATAGCGGAGATGAAGGGGGACATTGTGGAAGAGGGGCATAGCGGAGATGAAGGGGGACATTGTGGAAGAGGGGCATAGAGGAGATGAAGGGGGACATTGTGGAAGAGGGGCATAGCGGAGATGAAGGGGCACATTGTGGAAGAGGGGCATAGCGGAGATGAAGGGGGACATTGTGGAAGAGGGGCATAGCGGAGATGAAGGGGGCATAGCGGAGATGAAGGGGGACATTGCGGAGCTGAAGGGGGCATTCGGAGATGAAGGGGGCATAGCGGAGATGAAGGGGGGCATTCACCAGGCACCCTCCCCTCATCAGAGCAGGGGGTGCCTGGTGTAATGCTCGTGTCGCCCCATTGCATTCAATGGGGCTCGGGTGCTCGGCCGAGCACTCGAGCCTCAGGGGGTGCTCGGTCAGAGCACCCGAGCACCCGAGCATCGTGGTGCTCGCTCAACACTAAAAGTCATCAACTTTTATTTGTTTTGATCAAAACATGTTCCCACAATGTCATTGGTTGATACATACGCTAGTGGAGAGACTTTAGCAGTGGGTACCAGCAGTCAGACGTAATAGATGACAATTTAGTTACATTCACACATTTCACATTCAAGATGCTTACTCACGATCTCCACCAACACCAGCCATAAAAGTGTGATGTGTGAACTTATTTAAGGCACCACCCGCCAATTAGAGTGATCGTCCCAGCCTCCCGGAGGGCCCCTGTATTTATACTGCATTGGTCCCTTGCAACCAGGCCATTAACCCTTTCGCAGGAGAGTACACAGACTTTGGCTTGAAACACATTAAATTTATTTGATCAACGTTTCGGCTAAGAGCAATCAGGTTAAAGCCCGTCATTCAGTGGGGTCCAGGTGTGAGGGCTGGCACCCGGGTGTCTGTCAGATGAGGAGCTCAGGGCTGCACTGACAGAGCCGCCTTACAGGTAATGGCCGGACACGGTGCGGGGAAGTGGGTCACGTGGAAGAGCTGGCGCCCAGGTGCCTGTGGGCAGAAGATGCAGCCTGACACTCAGCTCTTCTGTTCCTCTGCATGGCGACAGGGGAGGGGGCAGTGGCAGTATTGTGGTGATACCCGCAGCATGCCGCTCTAACGATGCTTTTCCCTCCACCGCCGATGTTCCGAGGAGCCATGTGCAATTTGCCAGGAGGCATTGCTCTCTGTGTCCTTGTGTGTTATGTACACAGGGAGCGACGCCTCCTAGCAATTTATATATACAGTATATACTAGTTGAACAGCTCGTGTACACGGGCCACAGTGGCAGGCAGCAATGGCTATGGTGCAGTCATGGACAGTAGAGACTGCCCACACCGCGGCTGATAATGGAGCGGGGCGCTCCGAATTCAGACCCTAGTGAATGGACTACGGTCTGAATTAGGAGCGCCCAGCTCCGTTATCAGCCGCGGCATGGGCAGTCTGTACTGCGCATGACTGCAGCGCGTGCAGTCTTCTGACAAACATACATTAGCATATTATTATATAAGATATGTGCCCCAGTATGTGGACTGAAAGATTGCTATTTATCCTATATAATAATTCGCCAAGTTGTGTGTAACGCCCGACATGTGCAGTGGATACTGCTGCGCGTGCGGCAGTCACACACAGTGGAGACTGCTCGCGCCACGGCTGATACAGAGCTGGGTGCTCCGAAGGAGCGTCCAGCTCTGTATCAGCCGAGGCGCGGGCAGTCTCCACCGCGTGTGACTGCCCCGCGACCGGCTGCCAGAGGCTCTGTATCAGCCGAGGCGCGGGCAGTCTCCACCGCGTGTGACTGCCCCGCGACTGGCTGCCAGAGGCTCTGTATCAGCCGAGGCGTGGGCAGTCTCCACTGTGTGACTGCCCCGCGACCGGCAGCCTGAGGCACTGTGGCCCGTGTAAAGGGCTGTTCAACTAGTTATTTAATAAAGTACTGGTCCTTTAATACAGATGGTGAATCTATTACTTGTTCGGTAACACGAGATTACTTTTCAATTAGTGGCCAGCATAAAGTCTGAGAGTTTCACGCTGTGATGTATAGGGAGATAATTAAAATAATTGGAAAAAAAATAGCAAGGTCAGTAGAAGAGATGGATATCTTTACGTCTTTCTCTGGGAAAAAGAAATGTATTGGAAACCTCTCTACAATCCCACAGTTAATAAACTCTGATAAGCTGAAAGATATAATCAATAATGATTATTCTGTTTTGTTTTAACCCTTTGCATGCCAGAGGGGTACGCAATGCATTGCAATGGCACTCAAAGGGTTAATAAAAGACCCGCTACAGACTCTGTGTATTTTATTTAACTTTTTGAGTGCCAGAGAGGTACGCAAAGCATTGCATGTTTTTTCCTGTCAAGTGACTCAAAGATGGCGTCCCCTGGTGAGAGACGCTTGTTTCAAAAGTTAAAACATTAAAACCAAAATCTAGCTTTGAAACATCACCAATAGGTGGCAGTGTTGCTATAGTTTTCTGTCGAAAATTATCAGAGACAGAATTATTCAAAGGTAATAGAAAGAAAATTGCATTTTGTTTTCTGGTATGATCTGTAATAACTTTGTAATGATGTTTCGCTCTGCATTTACTCATTTCCACAAGGTAATTGTATTATTTTAACCCAATCAGCCACCATAAGCCAGGATTGGGTGTCAGATGCAGTGGTGTTTTGATTGTGCTGGCCACACCCATGATTCATCATTTCAAAATCCGTAAATACCTATTAATAAATACGTTATTTCGGTACATTCATATCTTTACCCAATTTTTGATGTTAGTTAAGTCCCAAAACATATTTTGTAACTTGGGAGTTTTTTAGGAGTTTCATTCTGTAGGTCTATCTCTCTTCCCCCATCGTGTTGTTATCGAACTGGTGTGCTAAATCTCAGACAAACCGATTCACAAACTGAGCCATGTAAGATTCTCTCATCTCAGTCACTATTGCTATGGCGTATCTCACAACTACAAAGGATCATTGCGATGGAGACTTCTCTAGCCCCATTGAAACCAATATGAATTGGTATAATTTTCAGCCTAAAGAACTGCACCTGTTTAGCTTGATAAATAAGCTCAAAACACTGTATACCTACAACAAATGCTAATATATTGGATACAGTGCTTTCAACCCCAACAATGATTGTGTCCTAATAGGTTAATTATTGATTTTAGTTTCCAAACCCCTTGCGCTTTTGGTTTATGGAAGTTGTATATTGTCTTTTTAGATTTTCTGTCATTACACATTTGCCTGTAAGGACCATCATGATGCGAAATGCGTAGGTCTTTGTTAATAGTTAATTGTTAATAGTAATGTTTCACAAAAACAGCAGATCCAATTAATCTTCATAGTTTTTGAGCCATAAAGAGTGTTATTTCAGTACTGTCAGAGTTGCAGTTCAAGTGTATTTGAATGATAAAGTTTCCCTCTCTGCCCCTTTTACCTAGTGTAAGCAACCTCCCTTCATATGTGGAATCTGGCCCACAGACCAGACAGCTCACATCAAGGGACAATCTTCTTACTGTAGAACAATGAAAGCCCTGCCACCCTTGACAGGTTTTTCCCTTATGCTAACTGAAGATTGTCCCTCTCTGTAATCCATCCGGACAGTCTTGCAGCTCTGAGGTGAGCAGTGTTACACTAGGTAAAAGGGGAGGGAGGGGGATACTTTATCATTGAATTACTCTTGTACTACAACTCTGACAGTATTGAAATAACACTCTCCATGACACAAATACTATTAAGATTAATTGGAACTGCTTTTATTATAAAACATTACTATCCCTTTAATCATGCTGTTGGGGTACACACCTGCACATATTTCCTCCCTTTGATTTAATGGATGGAATAAATTTTGTTACAACAGGAGGAAGTTAAACCAAGCTGCAGGACCATGCAGGTCCATTGTAGTTGTCTTCTCTGCCTAATGGGATATCTGTGTCAATAGTGCAATCTGTGGCAACCTCTTGATTTTTGCATCTGGCTAATGGGTGACCGTCTGGAGTGTTGTCTAACTAGAACCTACTTGGTGCAGGGGCTGTTTGCCAAATGCATTGGACACCACTCTGCTGCTCAAACGGTTAATGAAGAATAGAGAAGGGGCTCACCAATGCTAGTCTTATCTTTCTTGGCTGGTAGCAGCCATGTGTGATGTCAGCCACCACCAGACATGATAGGAAACTGGTTTGATTGTAAGTGGGCTGTAGAAAAGTGCAGAGTTGATGGGTCCCACTGTATACTTGGGCACGGTCACAATTGCACCCTCTGTAGTTCCGCTCCTGAGCTGGAGAGAACTATTATAATGAAAAAAAAAATCTCATTACTTTTATTGTGCTTTTTTCTTTCATATAGTTGTGCTGCTTTGACCGAGAACTGTAACTCTTTTGTCTTGCTACCTAAGCCCCAGAGACGTTCAGCTGTTTTTAAGTGTGGTGTTTTCCATTATCTTGTTAATATACCTGCTCGGATGAGAGCCTAATTTATGAGCTGCATCCTTTTTAACCACACGCTTCACTTTCCTCCTTACCACGGAGAGTAAAGTTCTGCTCTCTGACTTCCCGCCCCGCGGCACTTAGCAAACACTTTGATCTAATGAGACTTTTATAGCCGAAACCTCTGTATACCAAAAGCTTCACATCAAAATTTAAATAGCACCTTATTACATTAAATACCTTTGTGGAAACAATAATATGATATGATATTAAGGGAGAATGTATTTTAAAATGGCTTTCGGACTGCAAATTTGATTTGAGGTTTAGACAGTGCTCCGATGATTCCTCGCTGGGCTAAATTAAGTGAAGTCTAACAGTTTGTTAAGATTTCTGATTACTAAGGTATGAGCTATGAAACTTCTTCATCGTGAGATTGGCTTGAACAGGATCCCTTTCCAATAATGTTCTTTAAAAAGCAATGACATTGTCCAAGCCAAAAAAACAACAAAGAATTGCCATCACTTAATGGCTAACTTTCCTATTATAATAAATATTTGCAATGCACCAGAATTATGAGTAAGCCTCCAGGGAGCAAAGAGACAGTAATGTTAAAAATGCATCTTAGATGAAATTGTATATTATAAAATGTACTTTCATTAGTATTATTATTTATCAAATACCAACAGACTCCACAGTACTGTACAATAGTTTAAAGGGATAGTATTACTTCAAAATTACTATCCCTCATATTGTAGCCCTTAATAAACTGAGTTAAATGACACCAGTGGCATCTCTCAAACCTTTATGGTTTAACAGACAGCCGCTTTCAAAGTTTCCTCTCCCCTGCTGTCAGCGTTCTGCTGCCAGCAGGGGAATCCGGTCTCTGAATCAAGAGGAGGCTCTTCAGCAGAGCCGATATCTCGTTATGGAAGGAAAAATGGTTCATTGAAACAGTCTTCTACGTGTGCTTGGTTAACAAGCACATGTAGAAGACTGTTTCAATTAATCATTTTTCCTTCCATAATGAGAGGTGGAGAGTTGGATATTGGGAGCAATGTGGGGAGGTGGACATTGAGGGCAATGTGGGGAGGTGGACATTGGGTGCAATGTGGAGAGGTGGACATTGGGTGCAATGTGGGGAGGTGGACATTGGGTGCAATGTGGAGAGGTGGACATTGGGTGCAATGTGGAGAGGAGGACATTGGGGGTAATGTGGAGAGGTGGATATTGGGAGCAATGTGGAGAGGTGGACATTGGGGCAATATGGAGAGGAGGACATTGGGTGCAATGTGGGGAGGTGGACATTGGGTGCAATGTGGAGAGGTGGACATTGGGGGCAATGTGGAGAGGTGGACATTGGGTGCAATGTGGAGAGGTGGACATTGGGGCAATATGGAGAGGAGGACATTGGGTGCAATGTGGGGAGGTGGACATTGGGTGCAATGTGGAGAGGTGGACATTGGGGGCAATGTGGGGAGGTGGACATTGGGGGCAATGTGGAGAGGTGGACATTGGGTGCAATGTGGAGAGGTGGATTTTGGGGGCAATGTGGGGAGGTGGACATCCGGGGCAATGTGGAGAGTTGCAGGCAATGTGGTGATTTGGGGCAATATGGAGATACCCAATGGGGGCAATTTTTGCACCAGGGCTCGGTGACTTCTCGTTACACCTCTGTGTTTTGTTAAATGTGACTCTTTTCTTTCACTGAATTGAAAACCATAAAATCAGCAGGAAAGACTTTTATTTCTTCTAGTTTCTTAAGTAATCGATTAACCTAAAAGGACAATTATTAATGGGGTTAAAGACAAAATAGCTATATATCTGACAATAAAAATAAAAAAAAACTTCCCTAAACAAATCTCCCTAAACCAATTTCTGGCTTCTCCTACATCTTAATATGCGCAGTTCAGGGCAGGTCTGCCAAGAAAGTCTGCTGTTAATTACAAAGCCACCCTCCGGTTATTTAGGGCCCTCGGAGGATTATCAGCAGTTCATAAAGAGATAAAACTGCTATTATTTACTCTGTTTTCTTCTTCTCCCACTCCAGTTTGTATTTCAAGCATGTGGCGTACTAGATAGTAGAACAGACCTGTAGGGCTTATCATCGACTAGAGATGCCCCCCTTTATGTTCGCAGTATATTTCTCTAGTGATGCGTTGGTAGATCCAGATTTTTGCTTTTTGTTTTTCACAATGCCTTGGAGCGAGTTTCATTCTGTCTTCCATGTCGCTGATCTGTTTATTTTTATTCTGTCTTTTCAATTGTAATTTATGTAAAGCATTAATGGAATATGTTAAAGGAGTATTAACACATTCTAAAAATAATCCTCCACCTAAACTTACCTCCCAAGTATCCCCCTTTAGGAGATATTAGGGGTCTGTACCTCCCAAGTATCCCTCTTTAGGAGATATTAGGGGTCAGTACCTCCCAAGTGTCCCTCTTTAGGAGATATTAGGGGTCTGTACCTCCCAAGTGTCCCTCTTTAGGAGATATTAGGGGTCTGTACCTCCCATGTGTACTTCTTTTGGAGATATTAGGGGTCTGTACCTCCCAAGTATCCCCTCTTTAGGAGATATTAGGGGTCTGTACCTCCCAAGTGTCCCTTTTTAGGAAATATTAGGGCTCAGTATCTCCCAAGTGTCCTTCTTTAGGAGATATTAGGGCTCAGTACATCCCAAGTGTCCCTTTTTAGGAGATATTAGGGCTCAGTATCTCCCAAGTGTCCTTCTTTAGGTGATATTAGGGGTCTGTACCTCCCAAGTGTCCCTCTTTAGGAGATATTAGGGGTCCATACCTCCCAAGTGTCCATCTTTAGGAGATATTAGGGGTACGTACCTCCCAAGTGTCCCTTTTTAGGAGATATTAGGGCTCGGTATCTCCCACGTGTCCCTCTTTAGGAGATTCAAGGGGAACACAAACCTGGATGTGGTGCGCACAGCAACAATATCGACTTAATGTGCTGGAGACTGAATGTCCACATATAGAGGAATAATACAAATCTTTGTAGCTGAGCACTGCATACCCCTCTGGCACTCAAAGGGTTAACTTTTATTATAATGATATAATACCCTGTCCAAAGTCTCAGTCTCACTTTTTGATTTTCATCAGAGACTCAATTTAGGGTCCTCTAGGTTCTGGGACCTAACCACGGAGCAGAAGAGAGAGAGAGAGAGAGAGAGAGAGAGAGGAGAGAGAGAGAGAGAGAGAGAGAGAGAGAGACAGCCCAGAATGACAGGAGGAGTGGGGAGAGAGAACATGTGCAGCGCTGTGCAAGAGAGGTGGTCTGAATAATTAAAGTTACTGTCAGTAAGTTCAGTACATTGCATTTTTTATATATATATATATATATATATATATATTTTTTTTTTTTTTTGAGCAGCGCTGTGCAATATTACATTACAGTACATTATGGGAGGCAACCTTACAGTAAGTGACATGACAATCTCGCGCTGTCATGCAGGGCAAGATTGTCATATTGCCATTTTGAACAGGGCGACATGGTAACTGTATCATTTGGTCACACGCTCTTTGCGTGCGACCATTTAAAAGTAAACCAAATAAAGTCCCCCCCCCCCACTAATTAGTCATATAGCAACATGCTTAGAAATAGTACTATTATACAGTATAATTACAGCGTTATTAAGAAATCCTACTTGTTCTGAGACTGACGGGCAGACATCAGCACAGACATCTTGCCTTAGAGACATCTGTGCGCCAGCTCTGTCCATCCCGGTCTCCTCTAGGAGGCGCTGCATTGTACCTTAAGGTAACAGGAAGTGACTGATTGCTGAGGCGCGCAGATTCCTCTAAAGCAAAAAGCCTGCCCGTCAGTCTCAGAAGAAGTAGGATTTCTTAATAACTCGGTACTTATGCTGGATAATAGTACTATTTCTAAGCTTATCACTATATGAATAATCATTTGGGGGTGGACTTTATTTGGGGTGATAGTTCCGCTTTAATCTTTTAGGTGCGTATAATGTTTTTTTGCAAACAGACAGCATTCGCTTGAATAACAATAAGTTTCACTATCAAAACGTCGTCCACTATTGGGTAGATTAAACATGTCACCACCATGAAAAGGACGTTAGAATCGCTCCCACATCAAATGGGCGAGATTCTGATATTGCGGGCTTAAGCATTGCACATTTTAATAAAAATCCAATATCTTGGAAACAAGGAGACTTTCCGGGGCCGTGCATTTCATCATGCAACTCTTACACACACAGAACGTGTAGGAATCACACATCTGACCACCGCTAGTGCTTACATTCATGTATGTTAACCCTTTGAGCGAGAGAGTGGTTCCGGAGCAAGTGTAGCAGTGGTTGGATGCGTGATTCCTACACGTGCTGTGTGTGTAAACTCTGAAAGATGAAACGCACGCACTCAAAAAGGCTCCTTGTTTCCAAGGTATTGGATTGGTTTTAAAATGTGCGATGCTTAGAGGGATAGTAATACTTTGTTTTATCTTTATTTTATTTTGTAGGCATTAAAAAAACATGAAGAACGATATAAGTCTTATCTCTCAAACCTTTATGGTTTGAGAGATATTCACAAGCAATGTTTCCCCTCAGTGACCAAAACGGTCAAGTCTGCCATCTAGATGTCAGATTTGAAATCCGGTCTGCGGACCGGCCATGGCTCTACAGCAGAGCCGAGATCGCGAGATATAACAAGAACTACTTCATTCGAATAGTCTACAAAGTGTGCCTGGTTTGCAAGCACACTTTTTAGGCCCTTCCAATGAAATAGTTATTTTTATATCTTACGATCTCAGCTCTGCTGAAGAGCCACTGGTTGATCTGCGGACCGGATTCCAAATCTGACAGCTAGATGGCAGACTTGACCATTTTGGTCAGTGAGGGGAAACTTTGCTTGTGAATATCTCTCAAACGTTTATGGGAAATGAGAAATAAGACTTATATCGTCCTTCATGTTTGTTTAATGCCTATAAAATAAAATAAAGCTAAAACGAAGTATTACTATCCCATTAAGCCCGCAATATCAGAATCATGCCCTTTTAATGCGGGGGGCGAGATTCTGATATCGTCCTTTTCAAGGCAGCGATACGTTTAATGCACCATTTTCTTTGTCATCCAGTAGTGGCCGAGGTTTCGAAAGGATACCTAACAATAAAGTTACGCATTTTACCATTTCTTTGCTTGACGGCATTGCTGGCAGACAAACCTGGCAGTAAGAGGGTTAACCTTTTGAGTCTCAGATGGGTATTCAACGCATCACTTTGCAATTTGTTGCATATCCCCTGGCGCTCAAAGGGTTAAACTGGAATAGGAATACATCACTTTGCATACTGTATATTGTTGGAAGGGTTTATACGTCATTCACCTGAGTTATACAGGTGAATGGAACGGATTAGAATTGGCTGTTTTATATCCAGGCACCATTTATAAATGACGTTGGATAGTTTACAATGTTGTAATTATAATCATCCTGTCCCTGCAGAAGTATCTCTTTTAGACAAAACACGTTGGATATATACCTTTATTGCCTGCTATACCATCAGCTATTATCACGTAGAGACTATACTGTGAAACCAAGGACGGGAGGTGTGTATTGACTGTCATTTACACCAGTCAGCCCTGGTGAGAACAGCGCCGAGGGAAAGCAGTCTATCTATGTATGTATTGGATTGGTATTAACAGGGGAGGGCTGGCAACTTGTGGCCCAGGGGCAAATACATTCAAGTGGCCCATTTCTATTATCGTTCCAGGCCACTGTTCCAGCCCACCCCCTTTTGTTAATTTTAAAATTGGCATTAATGTTCTGACGTAAGTCACGTGATACCACAGAGCTTACAGTTGAAACGAGGCTACACTAGTGCGCTACTACAAAGCTTACAATTTAAGTAAAGCTTACCTAGTGATACTATAGAGCTTACAAGGGAAATGGTTTATGCTACTAGTGTAGCTCCATTTGGATTGTACCTCTGTGGTATCATGTAGCTCCATTTGGATTGTACCTCTGTGGTATCACTAGGGTAGATCCATTTACAGCAGCAATCAGGAGATTTAGTGAGGTGCAGTGGCCTACCAGCCCAGATATATGACCAGCCCAGGGGGCAATTGCCCCCCTGCCCCCCAGCCAGCCCTCCCCTGGGTATTAAAATGTGCGACGCTTAAGCCCCCGATATCAGATGCAAGTGAGATTCTGATATTGTCCTTTTCATGGCAGTGACATGTTTAATCAGGCTGACCATATGTACCGTTTTAAAGGGGACAGTACCTTTTTTTTCATATTTACAGACCGTCCCATCTTTTTAATATAAATGTCAATTTTGTCCCATTTTTAATATAACTTGTATATAGTTTTTAATTTTTTTGTAAACAAACTGAACACGGCTTGTTTATTTCTCATAAGATAAAGTAAATCAGAACTTCCTTTTGTCACACTAGTGGTTTTACTGTGATTTCACTGTACACATTGATTACCATAGAGTCTTATGACTCGAGTGACTCATAACTGTCTAAGACTCTCGAGTCTATGGTAAATTACCATAGAGTCTCTTAGACAGTGATATGACGACGAGTCATAAGACTCTATGGTAATCAATGCATACAGTAAACACAGTAAAATCACTAGTGTGAGTGACGAAGAGAGGAAGTTCTGATTTACTTTAGGGGCAGGCTTTTTGACCAGAGAGAGAGAGAGAGAGAGAAAGAGAGAGAGAACGCCGCTAGTAAGAGACACAGCAAACGCATTCTCGTTGTTTGCAGCTTACTACGATCGGACTCGGAGTGACGGAGTCCCACTGTCCGTCTGTCCCACACCGCGTCCCATTTTTGTCTCAAGGAAATATGGTCAGCCTATGTTTAAAGCGGGACTACCACCCGACACAATCTTTAGCGCTACTAAGCAGCTAGTCGCCAGATGGGGACTTAGTGAAGCTAAAGATTGTGGTGGGTGGTAGTTCCGCTTTAATGCACTATTTTCTTTGTCGCCCAACAGCGGCCGGCATTTCAAAAGTATACCTAACACGATAGTTACATATTTTGCCATTCCTTTGCTTGGCGGCAATGCTGGCAGACAACCCTGGCAGTAAAAGAGTTAACTTTTTGAGTCTCAGACAAGTATCCAGTGCATTGCTTTGCAATTCGTTGCGCACCCCTCTGGCACTCAGAGTGTTAAACAGGAATAGGAATACACCGCTTTGCATATACAGACTTATACCTGGCTTTGCATATGAATGGGAAATCTATTGTTTTGCATACAGATAGGTCTGTGTTGCTCTGCTATGCACTGGAGGTCCCATCTCAGTCAATTGGTTTGAGGGGCATACTGAGAAAGAATAAATGGATTTTTAATGTTTGCGATTTTGCTTGCATCCAAGTCTGGCTCTATTATTTTCCCAAGGAGTCTACAATTTATTTTTTTTTTGTCTCTTATATTCAGTATTCAGGCTGCAAAAAAAAAAAAAAAATAGCAATTTTGGAGCAATGTAATTTCATCCAGAATTGGGGAGAACTTATCTAAATTCCAATTGATTTAAAAGGGGATTGATTCCATGGTTTAAAACCACATTTACATCACTGGGCGTGTTCATTTCTCCCCTATAATGCACCATACAGAGAATTTCCAAATTCACATTGATTTAAATGGATATTTTAATGTGTTTGAGACCTTTCCAGCATTCGAAGAGTAAAAAGCTCCATTGCATTTGTCTATGTGGAGCAGTTTGCTCCATAACTGCACTTCTTTACCCCCTCCCCGCCACTCCTTTCCTACACACTTTAGAGGCAAACCACACCTACTCTCCTCCTTAATCCTGCCTATCCATATTAAGTCCTTCCCAAGTTATGACTCAGCCACCATCGTTTGGACACTTCCAGTCTAGGTTTTCTTAGTATTCTTGGGACAAGGGAATAGATATTATATCAGATATTAGGGGTCCATACCTCCCAAGTGTCCCTCTTTATGAGATATTAGGGGTCCATACCTCCCAAGTGTCCCTCTTTATGAGATATTAGGGGTCCATGCTTCCCAATTGTCCCTCTTTTGGATATATTAGGGGTCTGTATCTCAAAAGTGTCCCACTTTAGGAGATATTAGGGATATATACCTCCCAAGTGTCCCTCTTTAGGAGATATTAGGGGTCCATACCTCCCAAGTGTCCCTCTTTAGGAGATATTAGGGGTCCATACCTCCCAAGTGTCCCTCTTTAGGTGATGTTAGGAGTACATACCTCCCAAGTGTCCCTATATAGGAGATATTAGGGGTTCATACCTCCCAAGTGTCCCTCTTTAGGAGATATTAGGGGTCCATAACATCCAAGTGATAGACTGTAAGCTCTCATGACCAGAACCCTCTGTATCTTTTATTTTCTATGTTCCATTTGTACTGTTTAATGCCTCTGTATGTCTATTTACTATTGCACAGTGGTATGAGATATTAAGAAAACCTTGCTACACTATAGCACTAAAAATCCACAGTTTTCAGCTGCTACAAAAAAGTTAGGCTGCAAACATGGCCTTAACGTGATCAATCTATTCAGCTCTACTGTCTCCTAAATAGGGACACTTGGGAGGTCTGGGCCCCTAATATCTCCTAAAGAGGGACACTTGGGAGGTATGGAGCTCTAATATCTCCTAAAGAGGGACACTTGGGAGGTATGGATCCCTAATATCTCCTAAAGAGGGACACTTGGGAGGTATGGATCCCTAATATCTCCTAAAGAGGGACACTTGGGATGTACAGACCCCTAATATCTCCTAAAGAGGGACACTTGGGAGGTATGGACCCCTAATATCTCCTAAAGAGGGAAACTTGGGAGGTATGGATCCCTAATATCTCTTAAAGAGGGCACTTGGGAGGTACAGACCCCTAATATCTCCTAAAGAGGGACACTTGGCAGGTACAGGCCCCTAATATCGCCTAAAGAGGTGCAATTAGGAGGTTTGAGTTTATAAGAGCTTCACACAGTTCTGGCCTACATTAACCCCTTAGAGTCCGGTGACGTACCCAGACCGTCACGCTGGTCCGACACTTAAGGACCAGTGACGGTCCTGGTACGTCACATAGTATTATTCACCGCGCTCGTGCAGACCGGAGCGATCTCTTTCAGTCCCTCAGTTCGCGTGCCTCCCCACGTGATCAGTCACGTGGGGCGGCACGCCGAAATTCTCTATCTGGTCCTTAAAGGACCACTAACCCCGCGACCACTGGTCATTAAGGGTTAAATTAAAATGTACCTGTTCCTAAGTCCATTATGGGTCTCTGTGCATTCACAATGCATTGAGACCACTCTAGCATTTAAATGTTTAAATGCTGAATGGTAATTTTTATTTGTTCACTATGGTTCAGTTTATTTGCTTCAGAATTGTACCTCTTTTAATTAATACATCAATTTCAATGTGTTGGATACCTCTTTGGCACTCAGATGGTTTAAATGAGCAATAAACTTTTTATGAAGACCTATATGTTATAGGTCACTCTCACTGCTATAAGTTGTTTTATTCAAAAGTGACAGCGGTTCAAACTAACAAGAAGTGAATTACAGTGTGATTACTTCCTGGAAGTTCTGACTGGAAGTAACTCAGCACTTTCTATCACTGTTTGTTAGAGACTTGCATTTCATTTCTATGCAAATTGCTCTTAGGGTTAGTCACCCTAAGAGTAATGGGGGAATCCATACATGGACCCCTTGCTCACTAGTGCTTAGAGGGATCAGCTGCACCTCACCGATGAGGCCCCACAAGGCCGAAACGTAGTCTGGGGTTAGCTGCTTCCCTTGTTCAGAGAAGAATTTTATGGCATTTCATGACTAGACTGTCATTTTGGCAGGACCTGTCCGATATGCTTCAGAATATTTCTTCTCTGTGTATAGCATTTGTGAACTAAAAGAGATTGACAGTCCCAGTGAGCTTTAGCATACACTTGCAAACTCATGAGCCTAGTTGAGCATCTCTGACTTCTTCTATCCCCTAGAGAATACCACAGTCTAACTAATTGGACTGTGACCACTAGAGGGCACTGTTAATGTTTAAAAAAACTAATAAATCATAATATCTCTGGAAATATGCCTCTCTCATCAATGACATTTTCAAATGTTTACTTCCTTTAACACCTTAAGGACCATTTCCATGCCAGGACCGTCACGGCTGCACGCCGCTCCAGAAGCCCTGAACCGGAAGTGAAAAAAAAAAAAAGAAAAAAGCCCTGTGGTCCTCAAGTGCTAGTTGCGCGTGCTTGCACCGGTCCTTAAGGGGTTTAGGAATTGTACAATTTTATTAAGACAAAACATATGCGTAGTGGGGGGTTTTCCCCCACATCAATGGAGGATGCTTCACTGAAAAGTTATCAAAGTTCAGACTTGGTGACCAGCCCACAAAACTGCATTTTTAAAAATATTTTGTGACCTTGAAAAAACAGCAACTTAACACTTGGTGGCTAGTCTACAAATTGCAGGTTACTTAACCCTTTGAGTGCCAGAAGGGTACGCAATGCATTGCAATGGAACTCAAAGGGTTAAAGAGAAAAAAAAAAAAAAAAAGTTTGAACTGTGACTAATTTTTGAATGAGGCATCTCCAAACACTGGAATTACCCTTGTTTTACTCAACACGAAAACCCATATAATAGGTATGTTTTAATCAAAAAACAGTTTTGTTTTTTTTTAATTTTATTTAAGGTGACAGTTCCACTTTAAAGGGATAGTAATGTTTCATAATAAAATCAGCTCTAATTAATCATCATAGTATTTGGACTTTGGAGAGTGTTATTTCAGTCCTGTCAGAGTTGTAGTTCAAGAGTAATTCAATGATAAAGTATCCCCCCCGCCCCTTTTACTGATGTAACACTGTTCAGCCAGATCAGAAGGGAGGTGCCCAGGTAGATTGCAGAGAGGGACAATCTTCAATTAAGATAAGGGGAAAACCTGAAAAACTTGTCATGGGGGGCAGGGATTTCATTGTTCCCATAGGAAGAAGATTGTCCCCTGCTGTTATCTGTTTGGTCTATGGACTGCATTCCACATCTGAGAAGAGATGGCTTACACTAGGTAAAAGGGATGGGAGGGGATACTTTGCTTGTGAATATCTCTCAAACCATAAAGGTTTGAGAGATAAGACTTATATCGTTCTTCATGTTTTTTTAATGCCTATAAAAAAAAATAACGTTAAAACAAAGTATTACTATCCCTTTAAGCTAAGATTTCTAATGCAATTTTTTTTTTAATGCAATCAGTCATCATTGAAGTTCTCTCCGCAGCGTCCAGCTTCGTGCCCTGCGGGGGTATGGGAGCACTGCTGTGCGATTATGTCAGCATGTGTGCAAAAGTGTACTCCTGTATCTCTAGTACACTCTGTTTTCTGTTATATATCCATGCCAGCCTTATCACATCAGCAGCCGCGAGCTGAGCAATGAATTCTCCCTGCATCGCTCTGATCCCGGAGATGATAAGGCTGAAGAGCTGGCTGTAATGCAGCTGGGAAAATTACCTCTCTCGTTCCGAATACCAATGGAATCTTTCACTAACATTGACTTTCAAATGAAAGCCGACAATGTTCCTTTTTAAGCAAGCCCCTTAATCCAATTTTGTGCTTGGTTTTGGCTGTATTCTTCTTTTTTATTTCATTTTCTCTTATTGGGGAAGGGGTGGGGGAGAGGGAGGGCGCTGTCACCCCGAGGCATCATCTAGGCAACGTGAAAGCAAATTGAGTATTCAGAATGTGGTTGAAATCCAATCTTCCACGCTTGGAATATTGTGGTCTTTGGCAGAAAGGCTTCTAAGTGCTCCGGGGGATTCACTTAACCCCCTCATTGTTACAGAGATCAGAATCTCGCAGCAGTTATACTTAACAAAACGGGAAGCACTTAACATAGAACGCAACATCTTAATAATACCCCACTTTATCGTAATATGGCCAGAAAATCCTAATGCCCTTAATTCATATTAACCTTGTGCATTTGTTCAATAGATAACGTATACGTTCAGGTCTGCATGTCATGTCTATTGAGGGCAGACTGGCCCAGGTGGTTGCAATTTCAAGCCAGTCTGATCATAATTCTTGCTGCTGTAAAGCAACTGGAAATTCTCTAATGGGGCCATCCCAGAGCTTAAAGGGATAGTAATGTTTCACAAAAACAGCAGCTCCAATTACTCTTCATAGTATTTGAGCCACAAAGAGTGTTATTTCAGTACTGTCAGAGTTGTAGTTCAAGAGTAATTGAATGATAAAGTATCCCCCTCCTGTCCCCTTTTACCTAGTGTAACACTGCTCTCCTCAGATGTGGAATCCAGTCCATAGACCAGACAGATAACAGCAGGGGACAATCTTCTTCCTATGAGAACAATGAAAGCCCTACCCCCCTTGACAGGTTTTTCAGCTTTTTCCCTTATCTTAATTGAAGATTGTCCCTCTCTGCAATCTACCTGGGCACCTCCCTTCTGATCTGGCTCAACAGTGTTACATCAGTAAAAGGGCCGGGAGGGGGATACTTTATCATTCAATTACTCTTGAACTACAACTCTGACAGAATTTAAATAACGCTCTCCATGGTCTAAATACTATGATGATTAATTGGAGCTGCTTTTTTATTATGAAACATTACTATCCCTTTAAAGCCCAACTATCTATCCATCCAGCAGGTACCATGTTAGAATTTGCTGGTTGCTTCCTTACATGCACTCTATAATATTTTCAGTATGTGCCAGGTCCTGTGTTCTTAATGAACAGCTGGACATCTAGTTGTAAATGTTAATTATGTGCTTTGGAAGACAGAACCTGGCAGAAACTGGGAGAGACAAGCAAAGAAACAGGTAGAGGGAGAAGGACAAGGAAAGAGAGTGAGTGAGAGAAAGTGAGAGAGCTAGTGATAACACAGAGCTACATTTCATTTGTAAGCTTTGTGGTGTTATTTGTGTAGTTCCATTTCAATTGTACGCTCTGTGTTATAATTAATATACCATTTAAATTGTAAGCTGTATAGTATCACTAATGCAGCCCCATTTAAATTGTAAGTTCTGTGGTATCACTAGTGTAACCCCATTTAAATTGTAAGCTCTGTGGTATCATTAGTGTAGCTCCATTTCAATTGTTAGCTCTACGGTATCACTAGTGTATCGCCATTCCAATTGTAAGCTCTTTATTATCACTAGTGTAGCCCCATCTCAATTGTAAGCTGTATAGTATCATTAGTGTAGCCCCATTTAAATTGTAAGCTCTGTGGTATCACTAGTGTAGCCCCATTTAAATTGTAAGCTGTATAGTATCACTAGTGTAGCCCCATTTAAATTGTAAGCTCTGTGGTATCACTAGTGTAGCCCCATTTAAATTGTTAGCTCTGTGGTATTACTAGTTTAGCTCCATTTCAATTGTTGGCTCTACGGTATCACTAGTGTCTCGCCATTCCAATTGTAAGCTCTGTGGTATCACTAGTGTAGCACCATTTCAATTGTAAGCTCTGTGTTATCACTAGTGTATCCCCATTTAAATTGTAAGCTGTATAGTATCACTAGTGTAGATCCATTTAAATTGTAAGCTCTGTGGTATCACTAATGTAGCCCCATTTAAATTGTAAGCTGTATAGTATCACTAGTGTAGCCCCATTTAAATTGTAAGCTTGTGGTATCACTAGTGTAGCTCCATTTCAATTGTTAGCTCTACGGTATCGCTAGTGTATCCCCATTCTGTGACAGAGTTATGACCCTAGTGCTAAAATAGCACTAAGTGTGGGTTCTTCCTCTTGTCCCAGAGAAAGTTATGAGATATAATTATTCCCTATCCTAAATATGGGTGCGTAATATCTCAGAGGCATTTCTGTAGACTGGCCTTATACAAGTAATATAAGGGCAATAAAAAGGATTACAGAGTCTATATATATATATATGCATAGAATAGTGGGGGTGGGAGCACTCACTCTTTCTTGCTAATATGCCCAGGTCAACGTTTCGGTCCCTATGTGGGACCTTTATTAAGACGTCTTGATAAAGGTCCCACATAGGGACCAAAACGTTGACCAGTACTGTAGCCAGTTATTGCCTAATAAATTTATTTGAACCAAGTCCCACTGGTGCTGCCTCTTTATCAATACATATATATATATATATCATGCAAATGTTTATTGGCTAGCTAAAAGATATCAAGCAAATAAGAAAACTTAGCAATAACACAATAAAAACAAGTTACATTACATTACAAAATCCAACTAGCAGAGTGTGAGATAATTATAAAATATCGCTTGCCATAATACACAAATCACATACCAGTCAGCCTTTGGTCACTTAGAGTGTCAGGTAACCTGATCTGTCCGCTACTGACGTATGGAATACTGGCACTCAATATATACCTTTTCTGTTAGCATGAGCCAACGAGGTGAGGAACATGCATTTGGCTCGTGCACGGAAAGACCATATTTGGGGATGGATATATCAGTTGGCTATTGGACCTGTTGCTAGGGGTCTTAGGTAGAAGCAGCCAATGATGTACTTCTGCTTTTTAGAGGCCCAGACAGAGGTGTAACTAGAAGCCTCCGGGCCCTGGTTCAAGAAGTGCCACTGGCCCCCACCACCACCACCACATTGGCCCCTCTCAACCACACTAACCCCCTATACAATGCCCCTCAATCTTCACAATGCCCCCATCTCCTACCTCCCTGCAGCTCCCGCACGGTCCTCTTAGTAATGCAGAGCGCTGAGAGATGATGTCATCTCCCAGTGCTCTGCATTACTAGATCTCCGGAGGGAGATTGCTGGCACCAGGCAGACGGGTTGCAGAGGGCGGCCGAGCCCCTAGAATGACGGTCCCGGTCACAGGTACAACCCCTGCGACCCCTTTAGTTACGCCACTGAGCCCAGGGGTAAAAGGGACAACTGTCTAACCGTCTACTTCTCCTTTCTAGGAGCTATAGGGGATGTGTGGCAATTATCAGTTAGGGCAGACGGTTATGTGGCAATATGTCTGTCCAGATAAAGTAAGAATATGTTCTAGCATTCTCTGCCATGGCTAGAAAAATAAATGTATGTAGTAACCCTTTGTGTGCCATGTAAGAATAGCTATATGCAGACTACAATAGGGTTATGGGTAGAAAAATATAAATCATATAAAAGTTATAGGGGGGGTAATTCCCCTACAATTCCAATTGTGAGCTCTTTATTATCACTAGTGTAGCACCATTTCATTTGTGAGCTCTGTGTTATTACTAGTGTAGCACCATTTCATTTGTGAGCTCTGTGTTATCACTAGTATAGCACCATTTCATTTGTGAGCTCTGTGGTATCACTAGAGTAGCACCATTTCAATGGTATGTAAGTATGTATGTATAAATATAGTGCCATGCATGCACAGAGAACGTTCCAGAAATAGTAATGGTAAAATACAGGACAGGATGAAGTGTACATTGCATTAGTAGTGGGAGATGAGTGCAACCAATCAGTCATACATTGTAATACTCCCCTAGTCATGGATTCCTGTGGGGTCAGGTGAGGGGCTGTTCCAGTTCCTGCTTGTTCAGCAGCTGGTTGAGAAGGACAAATTTTGAAATTTGCAAACCCCATCAGAGAGGGCTGGCAATCAAGTGGCTTGTTTCTTCTATTGCTGAAGCATAATGTCCCAGCCCATACACTTTTGTTACATTTTTAACTGGCATTAATGTTATGAAACATAGAGAATGTGAGAGGCTTCTGGGAATGAGCAACAGCACAATGGCCTGTCCTTCGGCTAGTCACCACCCAGAAGCATCACGTTTTAGCTCTCTAGTGCCATTACAGAGGAGAAATTTCCACATACATATTAGACTAATCCCACCCAAAAGTACGGTCCAGTTCCTAAATGATGGGCGAGTCTCCTTTGCACAGGAACGCCAGCTAACCCTCGACGTACTTTTTGGCCTTGTGGACCTCATCAGGAGGGTGCAGCTGTATTCCCTAAGCATTGAGAGGAAAGGGTCCATGTCTGGATTAACCTTCGCTCTTAGGGAGACCCCCTAAGAGTTTTCAAAATAAACATACAGAATGTGAGAGGCTTCTAGGAATAAACAATAGCATATTCGCAGTTAATTTCCAGAAACCTCTCACATTCTGTATGTAAATACCGTGTGTAAGGATCACAGAGTGGGGGGGGGGAGAAAGAGAAGAAAAATACAGGAGATGGTACGGTAGGGGAGAGTTATAAAAAGATTGCACATGCTACATCCAACAATCCAGTATGGGTATGCAGGCCTGTATACACCTTGCATCCATATGTGTAGATATATACATACACACACATACATACACATACACACACACACACATATATATATATATTTGGTGGGTGGTAGATACAATGTTTAACAAAAATTTGACACACCAGTCACACCATAAGACTTGCTTTTCCCACAGAAATCTCACATTTGCAGTGATATATATATATATATATATATATATGAGTGTATGTATGTGTGTATATATATATATATATATATATATATATATATATATATATATATAACATATAAATCAAGCACTCACAGGACTTCAATATATGGATTAAAGATATGATTTATTGTGTCAACGTTTCGGCCAGACACCGCTGGCCTTCCTCAGGACAATTAATTCAGTGTAAAATAGTGCCTTTTAAAAGGCACTATTTTACACTGAATTAATTGTCCTGAGGAAGGCCAGCGGTGTCTGGCCGAAACGTTGACACAATAAATCATATCTTTAATCCATATATTGAAGTCCTGTGAGTGCTTGATTTATATGTTATATGGATGAACTCAGTCTTATCAATGCACCCAGGCATCTCGTCCCATGAAGTGAGAGTGCTTCCACCATTGACTATATATTATATATATATATATATATATATATATATATATATATATAGATGTATCTATATACATATATAAATATATATATATATATATATATATATATATATATATACACACACACGCATACATACATATATGCACACACACATACACATACCCACACACATATACATACAATATGTCTATATACACACGCACACACAAATATACATGTATATAGTATATACACATATATACATAAACACATACATATGGACACACATATACATAAATTAATACACCTAAATACATACACATGCGTCAGACAGTTTAGAGTTAACTGATTTTGCACATGCTGTATCACTATGTCCATATCACGGTGCCCGTGATTGCCTCCAGTGGTGCTCTGTGGTTCAGGGGACCTTGTTATCCTTCGGGTTGTCACTCTGGTCTAATCGCTATTCTTATAGGACGCTGGTGTTTCCGCCCACATGCTAGGCCTTATAGGCCTCAGGCTCACCATACAGCCTTGCCCTTCCATGGTGTGCCTGAGCGTTGTTGCTTCTTTGTTCCGATTGCTGATTCCTGTGTATGACTCCTGACTTCATCTGACTTCTGTTCTGGCTTGACTTTCCTGGCTTCATCTGACTTCCGTTCTGGCTTGACTCCTGGCTTCGTCTGAGTACCCGACCCAGCCGAGACCCCTGGCTTTGTCTGACTACCCGATCCGGCTGAGACCTCTGGCTTCGTCCGACTACCCGATCCGGCTGAGACCTCTGGCTTCATCTGACTACCCGATCTGGCTAAGACCCCTGACTGCATTGACCATTCCTTTCTGGTTTGGTTGCCTCTCGCTCCGCTGCACTCCTGACTTTGGTTGACTTTCCGCTCCGGCTTACCCAGCTCCGGCTGACTGTTCCATCCTCGGCCCGCCTGGGCCTACTGCTGCTGCCACGCTTACGGCCTCTGGGCAACGTTCAGTATTGTCAGCCTTGTCCTTGGCCTCCTGCGGCCTATTGTCCGGGTAGCCTGTTGTCTCCCTAGTGTGCTAGGGTTGTCACCATTGCCTGTCAGGCCTCTAGCGTTCTAGAGTCTGTCCTGTTGCTTAGTTATCCCCAGATTTTCGCTCCTTGTAGGTGCTCCAGAGTGTTCTGGGGTATTGTCTGTAGACTATCTTCACACCTGTCTAGTGAAGAGTTGGGAAAGTGCCTTTACATTGTTCCCATACCTGGTCTAGTGAAGGTTAGAGAGGTGCTTTTACTCCCTGTAGGTGCTCCAGCATCCTGTGGTATTGTCTGTAGACTATCTTACCACCTGTCTAGTGAAGGGTTGGGGAAGTGCCCGTAGCACTGTCTCCATACCTGGTCTAGTGAAGGGTGGAGAGGTAGTTTACTTCCTTTTTATATTTATTTTAATACATTTTCATTTTATTGTATCTGTACTTGTCAAGTGTCATTATTTCACAAGTCACCCCGTGACAGTCCTTGTCTGTGTAAAGTGAAGAATAAAGAGTCAAGTTTTTAACAGCCCCAGCATGTGTTGCCATTTTTGCACCTGTATCCCAGAGTCAGGTGTGCTCCCGCATCTTAATTACATACTGGACTGCGGATTGAGCTGGAGGACACAATCTCACCGAGCACCCTGAAGCCATGTGGGAAGTCTCCATCTGTTTTGTGTGAATTATGGGTTATATCAAGAAAACAGAGTGGCGTGTAGCAAGTTCTCCTTTAATAGCTCAGTTGCCTGCATGTAATCCAGATAGTTAGAACATGTACAGTATGTTTAGTTAACCCCTTAATGACACCAGTGTTGGGGAGTGGATTCCACTTAAGGACCTCTTTGATATCAGTCTGATCACGTGACTGATCACATGTGCTGGCTCACAAGCCCCCAGGTCTGATAGCAACCTCTCCGGTCTTGGATCGATCAGGTTAAGACCCCCGGGGTGCTACCAGCACTCCCGCAGGAGACCTGTATTAAAAAAACATGTGACATCATGGGACAGATGATGGTCCTAGCATGCCACCTGTGACTAAGGGGTTAATCCCTTAGTGACCGGCTGCACGCCGAACCTTTTTACCTCATTACCTTTGACACCTTCTTGGACGTACATGTACATCCTCTGTCACTAAGTGACAGATTCTGTGGGACTTACATGAACGTCCATTGTCGGGATGGGGTTAAACAAACAAGCAGAGAATACTCAATTCCAAGTCTCAGAACCCAAACTGAAGAAATACAGTAGACACTCCTCTGGCACTCAGATTGTTAAACAACTAAGCCAACATGTGCATGCCTTCTGCCAAAGAACCTGGCATTGGCTGGTCACCAAGGAATATCATTAAATACTAAAAGTGTTGAACCTCAGCACCTCTAATAACAGCAACCATCATCTAAGCCTCCTGTTTTGTCTGTTTTTTTGCAGATTAGAAGTCCTTGCAGCTGCCTTCGTTACTCAGCAGAGATACTCTTAATCTGAAATTAATATTAATTGAGGCTCTTCTTTTTTTTTCCATTTTTTTTCCCACTGAAGCGATTAATCTCTCCAATGTAAAACCCGTTGTTCATGTGTAAAAAATGCCTGTAAGGAGGAACAAGTAGACTAATATGGTCTGAAATGACTAACATTATCCTGATATGCCCTAAAGATGTCCCTGTCTCTCTCTCATATCTGTTATACAGATATATAAATATATATATATATATATATATATATATATATATATATATATATATATATATATTTATATCTCAATTAACAAAATGCGAAGTGAGAAGAGAAGAGAAATCTAGAGAAATCTAAATCAACACAATATTTGGGGTGACCACCCTTTGCCTTCAAAACAGCATCAATTCTTCTAGGTACACTTGCACAAAGTCAGAGATTTTGTAGGCATATAGTCAGCTTTATGATTAAACAATTATACCAAAAAGGTGTTAATGATAATCAATTTAATATGTAGGTTGAGACACAATCATTAACTGAAACAGAAATAGTTGTGTAGGAGGAATAAAAGTGGGTGAGGAACAGCCAGACTCAGCTAAAAAGGTGAGGTAGCTGAAGATAGTATAATGTCAAAAGTCGTACACCATGGCAAGACTGAGCACAGCAACAAGTCATAAGGTGGTTATAGTGCATCAGCAAGGTCTCTCCCAAGCAGAAATTTTAAGGCAGACAGGGGTTTCCAGAAGTGCTGTCCAAGCACTTTTGAAGAAGCACAAAGAAATGTCAACATTGAGTGGTCAGCCAAGGAACCTGAGTGCAGCAGATGAAAGATACATCATGCTTACTTTCCATTGCAATTGGAAGTTGTCCAGCAGTGCCAACAGCTCAGAATCGACAGAAAACATTGGGACCACAGTACACCCATCTACTGTCTGTAGAAGTGTGGTCAAAAATGGTCTTCATGGAAGACTTGCAGCCAAAAAGCCATACCTCCGACAGGGAAACAAGGCCAAGTGACTCAACTATACACAAAAACACAGGAACTGGGGTGCAGAAAAATGGCAGTAGCAGAAGGCAGTTTGTTCACTAAAGAGCAGGAGAGCGGTACAAGAATGTGTGCAGGCAACAGTGAATGATAGGGGAGGTTCCTTGCAACTTTGAGGCTGCATTTCTGCAAATGCATTTGGGGATTTGGTCAGAATTACTGGTCTCCTCAATGCTGAGAAGTACAGGCAGTTACTTATCCACCATGAAAAACCATCAGGGGGCATCAGATTGGCCCCAAATATGTTCTGCAGCATGACAACAACCCCAAACATACAGCTAAAGTCATCAAGAGATATCTTCAGCGTAAAGATGAACAAGGAGTCCTGAAAGTGATGATATAGCCCCCATAGAGCCCTGATCTCAACATAATTTAGTCTGTCTGGAATTACATGAAGAGAGAGAAGCAACGGAGGTGCCTAAATCCACAGAAAAACTGTGGTCGGTTCTCTGTGATGTTTGGAACAACCTACCTGCCGAGTTTCTTAACAAACTGTGTGCAAGTGTACCTAGTAGAACTGATGTTGATTTAAAGGGTGGTCACAGCAAATATTGATTTGATATACATTTTTCTTCACTCACTATTCATTTTTGTTAATTGATAAAAATAAACTATTAACATGTCTATTTTTGAAAGCATACTTTTCAGCATTTTTTTAAACCCGCCTAAAACTTTTACACAGTACTGTATATTATATATATATGTATATATATGTAAAATAACAAACAAAATTAACATCTTTTAATACCTTTTTTATTGGACTAACAGAATTATGAATTGACAAGCTTTCAGGAGAACCTCCCTTTCTCAAGTCTAAAGCATTTCTGAGCACAAGGACACAGAATTCACAGTTAATACATTGAATTCAAAGCTGAGCTGTTGGCTGGGGTTAAAGCAGCGTGACTGCTGATAAGACAGGGGACTAAGAGAAAATCCACACTTCTTGCAGAGGGTCATAAATACCTTGTGTAAGGATCACAGAGTGGGGGGGAGAGAGAAGAAAAATAAATGAAACACCCTGTCAATCTACATAGGTAAATGTAACACACCTGTGATTAAGAAACAAACAAATTATAGTTGCATATGTATACTTGTGGGTGTTAAATGGCCACTGTATTGACCATATGTATACTGGTGGGTGTTAAATGGCCGCCATATTGACCATATGTATACTGGTGGGTGTTAAATGGCCGCCGTATTGACCATATGTATACTGGTGGGGTGTTATATTGCCGCCGTACTGACCATATGTATACTGGTGGGGTGTTATATGGCCGCTGTACTGACCATATGTATACTGGTGGGGTGTTATATGGCTGCCGTATTGACCATACGTATACTGGTGTGTGTTAGATGGCTGCCGTATTGACCATATGTATACTGGTGGGTGTTAGCTGCCTTATTGACTATATGTATACTGTTGGGGTGTTAGATGGCCGCCGTATTGACCATATGTATACTGTTGGGGTGTTAGATGGCAGCCAAATTGACCATATGTATACTGGTGGGGTGTTAGATGGCCGCCATATTGATCATATGTATACTGGTGGGTGTTAGATAGCCGCCTTATTGACTATATGTATACTGTTGGGGTATTAGATGACCGCCGTACTGACCATATATATACTGGTGGGTGTTAGATGCCGCCGTATTGATCATATGTATACTGGTGGGAGTTAGATGGCTGCCAGATTTACTATATGTATACTGGTGGGTGTTACATGGCCGCCATATAGACCATATGTATACTGGTGGTCGTTACATGGCGTCCTATTAGCCATATGTATACTGGTGGATGTTACATGGCTGCCCTGTTGGCGATATGTATAGCAACATTGTTGATGAGGCTGAAAAAAGATGTGTACATCAAGTCCAGCCCAAGCCAAAACACCCCAGTTGATCCAGAGGAAGGCAAAAAAAAAAAAAAAAACCCTCTGGAGCAATTTCTCATTTAGCCCCAAGTGGGTAAAAAGGAATTCCTTCCTGACTCCAAATAGAAGTCAGATATTTCCCCAGATCAACAACCTAGCTGCATTGAAGCCACCTGTCATCATTTTCAATATTGTTCTGTGCTAGATAGGCATACATTGCTTTTTTGAAAGTGGTTGTATTATCTGCAAGTACAGCATGCAGAGGCAAAGAATTCCGTAGCTTTACTGCCCGTACTGTAAAGAATCCATGCCTTTGTTTTAGTCGAAAGCACATTTCCTCTACATGGCCTGCCCTATTGGCCATAAGTAGTGATGATCGAGCACCCCAATGCTCGGGTGTTCGGGTGCTCTGACCGAGCGCCCCCGGAGGCTCGAGTGCTCGGCCGAGCACCCGAGCCCCATTGAAGTCAATGGGAGGACTCGAGCATTACACCAGGCACCCCCTGCTCTGATGAGGGGAGGGTGCCTGGTCCATAGGAAAAGGGCAGAAAATGATGGAAACACCACAGAAATGGTTCAGGGACAGCATAGGGAGGATGTCTGGATGCATCTTGGACTCCAACGTCGCTGCTGGGAACGATGTTTCGTCCGTAGTACGCCATTTTTACAGACTGACCGTAAAACACACAAAAAGGAAGATAAAAACTAATCTGCGGCTAGGCACACTAAACAATATGTGACGTTAATCTGTGGCTAGGCACACTAAACAATATGTGACGCTAATCTGCGGCTAGGCACACTAAACAATATGTGACGCTAATCTGCGGCTAGGCACACGAAACAGAATGTGACGCTAATCTGCGGCTAGGCACACGAAACAGAATGTGACGCTAATCTGCGGCTAGGCACAGTGAACGGAATATGTGACGTTTATTTTTTAAACTTTGCACACTAAACAATATGTGCCGCTAATCTGCGTCTAGGCACACTAAACAGAATGTGCTGCTAATCTGCGGCTAGGCACAGTGAACGGAATATGTGACGTTTATTTTTTAAACTTTGCACACTAAACAATATGTGCTGCTAATCTGCGTCTAGGCACACTAAACAGAATGTGCTGCTAATCTGCGGCTAGGCACAGTGAACGGAATATGTGACGTTTATTTTTTAAATTTGTGCCCCCCCAAACAAAATATAACTGCTGCCCCCACACACAACAGTCCTAAAAAGGACTTTTGGGTCTTTAAAGAGTTCAAAAACACTTTTCTTCTCCCTACACTGACTTTCCCTTCCTATCCTCATCTCTCCCTGGCTAAGACTGAGCCGAACTCGCTGGTCAGGTGCTATACAGCACCCGATCACGGGTTCTGGCCAGCCAATCAGTGTAATGCCAGCAGCCAACATGGCTGCTGGCATTACACTGATGTCAGAGCCTCCCCGCACGTTTATTGGCTGCGCAGCAGCCGCGAAACGTGCGGGGAGGAGACCCGAACATGGCGGGCGAGCACATGCGGTACTCGTACGAGTACCGCCATGTGCCGAGCAGAGCGATGCTCGAGCCGAACCGAGCTTCGGCCAAGCATGCTCGCTCATCACTAGCCATAAGTAAATAGAGTGTGGTAACTTTGCATATTGTGATTGCTTCACTTATTAATCTTATGTGTTTAATGCACTAATTCACATTGCCTTTATTTTCCATACAGTAGTTAAGGGTATATATACTGTGATAATTTAACTTTATTTGTATTGATTTTTTATATATTTTTTTAATGTAACACTTTTTGGTGGATTTTTCCTTCTGTACTGGGTTACACTTGGTATTTAACCCTTTGAATACCAGAGTGGTATCTAACATGTTACATTGCAATGCACTGGATACTTCTCTTGTGCTGAAAAGGTTAAGAGAGTGGTGTGCATGATGAGATTGCCTTGATAATGATCCCAGTGAGGATCGAAACATTGACCTTTTCTAAATAAATAGCAACTGATTTAAACCTGCAAAAGTCCTGAGACTGCTGATCCTACAGTTTCTTTGTAAATAGATTGTGTGTGTAGGTATATCCATTTGAGTGCCAGAGGGGTACAGAACGAATTGCAAAGCAATACGTTGCTTACCCTTCTGGCATACCTCCCAAGTGTCCCTCTTTAGGAGGGACAGTCCCTCTTTGAGACCCAAATCCCTCTGTCCCTCTTTTCTACTCTGGTGTCTAGGGTTGCCACATTTTCTAAAAAGAAATACCGGCCATCGCATTCTCTCCATAGATTTAACATTGTACAGAAGCCAATTTTTTACCGGCCTGCCGGTAAAATACCGGCTGGGTGGCAACCCTACTGGTGTCCCTCTTTTTAGGACATCAGAGTGAGTGGTGTGTATATTAGTCTATCACATTGCTCCACAGCAATGAAAATCACATAAATGTTTAGTTAATCTTCAGTAAATGTGTTTGTTAATGAATCTGTGTAAATAAAATACTATGGTCTTGCTCTAATAGGTGTCATTAGGTCACAAAGTAACCTAAAAATTCCCTGCCCACCAGCCATGTCCCCAGAAAAACCACCTAAAACACAAATGTCCCTCTTTGGCCATTTGAAATGTTGGGAGGTATGCTCTGGCACTCAAAGGGATATATACAAACACATACTCACACACACACACACACACACACACACACACACACACACACACACACACACACACACACACACACACACACACATACACATTCACACACATACACACAAATAAACACACAGACACACAGACACACACACACACACACATATACACCATACCTCCCAAGTGTCCCTCTTTAGGAGGGACAGTCCCTCTTTTAGACCCAAATCCCTCTGTCCCTCTTTCCCATCCTAATGTCCCTCTTTTTAGGAGATCAGACTGTGTGGTTTGTATAAAAGTGTATCACATTGCTCTACAGCAATAAAACTCACATTATTGTTTGTTCCAACATCAATATATGTGTTTATAAAGTAGTCTGTGTAAATAAAATACTTTGGTTCTGTTATAAGTCATTTATTAGGTTACACAATGAGGTGTAAATAGGTCATGAAATAGCCTAAAAATTCTCGGTAACGCCCCGGCCACCAGCCACACCCACAGCAACACCCCCTAAAGCACAAGTGTCCCTCTTTGGCAATTTGAAATGTTGGGAGGTATGTATACACACTCACACACACAAACACAGACACACACACACACACTCCTTGGAGGAAAATGTATGTGGATTAAAAGGGTATTGTATTGAACCTATATTACTCGTTTAATTCTTTGGATACCAGAAGGGTATGCAGCATATTGCTTTGCAATGCGTTGCATACCATTCGTGACATCAAGGGGTTAATGATTACACAAATCTAATCAAAATAATATGATGCCAATTCCTGCACTGCAGCGAATATAATTTCCGGACCCTATGATTTTATCTGCGGACAGTACGATCCATCTGGCGTGCTGATGCTGCTGAACTATACCTGTACTCAGTTAAATGTTAGTGTTGTTTCTGCAGCTTTTCTCACATCACATCCATAAGTCCCTAAATGTGACGGTGGCCTGTCCTCTCCCCCGCCGCGGCAGTTCAGGGAGCAGCGTGTACTTAACTGTGATGAGACAGGAAAATTGTGCTGACTGACGACCAGAAATCAGAGAAAAGTGAGAAGATGCCGCCCGTCAAGGCTACATGGGGCCCAGCGAAGCAATCGAGGGCTGCCGGGCATCAGTAATGAGAAGAGGAAGAACCCTGGTTATAGCAGCAGCTCAATAATTAATCAAAGCTGAAATTCTTCCTAATGAAAGCAAGAAGAGGGCAGAGAGAGAGAGAGAGACAGAGAGAAGGTACCAACTGAAGCATTTAAAGGGATAGTAATGTTTCACAAAAACAGCAGCCCCAATTAATCTTCATAGTATTTGGGCCATGGAGAGTGTTATGTCAGTACTGTCAGAGTGTACTAGTGTAAACCACCTCCCCTCAGATGTGGAATGCAGGCCATAGACCACACAGATAACAGAAGGGGACAATATTCTTACTGTGAGAACAATGAAAACCCTGCCCCCCTTGACAGTTTTTTCAGCTTTTTCCCTTATCTTAATTGAAGATTGTCCCTCTCTGCAATCTACCTGGGCACCTCCCTTCTGATCTGGCTGAACAGTGTTACATCAGTAAAAGGGGCGGGAGGGGGACACTTTGTCATTGAATTACTCTTGTACTACAACTCTGACAGAATTGAAATAACACTCTCCAAAGTCCAAATACTATGATGATTAATTAGAGCTGCTTTTATTATGAAACATTACTATCCCTTTAAATGGATACAGGAGGCGAAAATGACTTCAGCAAATCTAACATCAGTAGAGTGCATCCAATAGTGCCTAAACATCACTTGTATTAACCAGCTGAGTGCCAGAGAGGTATCCAACGTGTTACAATGCAATGCGTTTGGATACCTCTCTTGCACTCAGATGTTAAAGTGAACCTGTAATCTCAAGAAGAATTTAATTTGTTTTATAGAGAACAAAAGCTAGAAGTCACTGACTTTGTACAAGTAAGGCTCTTACACCTTGCTTTCTCCATGTATGTATCCTGATCTAAACTCTGACACTGTATTCAGCACTTGACCCTTATGGACTTTGTATGACTCCCATTACTATATCTGGGAACTTTATCTTGAGTCCTGTGGTGCTACACGATTTGTGTAAAAAAGGGGGTGGGGATTAATTGTGAGTGGGTGGGGCTTAACATATGCAGAAAAGGGTATGGATGGAAGAGAAGTGGGCGGGAAGTGGGAGGAACAGGCAAGGGAGAAGCAGAAGTGGACAGAGTTCCATTAGAAACTCCCCAAATCTGGAGAATCATCCTCTGCCCTGGAGACCCGGTAATTAGCTGCAAAAACCTGAGTCTCCGGGACAAATCCGGAGAGTTCCCAGCTATGCTCATTACTACATTAGACTGTAAGCTTTCGGGCAAGGAACCTCACTTCCAGTGTTTCAGTTTTCAAAGCACTTGTAACCCTGTAAACTGTAAACCAGTGATACTCAACCAGGGTGCTACCACGGACATCAAATTAGGGTGCCGCATTTTTACTATGAATGTGAATATTGTCTTTTAAAGGAGAAGTAAACTTTTTTTTTAATGAAAACATATCCTATATAATAATTTGCTAAATGTATGTTTGTCAGAAGCTGTTATGTGCAGTACAGTAGGCTGAGCATGCTGCAGTCATGCGCAGTACTGACTGCCCGCACCGCAGCTGATAACGGAGTGGGATGCTCCGAAGACTATGGTCTGAATTCGGAGCGCCCCTCTTTGTATCAGCCACAGCACGGGAAGTCTCTACTGTGCAGGACTACACCGTGGCCTTTGCTGGGTGGCACTGTGGCCCGTGTATACGGGCTCTTCAACTAGTATGTTATAGAGTTTTTCCTGCTGAGTAAAACACGGTCACTCCCACTGCTGTCAGTTGTTTTATTCCAACAGTATAACAGTTCAAATAACCAGGAAGTGAATTTACTGTGTTTACTTCCTGATAGTTCTAACTGACAGGAAGTGAATTTACTGTGTTTACTTCCTGATAGTTCTGACAGGAAGTGAATTTACTGTGTTTACTTCCTGATAGTTCTAACTGACAGGAAGTGACTCAGCAGTTTCTATCACATTCTATGGAGAACTGTATGTCTCTGACTCTCCTCTCCATTAGAATGCAACAGAATAACTAATTGAAATTTGACCACTAAAGGGCACTGCTAATGTAAAAAAACATGGTTTTAAACTGTAATAACTCTGGAAATATGAATGTCTTGTCAGTGGGAGCACCTTTATTTTACACAACAGGAAAATCCCTACAATATAAATATTTTTCATAAAAAGTTTACTGCTCCTATAAATGTAGTCATATGGACATTGTTATGCCCAATATGTTTATTTTTTATTACTACGATTGTAAGACCTAATAATATATGTATGTTTATGAATTGTACCCTTCATTATGGCCTTGAAAAATTACAATAAACATTTTAGGGTGCAGAAAATAATCCAGATTGCATGTTAGGGGTTCTTTGAGCAAAAAAAGGTTGAATACCACTGGTCTATAAAAAAAAAGATTCATTCATTCATCTCTGCCTATATGGTGAATTAGCCATTTTGCTGTAAAACAAGAAGTGTTTGAGAAATGATCCTTTATGTGTTTAGTTGCACAGTGCAGCAATTTATACTAATTTGCTGTACAGTCTGCTAATTAGTGCTGCTCGAAGCTAAACTGACATACCTGGGAACTTTCAAAAGGAGCTGATCCTGAGATATTGTATGCATTAACCCTTAAAGTTCCATCATACAGATTTTTGGCGATATGTCACTGATTGCTGTAATCAAGGAGTGATCCAATCAGCTCTCAAGGACCCATTAGCCTTCTGAGTGCTTAGCAATGCTTTTGCATACCCCGCTACCACTCAAAGGATTTAAATACAATAACGTAAAGCATATCTCCCAAGTGTCCCTCTTTAGGGGGCACAGTTCCTCTTTTAGACCCAAATCCCTCTGTCCCTCTTTCTCACCTTAGTGTCCCTGTGTGTAAGAGATCAGACTGTGTGGTGTGTATATAAGTCTATCGCCCTGGTGTCCCTGTGTTTAGGAGATTAGACTGTGTGGTGTGTGTACAGAAGTGCATCACCCTGGTGTCCCTGTGTTTAGGAGATCAGACTGTGTGGTGTGTATATAAGTGTATCACCCTGGTGTCCCTGTGTTTAGGAGATCAGACTGTGTGGTGTGTATATAAGTGTATCACCCTGGTGTCCCTGTGTTTAGGAGATCACACTGTGTGGTGTGTATATAAGTATATCACCCTGGTGTCCCTGTGTTTAGGAGATCAGACTGTCTGGTGTGTGTATATAAATGTATCACCCTGGTGTCCCTGTGTTTAGGAGATCAGACTGTGTGGTGTGTGTATATAAGTCTATCACCCTGGTGTCCCTGTGTTTAGGAGATCAGATTGTTTGGTGTGTATATAAGTGTATCACCCAGGTGTCCTTGTGTTTAGGAGATCAGACTGTATGGTGTGTATATATAAGTGTATCACCCTCTGGAACCTGTGTTTAGGAGATCAGACTGTGTGCTGTGTATATAAGTGTATCACCCTGGAGTCACTGTGTATAGGAGATCAGACTGTGTGGTGTGTATAGAAGTGTATCACCCTGGTGTCCCTGTGTTTAGGAGATCAGACTGTGTGGTGTGTATATAAGTGTATCACCCTGGTGTCCCTGTGTTTACGAGATCAGACTGTGCGTTGTGTATAGAAGTGTATCACCCTGGTGTCCCTGTGTTTAGGAGATCAGACTGTGTGGTGTGTATATAAGTGTGTCACCCTGGTGTCCCTGTGTTTAGAAGATCAGACTGTGTGGTGTGTATAGAAGTGTATCATCCTGGTGTCCCTGTGTTTAGGAGATCAGACTGTGTGGTGTGTATATAAATGTATCACCCTGGTGTCCCTGTGTTTACGAGATCAGACTGTGCGTTGTGTATAGAAGTGTATCACCCTGGTGTCCCTGTGTTTAGGAGATCAGACTGTGTGGTGTGTATATAAGTGTGTCACCCTGGTGTCCCTGTGTTTAGAAGATCAGACTGTGTGGTGTGTATAGAAGTGTGTCACCCTGGTGTCCCTGTGTTTAGGAGATCAGATTGTTTGGTGTGTATATAAGTGTATCACCCAGGTGTCTTTGTGTTTAGGAGATCAGACTGTATGGTGTGTATATATAAGTGTATCACCCTGGTGTCCTTGTGTTTAGGAGATCAGACAGTGTGGTGTGTATATAAGTGTATCACCCTCGTGTACCTGTGTTTAGGAGATCAGACTGTGTGCTGTGTATATAAGTGTATCACCCTGGAGTCACTGTGTATAGGAGATCAGACTGTGTGGTGTCTATAGAAGTGTATCACCCTGGTGTCCCTGTGTTTAGGAGATCAGACTGTGTGGTGTGTATATAAGTGTATCACCCTGGTGTCCCTGTGTTTACGAGATCAGACTGTGCGGTGTGTATAGAAGTGTATCACCCTGGTGTCCCTGAGTTTAGGAGATCAGACTGTGTGGTGTGTATAAGTGCATCATACTGCTCCACAGCAATAAAACTCTCATTAATGTTTGCATAAACATCAGTATATGTGTTTATAAATTAGTCTGTGTTAATAAAACACTTTGGTCTTGTTATAAATCATTTATTAGGTCACACAAGAAGGTGTCAATAGGTTGTGAAATAGCCTAAACATTCTCGGTAATGCCCCGTCCACCAGCCATGCCCCCAGCAACACCGACTAAAACACAAGTGTCGCTCTTTGGCAATTTGAAATGTTGGGATATATGTTAAAGACTGACTTCCTGGTACAAGTGACACCACTTTGGACAGCAAAATACATAACAGGTACCACTGGACTCTCAGACACTGAGGATTTGACCCTTCACCCTGAGAGTTGGGTCAAAAACCCTGAGTCTCAGGGTAAAACCCTTAGAGTTCCCAGATATGTAAATGTACCACTTCTATGCTATTAGATGCACACCCCCCAGTGTGGGCCCTGCCTACATTCTTTGATACACAGTATAGGGTAATAGTAGTAGGGTGACCACATTTCACATTCGGCTTCTGACAAACATCCTAGCTAATTATTTTATAGAATTTGTAACAGTTCAAATAACTAGGAAGTAAATTTACTGTGTTTACTTCCTGATAGTTCTAACTGACAGGAAGTGACTCAGCAGTTTCTATCACGTTCTATGGAAAACTGTATGTCACTGACTTTCCTCTCCATTAGAATGTAACTCATTGGAATTTGACTATTGAGTACACTGCTAATGTAAAAAAACAGAAATTTAAATGGTAATAACTCTGGAAATATGCATCTCTCAGCAGTGTGAGCACCCATACTTTATACAACAAGAAACATCCTAAAGTATATATTATTTTCATAAAAAAAAGTTTACTGTTCCTTTAATAGAAATACATACCTAGGTATAGGTAGGTGTCCTTCACACAGATATCGTGGGTGTCCAAGTTCACAGGCTACCAAATTTATTAGCAGGAATATATATATACTAGTGTAAAAGCCCGTGTACATGGGCCAAGTTCCGGGTGATGTTAACCCTTTGAGTGCCATAGGAGTACGCAACACATTGCTTTGCAATGCTTTGCCTACCCCTCTGGCACTCAAAGGGTTAAGAGGCAGGTCCTGCTCTGCGTCCTACCGCCAACACAGTCATGCACTGTAGAGACTGCCCGAAAGCACAGAATGCTCCCAGCACAGAACTCCCAGGATTCCGTGCTCCCAGCACAGATCTCCCAGCATTCTGTGCGTTCAGGCAGACTCTACTGCGCATGATGGCTTCTGACAAACATCCTAGCGAATTATAAAATAGAATTCATAGTTAAAGTTTGCTGTTTGCTGATCATTTTAACCCTTTGAGTACCAGAGTGCCAGAGGCAATGCATTCTACACCCCTCTGGCAACCAAAGTGTTAAATCCTGGCATTTTATATGCCCCTGACATATATTTGTTGCACTGTATCTGCAGTTTTCTGTCTCTCACTCAGCCGGCCTGATGGAGCGCAGCGAGGGACAGTCTTTACTGAACGTAATGAAAATCCTACCCTCCTTCGTCAAGGGAGGCAAGATTTTCCTTATACTCAGTAGATGAAGATTGTCCTTCTTGGTGCGCTGTCCGGTCCCAGGACCGAATGCCACATCTGAGGGGAGGTGGCACACAGGAAGTAAAGGGGGCGGGAGGGGGATACTTTATCATTGAATTACTGTTGAACTACTCAATGAAAAACACTGAAACGCAGCGCTGCATGTCCTTCGTTATAGGAGAATGAATCAGAGCTGTATTT